>CM076601.1:49577500-50145000 GCA_038502835.1 Octonoba sinensis | reverse complement strand
GCTTGTTTCGTTTTTGTTGCACTCCGTATCTGTACATGTTCTACATCATAACATCTTTCCGATAAAGTTTCTTCCAAGTCAATCCGTCGGTTAGATCAAGTTTAATATGGGATTGAAATTTCCCCGTAAGCGCTATGTTAATTTCTGTTTTTAACTGTTCAGAAATGAACAAAAATGGCTCAGATCAATATTTCACGCCGAGAGCTTCTTCCAGTAAGTTTCCTCATAAGCATTTGAATCGTGTGCCCAGAGTGTACATAATTTGCTTCTTTTCTGCACATAGACGCTAATGCTAAAATTTTTTGAACTGTTCAAAACTGAAAGAAAAATTTTTCATATCAAAAAGTGAAATATGGAAATGAGATGTCCTCGCCGCAATCCTCCGAATGTAAAAAAAAAAAAAACGAATTGCACAATTCCTTTAAAAGTTTTTTTTTTTTTTTTTCTGGGGGGAGGGAGACCGACAGACATATTTTCCCCATCTCAAAACCCTACTTTCAATTTATTAATTTTTCTATCTTTTTAATTTTTTTTTTTTTTTTTTTGTTTTTACTTTTCTTTCTTTCTAAAGATACTTTTATGATACATAAAGCCCTCTTTAACACTTTATTTATTTATTTATTTAAACTTTTACGAGAAAAAAAGTTAAAAAAATGGGACACTTACGGTTGCGCAGGAGTCTAGATAGGACAAAATTATGGGTGGAATGGTGAAGCACCCGTGTAACTTATGAATCCGTACTCCGTACTGCTATAACATTCGTTTGAGGAAATTGAACAAATTATTCGTCAATATCGAATTACGTTTTTAAAAAGCGTATACTTATTTAACGACGCATAAGAGCAATATTTTATAACGATAATTTTTTTGTGCATTTTAGGGGGATTTGGCATTTTTGTTTCATTACTGCAGACGATTTTTGTGAGGAGTTTGCCTAAAGATGACAAGAGTATATCTAGAGCAGAATTGAAATATATTTTAGAAAACCAAGAAAATAAAATGACGGCAAAGGTAATTAATATGAATCAAAAAGGTAAGTTATGTATGTGACAGGCAAAGTCGTATACCATAATTATGTTTGATCTCGATTCAAACTTTTTTTTTCTTTTCTTTTTGCTTTTTAGCCTACTTTCCCGTAAAAGTAAAAAAAAATAACAATAAAGCATGAAAGAAGGCTTAATGTATCGTGAAAATATCGTTAAAAATCAAGAAAAGTCAAAAATAAGTGAAGTAATTAAATAAAGATTGAAAAATAAAAAATTTGAAAGTAGGGTATTGAGATGGGGAAAAAGTGTCTGTCGGTCTGTCGGTCTGTCTGTCTGTCGGTCTGTCTGTCGGTCTGTCTGTCGGTCTGTCGGTCTGTCCCCCCTAATAACTTTTGAACGAATTGTCCGATTGGAAAAATTCTTTTTGCATTCGAAAGATCTCGGCGAGGACATCTCATTTCTATATTTTACTTTTTGATTTGAACAATTTTTTGTTCAATTTTGAACAGTTAAAAAAATTTTAACATTAGCGCCTATGGACAAAATTGAAGCAAATTCTGTAAACTCTGTGCACAAGAGCCAAGTTCCTATTGAAAGCTTATTGAAAGGAGTTCTCGGCGTGAAATATTGATTTGAACAGTTTTTGTTCATTTTTGAACAGTTCAATAAAATTAACACAGAGCTTACGGGGAAATTTCAACCCTATATAAATCCTGATCTAACGGACCGATTTGCTTGGAACAAACTTTATCGGAAAGCTCTTATAACGTAGAACATGTAGAAATAGAAAGTTTATCCAGAACTTGCGAGCCTATTTTGCTATGAAATTTTTTGATCGGGATTTTCAAGGATATTTCTCAGTGACTCAATGAGTGAAATAATGAATGAATGAATAAATGAAAGAGTGAAAGAATAAATCAATGAATAAATGAATGAGGAAAAGAATGAATGAATAAATTATTGAATAAATGAAAATATAAATAAATGAGTGAATAAATAAATGAATGCGTAAATGAATGAATAAACACTTGAATGAGAGGTAACGAATGAATGAATAAATGCATGGCTGAATAAATGAAAGAATGAATGAGTGAGTGAATGAATATGTATTATCCGTTGAAAAAGGTATATTTTCAATAATTAGAACTAAAGATAAATAAGAAAGAGAGAGAAAGAGATAGCTAGATTATAAATTTGAATTTGGTGTATACGGGAAAGTAGGCTCGTATAGTTCTAGACGGAACTTCTTGTTATTTTACCAACCTTGATCTAAAAAAAAATTGTTAAGAAGCATATTATATTATGTAAGCAAAGTTTTTGCATGGTTAATCAATTCTGAATTTCCACAAAAGAAATCTGCTAAAAATTAGAATTAAAAAAATAATTGAATGTTCTTTGTTTTTCTCCTTAACAGAGACCAGCGGTTCCTTGGCGAAAAATATTGTGTGATGTTCCTACTTACGCCCTGGTCATTGGTCTGTTTGGTCAGTATTGGATGTGTTTGTACTTCCTGTCACTTCATGCGACATTTTTGGCAACCATTCTCCACTATTCGATTACTCAGGTACTACTTAATTTTCGTTTAAGCAACTGCAAATTGACGTTAAGGGTTTTATGATCCTGTAAACACACTATTATGTTATGTCTTAATTTGTATTATATATATAACCTATGTAAGTTGACCACTTGTGCCGCACTTTAGTGGTCAACTTAGACAGGTGGTCAACTTATATAGGGTGGAGCTTTCTTTTTTAAAATTTCTTCCACTATGATTTTATGTATTTGTAACTACTTAAAAATATAGCGTTATGTAATGACGTTACTTTAAAATAGTGATTAGCTCCTTTTTTCAATTATCTAAAATGTCATTAAAGAAATGTAACCCGAATGACTTACAATGTATCCTATACAACCTCAAAAGTAAAGTACTTAGTTAAAATTAAGATAAATATCATATTAATTATGTCAGTTACTCATATAATGCTAAAGATTTCCTAAAAATATATATTTTTCAAAATGGCTATATCAGATTAAAGAGAAAAGAAGACACATTTAAAGAATAAAGGTGTGCTCATAGAAGTTTTCTCATATAATTCACTTAGAAAGAGTCAAACTTTATATTGATGTTTCATCCATACAGAGAAATACTGGTTTAATATTCTATCATAAAAAATATCCTGGAGAGGCTGTTTTAGTTTTTTTTTATCTTTCCAAAAATATATTAAGAAATATAATAACAACTAGGCGGTTAACTTACGAAGGGTTTTTAATAATACTTCCACCCACATTTGGAATACATAAGTGATCAATATAGACAGGTGGTCAACTTAAGTGGTCAAGTTACAAAGGTTTCTCTGCATTAAATAATTTAGGGCTCATTCCGTTCCTGACAAAAGTGATCAGTTTTACAGGTTTTACTGTATATTGAGTGTGTGTGTGGGTTCGGATCAAGTCTGAGGGTACTATATCAACGACATCCCTTGCACAAACACCACATTTATTACAATTACGGATAACACATTACATTAAACATGTAATAAAACATAGACGTCAAATACTATCATCGTTGTACATCGTTAATCGTTCCCTCCCATCGTCTGAATCCCAAGAATCGGCTTCCGCACTGCTGCGTCACAGCGTACATCTTAGTAACAGTCCGCGCGCATAGTGTATAGTTCAGTAAGTCTATATTATTTAGCTGGGAAAATTTCCCCATCTGCTCGGCGCATCCTAAAATTCACGTCCACGTAAATTCAAAAAGACACTTTAAAAAAATCTAAAAGCTCTATTGTAAACAGGAAAAAAAATAATAAAATTTTGGATTGTCACACTTTGAGCGTTCTGGTCAGCACTAAATCACTTCCTTCATCACACCGTCTTGACGAAAATTCTAAAGACGCATCGTTGAAGAGGTGCATTGTCATCATCATCATCATCGTCCGCATCATCATTGCCGTGTCATCCTCGTCGTCTGAACCAATTTATCTCTATACTTTTAGTCATATCCGCAATGAACTTTAGTTTATTTTTAGATTTGTAATTCACTTGTTTTCTGTTAAAACCACCGTTATCTTCTAAACTTTCAAAATTTTAAATCGATTTCTTACGCATTTTTTCCTTTTTTTTTTTTTGTTTCTCAGACGGAAAAGAAGAATTTCTATCTTCAGCATTACTTACATCTTTAAGAAATCTTAATTTGTTGTCAGAAATCAAGTTCGGATTAGAGCACACGCTTTTATCAAAAGTCCTTTATTATAGTTCAATAAGCTTATATTAGTTTACTGGGAAAATTCCCACATTGTATACATATATAAATAGCTCACTTCTTCCCATTTTATAAATGTGAAATTAAATTTAAATTTGGACGCTTATGTTTTGTAGGTAGGAACATTAATTTCCATGCCGCTACTGCTTACGTTGTTCGTTGGTGTAGCAGCTGGCATTTTATCTTCAAAAGCGGAAAAGTTCATTAGCGTAAACAAAGTTAGAAAAGGGTGTAATCTCATAGGTAAGTACAAATAACGTTTTAAATTACGTGAAATATAGACTGGTACTCAAAACTTGTTAAAGTGCAATGAACAGTTTTTTTGCAATAGTTCTTTCTCGTACTGGGTAAAGCTAATATTTAGTATACTTGCAGCATGATTTACTTATTTTTATTTGAAAAGCGATGCATTATAAAGGTATGTTCAGCAACAAAATTCCAAATGCACGAGTAAATTAATTAGTTGGTATTTACGGAAGTCACTAAGACAGTTCGTTGAAGACACGATCTTATTTTGCAAAGAGATACAACTGAACTTATGCTTGCATTACATTATGTGATGTTAAATATTAAAATGTTATAACGCTACTTACAACTTAAAATGTACTCCATAACACTTCATAATAAAACTACTTGCTCACAGACCCTGTGGCGCCAGACGACGAGTTCCGGAGAGCTACTCATAGGCGGAAAAGAGCGTCTTCACACATTTTGAGGGAAAGTGTCCAAGTTATTGTAAGTAGAGACGCGACATATGCAGGGATAAAGAAAAGCCGACTTTTAACCACCTCAGGGCTTGTTGGAGAACTTCTCGTAGACTTAACACAGGAGAAACGAGATGGGGTTTACAAAAACGCGTATTTCACGGAAGAAAAGCTTTTCCGCGAACTTTTAATGCCTTATTCCAAAGGAGGAAAACATAGGCTTCAATTTCATACCATTTTTATGTGTCAAAAACACATATTAGTTGTATTAGTTAAAGTTTTACTGTTCGGAATCTCCCATCTTCTTCCAAACTTCTGATGGGCGAAAAAGAGAAGTTCCTTGGCGGTTTTTTGGCGGAAGTAGTTGGCGCTCCAGCTAAACACGTAGAGATGATGCGGGCTAGAGAGTGAGTATCCAAACACTGATGAACGATTTTTGAGGTCCTTTTCTTTTTTTAAACTAGCATGCGAAACCTGTGCTGAATTAACAGACGTCGTTATTATTAAACAGTTGTTCATACAACACTATTCGCAGTTTTAACAATTCATAATTATAAAAAAATACGACAGACATAATATGCATATCGATCACAATCGTTCTCACCCAAATTAGTGAAGGATTATGTTCGTGTAAATGTGTGATTATTAAATGAGCTAATTATGAATTAAGCTTTACTTAGTCGTTCCAAACCTCCTTGTATTTATAAAATATGTCAATACTAAAGAAATTTCTCGTTGGAGTTTTCACCAGTGAACTATACGGAAGGTGGAATGACTGCGCAGGGGGAAAACGCGAGCCGATTTTTCTCCAACGTTTGACAGGAGCGAGGACAGCATGATAGTCTTTTCTTAATATGGGTGTACCTCAAAATACTAGTTGAATTTCATAGCGAAGAACAACCGTAAAATTGTTTGCCAAATTATTCTTCCTCTTTTTAGGCTTAGACGAAAATTGATTATTTAGTAACAAACAATTTTTATGAGGAAACGAATTTGCAGCGTTCTTTTTTTTACAGTGCTATTTAACGTTTAAATAAATAATGAAACATAAAATTTCTCTTTTAGTTTAAGGAAGTTTTTTTTCTCCCTTCTTAATTTTGTTTACATAAGTAGGGAATAATTTAATCAACAACTTAGACTCAATACTTTAGAATTATTGAAAGGAAGAATCAAGAGAAAACTTCCAAAGCACCGCTTTGAAAAACATAAATTTTTAATGGGTAAATTACATTTTTTATCAAGAAATATTTGTTATAGAAATACGTTTTCATCGTTATCTTGATAAATGCACTCTAAAGCAGATTGTCTGCGAACTATTACTGAAATGACTTCATTTTTTTGTTAACAAGGCATAACTTTGCCTTAATATAGTTTAAAATATAGTCCTAATATAATTTACAATTACCTTCATTGTAAACAAATGTTATTTGCTTAGTTTTGTGAAATATGTTAAATGATGGGTAGCTGATGCTTTGTATGATGAATTTATTAAGGTTCAACAAAAAAAAAAAAAAAAAAAATGAAGAAATTAAAGAAAACACTGAAAATAATTTTTATTATCAAATTACATTTTGCGCTAATTATTAAACTTGCCGAATTTTATGGACGATTTCTCTTTTTCCCTTCTCCAAAGTTGATGTCAGGTAGATTTTTGTAAAAAAGAATCCTCTACTATCATTTTAATTTCAATTTGAAATCGCTCAAGTTCGTGTGTCGCCAATACGGAAGACGCTATGTTTTGCCGTCCTCGCTCCTGTCAACTGCCTGAAACCAGTTCTAAAACCGGCTCGCGCCTTCCACTTTCCCTCTAGTTCAATGGTTTTTCACTCATGACATAAAATTATGTTAAATAAATGTACTCGTCTTAGGCAATTTTTTAGCGATTGCATCTTATGTAATTAATATATATTTGCTGGATATGAACATCTATCAATTATTCAACAAAGTACATCTGATTTTGATGTACAATAACTGTAGGAATAGTAGCAAACTTTTGTATAGGTGGATTAACGTCATGTTTAATACTGAAAATTAATTTAGAGAAAATGACTTCACTCCATTAGCTTAGTCAGTGTAATACTGAATCACAATCAACTGAAAGTCAATTACTGAGGTAGGAAATAAGCAATGTTTGACTTGCAGTAACATGAGTCCCACAAACGGAAAGCAATTTACTGCGAACTGAGTAAAGAGACGCATTTAGCATTAGCGGGTCGTAGTAGTCTTCTGGATAGGATGCAGTATTTCAAATTAGAGTGATTGGTGTTCGATACCCGACCCGCTGAAGACTGAAGACCCACCATGTGCACCTGTGGATACGTCATGGAAAATGGCGCCGTGGACCCTCAAGTCCCGTGGCAGTTTGCAAGGCACCTGAGGCTGGATAATTTCCCTTCCTTTCAGTTTTTGGTCAAAAAAGGAAGGTGGCATATTTATGGGGGCACAATCTGGTGTGATCCGAATACATAATCTGTGCCTGAAATAAGTCATACTTCTTCCCTTGCAGTGAGCATTAAAAACGGAAGGTCTGCCTTGGGAGCATGGATTTCCAAGTGGCATTTGCAATAGCAACAACAGCAGAAGTAGTCATACTTTCAAACCAACCTTTTTCCCAGGGTAGCTTTTCCTGTATGCTGCTTGTTTATGATTTCCAAAATAGTGTTTTCAATTTTTCTTTTTCAGGTTCTGTGATATGTTCCTTCTGCTTTGCTTTACTGATTTTTAGAAGCTCCGGAAATGCGGCAACAGTCTTCAGTTCTGTTATTGGGGCAAGTTGCATTGGGTTTACAACGAGCGGTATTGGAATTGTCCCCCTAGATATGACTCCCACTTTCGCCGGTAAGATTTAGGGCAATTTGGTTAACCCCTTGTACAACAACCAAGTTGTTGGGATTTTTTTAAGCCAACGAATTACATAATAACTACAACTTCGACAGTTTTATTCAAGATAGCGGGGAGCAGCGTATATTTCAGAAGGAATGAACGAATAATGTAAACATTTTGAGAAAACCGGCATGTTTCAGGTTGAGACATTTATTACTCAATATTTGGAAATATTTAGCGGAGTCAGTATTACTGAACAAGAGTAGAATGCTAAAGCTACGAAAACACTCAGTTCACAAACCAACAGATCTTGGATTCTCTAATGTCTTTCTATAGGCCAGTATTATTTATGGCGCATTTCTTGTGACGTTTGTTGCTGCGAGTGGAAATCTGAAGTGGGAATCATTGTGGATTATAAACAAACCAAATTTTGAAATGTGTTTTTTTTTTTCAATATTCTTCGTTATGCTAACCGCCATTGCAGGCCTTGTGCGTTCCCCAGAGATTGGAACCCTCTCTTTCAGTGGCACCACAATGAGTGTAGTATCAGCGCCGCATGAAAATTTGGACAGATTTGGCGTTGCCCAATGTGCATCAGAAGGGGTTTAAATAGCCGAATTCATTCGAGAATTTTTTGAGCACATGGAAAGATGGAGGGAAACTTTAAGTTAGTATTATTCGCATGAACAGCAGAATAAATATTAAAGTCAATTGAGAGTTGACAAGACATTGTCAAAGGGAGACCTTAAACTACGTCAGGAGAAGATTGCTAAATGTTTTATTGTAATGATATACCTAATTCATCCTTGCAGCACTGTTAGAAATTTCATCATGAAATTACGGTTAAATAACCGGCAGCAGTCTGTCCACCTAATTCACCGTTAAATTTACGGTTTCGAACATTTTACTATCTTTACGGGACCTAAACCATTTCCAATCAGGTTGGTTAAAAAGCCGTAAATACAAAAGTTTACGGTTTTATAACCATTTAAAAATGGTTTTAATACTAAATTTTTACCGTTTTTGAACCATTTCGAGGCGTAAAAACCGTAAACGAAGCTTGCGGGAATCGAACCCGGGTGTATGGTATACCAACCTTGCGCTCTAGTCATTCGGCCATCTACATTACGTAAAGCGGCCGTTTATTAGTCAGTAAATCTTCATTTCCAACAGGCAAACTACTTAAAATTGAGATTTCAGTTTTTGATTGGATCCAAAGTCATGTTTGGTCTAAATTTACTGTATATTGACGAAAATCATTTTATTTGCTTGAAAAATTAAATTACAAACAAGCTTCAGCAGCTCAAATTATGGGTTCGCTCATTCGCAAACAGTTCTGGAATCTGATGTCTCCAATTTTTGATTTACGTGTGTATATGTTTCTGTTTAGTAACCACTGCTTAAGCCAGTGGTGTTTGTTCTTCTTTTTTTATATACACATGCAGATATGAACTGATAAATCTTTATTCATATTTTAACAACAACGTACGACCGGTAAGGTTTCGCAACCAAGATGGACGTCCGATTCTTATTGAGCGCTTGAAAATTACGGTTAGTTAAACGTTCTTTATTAGAAACAGAGAATAAACGATTTTTTTTCAAATTCAGTGGTTTGAGCACCATCTTTTTAATGGTTATCCAACTGTTGTAATTGAATATGGTAAAATAACAATAAAATAAATGGTTATTTTACTATTTTTTTACGGAAATTTTTAACAGTTAACAAAATTTCAAATAATTCCTTTAGTGAAATTCTGGTGCAATAGGTGAAGATGAATCGTTTCTCCTATTCTCAAGAAAGGCCATGTCCTCTATTTTTAACTCTCATCCTTGAATATGTTATTTAAAGAACTTTTGTCACTGTTAAGTTTTAAAATAATTTATATAGCTCGTAAATAGTTTTTGAAGCAGTTATCATATTTAATGCAAATTATTCCTTTTTTCGTATATATACCACTGTAGAAGTCGACTTTAAAACAGTCTCCATCCTTAAAAAAATTAGAAACGCTGTCCTAGCCAAGATCAGTAATTGCATTAATGCCCTGCATCCAATCTTCCAAATGCACAGCCATCTATGAGGATTGGCCGTGGAACTAATGCCTATCCTGAAAAGCAATGAATCTAAATATATAAGATAGATAATGGAAAGAAAACGTTGCTAACCATATAGTAAAGATCAGTAAATCTATTTTTTTTTCCAGACAGTAAAAAAAAAAAGCTTTTGCTACATTATAGCTTGTAAAGCAGCATGAGCTTAAATCAAAACCAATTCATTGTACTTTCTACTAGTGATGGGCATAATTGAGAGATTTCAATGATCCTCTCGGGATCTTGACATCTCGGGATCATTAAAGGTTCATTCGATTCTAATATCTTTCGAGAAGTAAACCAACCGAGATATTCGAGAACCCGCAATGTTCTATAATCGAGATTTCTCGTTCGAATCGAGTTATCCTGAATAATTGAGTTCTCGATTATAATCATTTGATTATGCCCATCACTACTTTCTACTAAATAAATATTCAAATTGTGAACACTTTTTCGATTTGGCATAAAAGGATCATACAATATGATTTTATTTCACAGGTTCTTTAATGGGTCTAAGTACAACATTTGGATCTTTAGCTGGTTTTATTCTACCTGTACTGTGTGGCTTTTTAACGAACGAAGAGGTATGAAAGCGTCTTATGTTTTATGGATTTGTTCTACTTGTATTGTGTGACTGTTTAACGTAAAAAGACAGAAGTAGCTCAATATCAATAAATGAAAAAAGTATCCCTAAAACATTAGTTTTTGGTTGATTTTTAATTTCTTTTAATTGCAAAAGTTCATTTACGTAACACCTTGAAAAAACAGAAATATATCATTATGTATAGAGTTCACTCTGCGGTGCGTCACAAAATGTGCTGATTTAAAAAAAAATCAACGCAGTTAAATCGATGGCATTTGCATTAGCCGTCTGTAATTTCCAATAACCCTTTTGAAATGAGAGCAAAAAAGCTTTTGCCTTATGAAGTTAATTTTAAGTGCTTTGAAATACTGATACAATTTCAAGAATTTAATTATTTCTCTTTTGT
Organism: Octonoba sinensis; assembly: GCA_038502835.1. Classification (NCBI taxonomy): domain Eukaryota; kingdom Metazoa; phylum Arthropoda; class Arachnida; order Araneae; family Uloboridae; genus Octonoba; species Octonoba sinensis. The sequence goes on along the minus strand of CM076601.1, from coordinate 50,134,145 downwards.
TTTCTAGCAAACAATTCAGCAGTGGAACAAGTTATTCATTATAAACATCGTAATAGTCATGAGTTCAGCAATATTATTTTGCCTTTTTGGGTCTGCCGAAATTCAAAGCTATAATTCTTCACCAGAAGGCTCATTTCCTGAAACTAAAGGAGAAACAATAAACAAGTGCAATAGCGTTGAATTGAAAGTCACATCTGATTTTTCCAATCATATATGAGTGACATTTACTTTAGAAAGTTGTACATTGGTGGCAGTTTCTTTCGCAACTTTCTGAATACTGAAAGAAGAACCAGAAATAAGTGCAAGAGCGTTGAATTAAATTTCGCATCTGATTTTTCCAATCATGTATGAGTGACATTTACTTAAAAAAGTTACCACACATTCGTAGCAGTTTCTTTCGCAAACTCTGTAAGTACTAAAAGCATTTCTGAAAGTGAAACAAGAAATAAATGCAAGTGTTAATCTGAAAGTCACGTCTCATTTTTCCAATCATATATGAGGGACATTTACTTTAGAAAGTTGCCACACATTAGTGGCAATTTCTTTCGCCAACTCTCTAAATACTAAAAACATTTTATAGTAAGATTCAAAGAAGCATGTAATATGAAATGTTGGATTTTACAATGAAGAAATCAATTCAATTACAATAACTTTCTAAGTGTTCAAATCAAAGTTGCTTAAATAGGCTGTAATAATAATGAAATGTAGCAATGCTTGATAAAAATGTTGATAGCCTGTAAAGAAATTAAACTATATATATATATATATATATATATATACGTATATTAAAAACACAGTTTCGCTTTGCAATTTCATATGCTTATATTTTATGATTAAATTGCGCATAAAAATATAAATAAATTTCATTAATTGCTCTAATCTTGAATCGTTTTAGTGTTGAACTAAGGAGTGGCTTTATTAGGAGCTCTTACATGACATTATTATTCGCCGCAGATTCTGGATTCTCTACATAAAATATAATGTCTAATGGTGTTGGTATTGACAAGCATTTTTCTTCCAACTAAACGTTGCTCTTTTGGTAGAGACCCATACTTCAATTTACAGAAGATTACAAATATCTACAACACTACGTATGTAAGAAGAAAAAATGTATGGAATAAGAATTTTGGGAGAAAATGAAGTCACGTTTCAAAGAAATAATACAGACAATTAAACTTCATAATATAGATGAATGTGTAGAAAGTTAATCAGACAGATGCAGCTAAAACTTTCAAATTTTCTACACAATAAAAACATAATAGTTCCTTGTTTATTTGCTTGATTAGAGATGACGCCAACATACACAACACCAATTTGGCATTCATTAAAGGACCTCTTCTTAGATGATTTTAAATTTCAAATTTAAGATAAACGGTAGAGTTTTCGACAGTGGATATATTTTTTGTCATTAGGCGGCACGATAAGCTTTAAAATGAGGAGTAAATAATGGAATTTGAAAAAGGAATAAGAAAGAGTTCGCGAACCGACAGAAAAACAGGTTACAGAAGTAATATATTTTGATTAAAAATTATTCAAAAATGTTCTTTCTTCTAGATCAGGGTTTCTCAATGGGAGCCATATGGCTTCCTTGGGGGCCACAAAAAAATCAAGGGGGTCACAGAAGAAAATATGAACCATGAGCCCCCGTGACGGGAGGCGTGGCTGACTTATTTTAAACTTCTAAAATCTTAACACCATAAAGGTAAAATATTCCATATTGTCACGTAGTTTTTCGTGAATAATAAACTTAATCTCACTCAAGATTTTTTTTCTAACTCAAAGCAAACACAGTCGAATAATATTTGAACAATTACACCGATCCCGACGATCACTCTAACGCACACCCAGGCACGAACTCAACCGCTTTATATGCTACCTGTTTAAACCGCACGCACATGGACAGTTCGGAAGGAATTACGTATTTCCGCCATTGGAATGTTCTGGAAAAGACGACTCGCATCCGGTCAAGAAAACAGGTGAAACACTTTTAGAGAGAGGATGCGGATACTTCCCCGGCCGAGATTTGAACGCGGGACGCCCGGGCGCGATCCAAGGATGCTAAACACTAGACTAGATGGGAACGTAGTTGCCTTATAATATAAAATTTTAACAAATATTTCAAAGGTGTATAAACGAATTATTAAATTACACATCATAACTTAAAAGGAAGAAAAACCCTCAATGCATGAACCAGGGCAAAGCATGAAACTTCTTATGTGACTTGTTTTTCATGGGGAAAGAACAAACTAAGTTTCAATTATTTTTATGTTTTCCTCACGGTTTATCCTAAAAATGTATGTTAAGTTTCTGCTGCAATACACTTTTTGAATTTCAAAATTGTTTAGTGTGTTTTTTCATTAGCGTTCTTTACTTATAAAAGTTATTTTTACTGGAAAAATTATAAATAAATAAGAATATGGAATAAAGCGTAATATGTTGTAAAATATTCAAGAAATAAAATTAATTAAGTCAATAAATATTTTAAAAGAATTAGAGCAGGTTTATTAGTTGGAGAATGTGTGTGTCGGTGATCCCTCCCATCCCAATGTCTTCGGAAGGAATAATCCGAAACAAAGACTCGAGGAATGATCAATATATTCTCATGCTTCACGTTTTGCTTTGAAGAATTGAACAGCGTTGGACTTTACGAGGAAATTTGAATCTTTTATTAATCCTTTTTTAATAGCGGAATTGGCTTTGTACTTATCTCATTAAAAAGAACTTCTAATGCAGAGTGAGTATATAAAAGGATTTTTCGATTTAGTAATTATTTTAAGGCTACATTTGGACAGATGAAAAATGTTTAAAGTTAACACCTGCGAGATATTACACTTTTTGTTAAAAGCCGATAACGCTAAAAATGAAATGTTCGACGATCAAGCCAAAAAATTGGAAAATTTCAGAGATTCTGAATGCACTTTTTTTTATTCGTTTTCTCTTTTTTTTTTTTTTTTTTGGAAAAAATATAGATAAAAATGAAAAAAAAAAAAAAAATCTTAGATTTAATATTAACGACTGGACGGCCTTATTCAATTGATGAATTCAAGAACTTTAAAACACATTATTTGTTTTGGAAAAGACAAAGTTGGAAATGATTTTGTAATTAATACAGTAAATGATTATAGAAACATAAATTTTTAATTTTGATTTTCAATTTACTTTCCAGTCCGTAGTTAACCTATTCAGCTTTGGAATTTTATTTTGAGAATAAATTTTCCAATTCAGATCTTTATTTTTTCCCTATGATTGTATGATTACATATTTAAAAAATCTGCTTGATTTTAAATTTTTCTTTGGAGTCGTGTATATTCTATTGATGTTACTTGTTCTCAAAGTAGCAAATGCTTCTCTTTTTAATTCATTTTTAGTGTTTTTGTACCCTGTTATATGCATGATCACACATAAATAAAATTATGACAATGTATAAGGGCGCACTGAAGGGGAGGGCATCGATTGTCCAGTGTTAGACGCTTTTCAAATATCTATGATCCAATCCCACAACTGTACAAAAGATTCTATTATGTGGAATGCCAAAATTTGATTTTTTGAAATTAATAATTAGCATGTATTGAAAAAATACACAGAGATAGAAAACTACGTATTTGAAATGTGTAGATTTTGAAAAATGTGAATGGAATTTAAGGTTCGCAGAAATCCGAGTCGGATATTCGATGCGTGTCGTAGCAGAAATATGGGGGGTGTCAATTTGATGGGCATTTTTACGACCGACGGCGACAGTCCGTCTGGACCAACAAAAGCGGAAAACACTATTTCAACAAAGGTCTATCGGAGGAATAAAAGAAATATGAATTTTATGGCACAGGATGGCTGCGGAGGCAACAACACCGAGGGAAGACGAGAGCACCAGAGGCAAGACGCTCTGATTGCGGGATCTTCGTACTGCCCCACTGATAATCTCGCCAACGACCGACGGGAAGCGCCCTGGTTGGGAGAGACCTAAGAAAAGATGGGAGGTCAATTGAGCCTGAATTGGTCAAGACCTCCCATCAAATCAGCAGGAAGCTTTGGTTAATTAAAACCAAAATCTCGGCAAAAACATCATCAGAGTTTCATTAGATCAAATTCTGAGAGATCAGATCAGTCTTTCCTGAGACCAGTTCTTCTTCCCAGTAGAGTTGCGAGAGACTCTTCCAAGGAGATTGCCTTGAGATGGATCCTTTCCCTAAAATCCTTGATTGCTAAACATCTGCCGTCTGTAAAATAGGCGCGGCAGGCTTCTTCTACATGCAAGACTTTGAGCACCGTTTGTTTCCGGACGAGGAAAGATCGCCCACCCACATATATGGATTAAATGTGTAACAAGTGTTGCCATTTGGATCCGGACATGGTTCGTTCCCTGCCCATATCCTTTTTAATTAATAGTAATAGTCTCATGGTCATAAGTTAATGTCTATCTCTTTAAGGACGGCACGGGCGGATTCTGGCGGTATGAATAGAAGTGCTTTATGGACGAACACGGCTGTTTTCGGGCGCCGAGGTTGTTTTCTAGGGGTGTATCGCATGAAAGGGACTTGCGCGGGAAAACTTCGTGGGCGACCTTTGTTTATCGCAAAGTTGTATCAATCAATGTCAGCTCCCCCCTTCGCTAACAACCGAAGTCATTCTTGACGTTGAAGCTTCACTATTGCAGAATGCTCTTACACTATTATCAGACTATTGTATACGATCCCTATAATAAAAGTCCGCTAATCTTAAGTGGTTCTTGAATAGCTCAAGCAATCTAGCTGTTCGCATGTTCGGGGTGACTTTTCCTCCCCACCAATTAAGTCACAATAGGAGGGTCGAGCGATTTCCCGCGCGAACGCTGTCCGAACTTTCTCCTTTGGAAGAATCCATTTTGTGTTCCTCAGCGCAGATTTTCCTCCGTCTTTAAGGGGTATAGGACCCGAGACTGATCACCGTCCGTAAAGAGCTATATGCAGATGAATAAATCAGTCTAGTTTTCCCAAAGAAATTGTGATTTCTTGTCTATACCACTTTGCGATTCACGCGCCCTTATGTCGTGAACCTGGCCGTGACAATGCGGATCCGTCAGGAAATGAGACATTGGATAACCAATGTATCCCACATTTTGAACCTAACGCCCCCCCCCCCCCCCCACAACGAAAAATTCTAGGTGTGCTACTGAAAGGGAGCCGCGGAAAAATGTATGGCTTCTCAGGGGGCACAAATCGAAAAAGGTTGAGAAACCCTGTTCTAGATCTTGACTTTTGAGAAGCTTATTATATTCTCATTAATAGATACAGTTTGGTAAATGATTCTTCCGCTATTCCATATTTTCGCATGTTTGGCATAAGTTTCTTCATCAATTTTTCCTTTCTTATTATTTTTATTCGTTGTAATTGCTTTAATATTTGGGTACCTATTTTTTTCTTTTTTTGTCCTGCTCTTTGTTATTTTACCTTAATCTCAGTTCTTTTGCTTATATCACCTATAGCCCCCTCCGGTCTTCTTTATATGTGTATATAGTTTTTCATTTTATTTTTTAGTTTTTAATGTTTCGCTGTACTTATTAACTTCTATTTTAATTACACTGTGCAACACGAAAAAGGTCCTTTAGATGAAAATGTCTGTTTCTTATGTATTTTTGGCTGAAAATTACGAATCTGCAATTTTTTTTGCCTACCACGTACCATTTTCCCAAAATTCCACATTTTAGCTTTTTCCGTATTTTCTGGATAAATGTGCATATTTTCATAATTTCTCGACTTAATTTATTATAAATTATATCTTTCTCATTCACAGTGAGATCGTTGCCCTTCTAGAGACCTTTTTAATGAACTTGGGTTACTTTAGTGACATTTTTGGCAACGAAAGCTTAAACTACTTTTCGAAGTTTCGAGTTTTTTGCAAGACGACAAAGGCATTTTGTAGTCTATTTTGCAGAGAAAGAAAAAATAGTGTGCTACTGTGATATGAATGTACTATTTCAAGCATTAGGACATGAACACAATTCAGCAGAGTGGCGCTTGTTTATCAGTGCTCCTTCATCTAAGTATTTTTTCCCTATTTATTCCTGTAGCATGTTCTGCAAACACAAAGGAAATTTCAAAATTATGAGTGACAAAATCATATCAAATGAGCCACAAGTAAATCTAAAATGTGCCTTTTCCAAACAATTGCACATTAAAATAGGTTTATCGAAATATTTGTAAAAGCTCTGGACAGAGAAGGAGTGGCTTTCCAGCATCTCAGGAACAAATTCAAAAATTTAAGTGAGGCAAAAGTAAAAGAAAAGATTTTTATCGCCACACAGCTTAGGGACCGCTCATAAATGATGTCACACTTTTTTTTCAATATATTTGACCCCCTCCTCCCATTTGTCACGAAGTCTCACGCTTCAACATACGCCTCCCCCCCCCCCCCCCTTTGTCACATGTCACGCTATATTACATTTGTATAAAATAGGTTTAATTTGCTGATTTTAAATGTTTTTATAGAAATCAAAATGTCCGATGTCACACTTCTTGTTACCCTCTCCCCTCCCAGTGTTACAAACTGTCACACTTTCTTGAACCCCTTCCCCCCTTGAAGCGTGACATCATTTATGAATGACCCCTAAAGGGGTCTCCTTTAATACCCACACCTTTCATGATGAAGAGTATGAAAACAAACAGTCAGAAGCCGAAAAATCCGCCTGCCTGGCCTTTAAATCAGTGTGCTCACGTTTCCTTGGAAATGAGAAAGCTGAAAACTACGAAAATCTTGTTGGAGACATGATAAAATGCTTTTGTATTATTAGGTTGCTATATGTCATTAAAACTACACTTTTTGGACTCCCATATGGACTTCTTTCCTCAAAACCTTAGTGCAGTTTATGATGAGCATAGGGAAAGGTTTTATCAGGACATTTCTGTGTGTGAAAAGCGTTTCAGCGGTCGATGGAATGGATGTATATAAATTGAATATTGCTAATCTGTTACCAGGGCACACCAACAAATGCTCACAAGATGAAACGGTCAACAAAAAAAAAATCATTTTAGCGTTTGTGTTTTCAATAAGTAAGCCTCAGTTACATTCGTATATAACCAAATTTTATAAATATGAGAAGTGGGTTTCCTGCAAAAACGGTACGTGATGCACCATTTTGGTTTGGATATTTGAATCAAGCACCCTTTGTTTATATAGAATCACATAGTTTCATCGAAAGGACAAAAAAAAGTTTAAATTTGTTGCACATTGTAATTTGTAATGCCTTGGTTTTAATTACTTTCATGTTTTTCTGCTTCCTTTGGTCCTTCTTGCTTTGTTCCGCTTCTTTTTGCACGAGTTGGATTTTCTTTCTTTGATTCTTGTCCAATAGGAGGGTTTGGTTTAATTGCATTATTATTTTTCTTTCTTTCCCATGCTTCTTTTATTCTCATTGGTCACAGCTTAATCCTCTGCGTTTTCTATTCAAGCTGTGTTTCTGTTGGAAGTTTTTCATCTAGAAGCTCGCTCTTTTGCATTGAAAAAAGGGTTCCTTGTAAACTCGAAACACGTGTCTGCAATTTTTGTGGTCATTATTGATTTTTAATTTTTCACAACGTAAATGTTCAAGTGGCACCGATGAAAGCAATGTAAACAAAGGAAGCCGTAGCACCGATTTACATCGAGTTCGACTAATCTAATTAAAAGTTAGGCCTAAATAAAGTTCTTCTACATTACATAAAATGAACACTAAATACAACACTATAACTATTGTAATAATTAATAAATGTCTTTTATAATGATTAAATTAAATGCAAATACTGGGTTATATTTAGAAAAAGCTATGAAAATAGTCCAATTAATTTTAAGAGAACTAATTTTGCCCTGTGAACTTGACGTAGAACTCAATTGAAAATCTTAGTAAACAAACAGCGTATATCACGTTACAACGATGATCGCTCATGAGTCCTGCTAGCGGTAAATTGCCTCCATTGGCCTCCAAATGAGCTACATTCAGATGACAGCGAGAATGGGTGATTGCTAGTGTAATAAATCAAAGGAATGTGTGAAGCGTGGTTTAAAAAAAGTTAGAAGACAAATAAAAGTGAAACGTGTAGCTAGTATCTCACAGATGCTTTTTGTTGCCTAAGAGTAAATATTTAAACCTCTATTATCACTGCAAAATGCATTTGCAAAACAGCAACAAAAATGGGCCCGAACATCACTGTGCAACATATTTTTGAATATAAACAACAGAGAGGTAAGTGGTGTACTAAGACACGTGCAATTTATAATTTGTTATATAAAGGTTATCTCTCAAACTTTATAACCAGATTATTGTTATAAGGGTTTCAGAAAGAAGGGCCTACAGGAAAGGCGGGTTTGAAAACTTATAAAATATAGTCACCATAGTAAACATTGTGAAAATGTGTAAATAACGCAATCGGCATATAAAGAGGAAAGGTTTCAGAAAAATGCAAATATAAATTATCGTTACGCTAATAGAATGCGTGACTTGAGAAAATTCATTTTTCCTGCGGAAGAATTCTTTTATTGTCACCATCCAGCCATCGCAGGACATTATTGGGAAGTTATACTAGTTTTCCTCACCCCTATTTTAACAAAAAGAATCGTTTAATCTCTTGACTATAAGAATTAAACTTACTAGATTTAAAATATACCTGTCTGAAGTATCAATATGATGATTTTCTTAAAAAGGAAACAACAATCTAATAAATTTAATAGAAATTATAAGCATTTTTTTAGCACAAAAATAGGTTCTTGTAGTTCAAAATGGACGTTCTTCAAATGTAAATATTGTATTGCTATTTAAAATACGAAATGATGCATATTTTATTTACAGAGAGAAAAAGCAAATGTGATGGGCATAAATTTATTAAAACATACACAGTATTATACATGCAGCACTTCAATTTACCGCAAAACACACAAGTATCACTAATATAACTAACAGTGTTTCGTATGAAATGAACATTGGCATCATGCACACATTTTTGTTGTCTCTTGCGTACAACGTCATCTTCCGATATTTTTTTTAAAATATTTTTTTTATATACTACGATAAAAAAACGATGCACATAAAACTATAACCTGATTCTATAAATATCCTGAGACTTCAAAGTCTATGATTTAAGGCTTTCTGTACAATCGAAATCATAAATATCAAAATATTCATTAACACTTTCGCGAAGGACGAGATAACTCGTCTTCCAGGAATATTCGCTGCATGCTAGGGAAAAGATACTCGTGCAAGTTTTTCTACGTTTTCTACATTCACATCGCCAATACTGAAGATAAACTCACCAACAGTTACATCGTCAAGAAACAGTTAAAATGAAAAATATCTATTTTTAGGGCAGAAATGGGGCTTACGTCCCTGTAGCACTTGGCGATTGTTTAAATTTAGATATTTATTATTGGCAAATAAAAATCGCTAGCAGGGACCTAAACAGCATTTCACAAAGCGGAGTTAATAAATTTCTGCATTGAACGACTCAATTAAGTCTGAAAAATATCTTCAATGTATAATAAATAGTCATTTCTACACAATATCGCTTTCAGCATGTTTTAGAGCCTTGTAAAGTTCTCACAACATTGAACTTTGATTTGCAGTTTTTACGTTCATGTATTTTGCATATTTGTTACGCTTTTTGAGATAGAAAAATTAGAACAACTCATCAAAGCAGGCTATATTTGTTATACCTTGCTTTGGAAAATTTTATGCTTCAGAAATATTCTAATTTATGCGATGTTTATAATTTTTATTTTTTTATTATTATTTTTATGTCTGTTAACAGAAATAAATCATTATGGTGAGTATTGTTTTTGATTGCAATCATTAGTTTTTGAAATAAAATGAACAGGATTTTGAGAAATTTGCGTTTTGTTTCAATTTTAGCGCAACGGAGGAACGCATAGGGGTGGGTGGGACAAAGAAACGCCCACTTCCAGGATGAAAGTGTTAACCATGGAGTCTATAGGCTAAGGAGCTAGATCTCCGCTGACGGAAAGTGGCACAAAAATTTCACTTTTCCAGATGGCGCTGCCTCTGCCAGAGTAACTACCTTGTACGGAAAGCTAGGTCATTTCAGTGCTAATTTGGACGATTTTATTTTCGCCAGGAAAAATAGAAAACGTGAGAGGAAAAAAAAGCTATTTTTCCCACAATTAGTAGAGATCATGTAGATTAATATGTTTCGACTCAATATGCTATGAGGCACCTAGATATTAAAATAAAAATACTTTTATATATGGTTACAAAGCCCCGCCCTCCGTCGTCTGCTACGATTTTGGTGATTCTCATTGGTTCTGGTCGTTTGGGTTTAAATTCACATTTCGGCTCGCTTTTTTCTTGCAAAAGTGCCTCTGTATTTTTGTGTGAATTACTTCAACTTCGCAGTTCGGGACTCTACGTTTTCTTTCTTGTTTACTTTGGAAGTGCCTCTGAATTTTTGTGTGAATATTTCAATACTGCTCTGATTTTTTTTACTGTTTTAGTTTTTAAGACACAATTTGTTGAGGATACAATGTATCTTGATTGAAAATGCAAAATTTACTTTTAAAAATAAAATGTGTATTATTTTGAAACACGAAGAGTGCCCCACCATATTTTAAAACTTTGATTACAAGTTCGAATTTTTAAAGTTGAATTTTTCATTTTGTAATAGAAGCATTTTTAAGTATTGTTCCAAATGAACTAATTTAAACGCTTCCAGTTGTTTTTAATTTATGTGCATTGTAGTTTTCTTACTGGAACGCTAAACTGGAAGAATTTTAATAGTAGCTTTGCTTTGCTGTTCATCTAGCACGATTAAATGTTATAAATAAAATTGAAAAAAATCACTGTACATTGAAATCTTTTTAAATAATGCATCAAAAACTTGTGTATTTACTACAGTGCTATTTGTTTTTTAGCATATCTTTGCATTTGCTTTAAATATGTATAACATATCAAACTCCGAGTCTTAATTATGATTGCAATAATTACTCGAAATAAGAAATTTTACAAAAGAATGTGTCGGAATCCAAAGGAGTATGGAAAGACAAAGCGTAGAGGTAGGCCTCCTACTCTTCGTTCAATTGTCCTTCAAGCTTGCTTAACAAAACAGAGTTCTACTCAAATTAAAACAGAAATATTAATTTACCGTGCACTAGCCGAACAGTGCGTAATGTTCTGCCAAGGATTCCAATGTTAGATATACTAAACTACGGTCACGTCCGCCACTTACAAAACACTTCACAAAAAGCATAGATTGGAATTTGAAGAAATATGTTTCTTTTGTGTCTAGATGAAAAGACGTCGTATTTTCTGATGAAAAAAAATTTAATTTGGACGCACCAGATGGTTTTTGCCATTACTGGTATGATTTGCAAAAAGACAGACCATTTTTTTCCAAACGACAGTTCGGAGGAGGTTCTGTGATGGTGTGAGCAGGTTTTGCAGCCAATTGAACAACACCATTGGTGTCCATTAGAGGTCGCTTGAATTCAGAATCATATGTTGACATGTTAGCTGAAAATTTATTACCTGAAGCACCCCTTATCACAAGTGGTGATTATTTGTTTCAACAAGACAATGCAAGTTGCCATGTGTCTCGTGCATCATGTTCATGGTGCGAGGCCAATTCAGTGAAACTTTTGGACTGGCCGGCAAGAAGCCCTGATTTAAACTCCATAGAAAATCTGTAAGGCATTTTAGCTACAAAAGTGTATAAAAATGGGACACAATATGGAAATAAAGACGAACTGATATCACCCATTAATTTGGCGTGGAAAAACATTTCTAAACAAACTTTAACTAAACTTTCTGGGTCAATGACTGGTCGATTAATAAAGGCAATTGAGAAAAAAGGTGATTTTGTAAAATACTAATTTATTTCGAGACATATGTGCTAATGTCCCTATATTTTTTTCCATATTTCATATAATACATTTGTAGTAATTTGATTTTGTAATTTAATTTCATATTAACAAGTTTCTAATGTTTCCCAATTACAAGTAGTTAATTAAATTTGATTTTGTTTGCAGTTGATGATTATTTTAATATATAATACTCATTTTTCAACCATGTCCTTATAATTTTTTCCATGGCTGTATAACACAATTGTTTAAAATTGCTATGCACTAACATATTACTTTCAAAACATCAGACTTTGAATTTTTCAATTTTTTAAACCAGACTTTAAATATTTTGGATATTTATTTATAAAAATGTGACATTTTAAACAATATATTTTAAGCTATTCTCATTTAGACAATTTTCCAATAATAATATAGATTAACAAATTTCAATTCAAATGCATGATTTATATTGAGTCTAACCTTACCAAGAATACCACCAACTACTTACCAAGGAAAAAAACCTTTATTTTACTAAATTAAAAAATTTTGTGTCATGTTTTTCAAGCACTTAATGTTTTATTGAGTGCATTTATTTTATAAATAAAATAACTTATGATATTTTAAAACTTCGAACTAATTTGGAAAATAAACTACTCCGCTTACATCTTGCTTTTTGTTTTGACAGTCAGACATGTATGTGATTTTAAAAACTTTCTCAATTTTCTCTAATTATGAACTGTGTTAATAAAAAAATGTTAAATGCAAATCATGCTCTTTATCACTGTAGGATTATTCTTGTATGAAGCTTTTTGAATCTTTTGATCGTGTAAAGCAAAACCGTGGTATCAAGACCGAATCCAGAAATTTTTCGGTGTGGGGGGGGGGGGGGGACATGACTTTGACACATGTGTTAAGGAAAGCTTCTGGGAGGAATATAGGCCACATTGCGAAAATTTTTGGGACTTCGAGGGGCGGGGGGACTGTGGATATGGCCTTGCGTGGTATGTCACAAGTTATTCATCGTCTTGTATAAGATCATGTACCAGGATGGCAATCTGTATGCATAATATGCACATTAACCCCTCGCCGTACCATTTGGCTTGACCAAACTCGGGCGTAATCGATAGTCGTCTGATTATCCCTTCACGAGTCTGACTCGTGACATTCATGCTTGGCCCGATTATCCCTTCATGAATCTGACTTGTGATATTAATGTTTGTGTTAAAATCTTCATCACAAGTCAGACTCGTTAAAGTATGGCAAGGGGTTAAAGCAGTGGTGTAGTCGAAGGGGGACGGTATCCCCCCTACGTTTTTATTTTAATACAAGCGTCCCCCCAAACATTTTACATTTTAACATAAGCATCCCTCCACTTTTGATTTCAATTGCTTTTCGTATGTATAAGCGTCCCCCCCCCCCCCCAACTTTTTTTTCAGGACTACACCAGTGCATTAAAGATGCTGTATCAACACATCTACAAACCATCTTACAAATAACATGTAAAATACAGAACAATCCCACCATACAATTACTTTTTAAAAAAAATACAATTTTGAAATTAAAAAATACATGAAACCTGTCGGTGGCGTAGCTCGATCCGGATTGTGGGTGAGGGGGTTCTTCGGGAGAAGTCTGCTAATTTCATTCTTTTCGAAGAAAAATTGGTCAAATTCTAAATAATCTTTACCACTTCAGGAGGGATCCCATCTCCAAAACCACCCCCTTATCTACGCCAGTGAAACCTGTGTTTTTTACGTACAGGTTTTCCCGCATTAAAAAAAGTGAAAAATTCACTTAAATTTAAATTAAATTTTGAATACAATTACGTATGTTTACACAAAAATTGAGACATTTCAGACTGTTTTGTAGAATTTTGTCTCTTGCTGCTAATAAAATCCTCAAAAATATTCATTGAAGAAACGTTTGCCTGCACAAATACATTACACGTCAAACTATGAAAAGTTTTCCTCACAAGAACGTAGTACATAGCATAAAAAATAATAAGGATAGAAAATAATGGTAATAGGCAATATAATCACATGGTATTATAGAAACGAGCAAATTTTACTGAAGCAGATGCAATTGGCTTTCAAAATGGGGGAGGGGGGGAAATGCATATAAAATGTTAAAATGCGTAAATTTTAACAAGTATGCCATGTGATGAATGGCAGAAGAGAACTTTATTAAAAAAAGAGAAAAAAGAAGAGGAAAACTGTGGCATTGCAGAATAATCACATACCTGGATTTACTAACAAAGTGGATTATTTTTACCCTCGTATAGCAATATCAGTAATTACATCCTTTAATTTTTTCGGCAATATCAGATTATCGATTAAAAAATTTATATTTTTCTCCGAGCGTATGCGACTCGGTGTTTTGCACACATATTAGTTAGCAGTGGTGTTAGTCCTGTAAAAAATGTTGGGGGGGGGGGGGGCGCTTACATATGCAAACTAAGTTATTGAAATCCAAAAGTGGGGGGACTCGGACTTTATTGTTAAAATAAAGTCGGGAAACACCGTCCCCCGGTGTCCTCCCCCGACTACAACAGTTAGTTCTGTATCTGTTTATTGAGCAAGAAATCAATGACATGATTGTCTGAAGCATACATCAATTAGTTGATCACAATAAATAAACTAAAGGAATACACTAAGTAATTATTTCACAAAACTATGGCTTCCAGTTTTAATTTCATAACTAAAAATCTTGTTTTAAAAAACCTCTGTTGGTGATGGTGAGTACTTGTTGAGAGCTGCTTCTAAATTATTTAAATGATTTAGAAACTTTATGCTTGCCTTATATCAACGATTATTCAAACAAAGTTAATGTTTTAAAAATAAAAAGGAATTTTGTGTATTTACTTTGTATCAAAACTTAATAAACAGTTGAATGTTGAAATGAAAAAAAGATGTGCCTTGTGAAACATTGCAAAATGAATAGAACGCAAAAAAATTCCTTTTTATTTTAACAAAAAACAATCATAAGCGAATGTCCTCGAATCTGAAGGATTAAATTCACAGAATTCTGCTAATTAGTGGAAAAATCACATGTATGCAGTTATTGAAATAGTTCTTCATCGTTGGGCCGATGAACATTAAGTTAATAATAACTAATAGTTTTAATAAATTAGATCTAGGGTAATCTTGGCTTTTGTGAATTTATTTCTGAGCATACGCTGCAAGTTAAATTAATTTCTTCCAAGAGGCATGTAATGGAAATCACAGATGTACATAGAAGCACAAAAGTAAACTGTGCAGAAAACAGATCACTAAAAGCGTAAACATTTCGCGTCTGTTAAATTTCTGCGTCTCACTTTTTGCGCATGCGTAACGTGCTTTCTGCGCATGCGTCGAGTTACTATAATTACTGCAGCGATCCTGGCGGAAAAGTGAATTTTTGTGCCGTTTTTAGCTGTTGCCAAACGTAGGAGATATATCTCCTTCTTTATACTTCATGGTGTTAACTTAAAAGTCAGTATTGACCTCAAATAAATTTACAATAAAAGACTAAAAACGAAAAAAATAAATTAAAAATGTCATGGATTTACATATGATTAACGCGATCAGTTCGATCTTGGTCTTCAGAGGGAATGTTTTTCTCTTCCTTTGGATATTCTTTTGTATTATCTCGCTCATTGTTGGAAAAGTTCCATTCTTGAACATCTGCAGATCCAAAAACAGCAAAAGCAATACCGGTGCTCATTGAAATTGCAATGGATATTAAGAAGAAGATGGTCCATTGGTTTGTAGATTCCTAAAGAAATTATACAATTGTATAATTAGAAACAGAATGAAAAAAATGCCTTTAAAAAATTATGTGCATATATACTGCAATGCGTCTCCTAGGAAGCTTTAAAATTGAAATTGTTATTTACTAAGGATAAAAGCGCAAGAAGGTCGATCAGAAATTAAATTGTATTCCAGACATTCTCTTATAAGTATACTAGTACGCCCGGCAGTCATACGAAATGACCGCTGTTCTAGATATTATAAATTGTAATTAAGATTATTTGTGCAAAGGTGTCTGCTAATGCAAACTGAATTACCCAGATCAGGTGGCGAGGACGCCCCTTCGCTTACAGCCCCACACTACTATACATTTATTTACTATATAATCAAATTGTTTGTGAAAAATATATATTTATCATCGAAAGAACTTATTGAAAATTTTATTATGCTTTTCAAAACAACAGTTTTAACGAAACTGCGAAAAAAGAGCGCTGCCACTCTAATAAGAAAAATATGAAAAGGGCAGACAATAAATAAATTAATTAAAAAGAAAGAAAGGATTAAATTAAATTCGCGTATACATTAGTTTTTAACGGAGATTGAAATACAGCGAAGCCTCACTCAATATCACGTTAACGGAGATAAAAGTTTCGATTGTTATTAGTATATGTGTGACATTTATGACAATAATAATGGCAACTGCATTGATTTGTTTGTTCACACGGCAACTGTAATTATATGTTTGGAAATGAGGGCAACAATGCAAAAGTAAAATAAAACGGGTAAAAAAAATCATTGAAAAATTAAAAAAAATTAATTTAAAAAAAAAACTAATTGAGTCACAACTTTCATTTTTGCTGCGATGCGTTTCTCGGGTCGTAAACATTAACCGTGCCGAATGTGGTCCCGATCGGTAAAACGGCCTAATATCCTATCGCGGACAGACACAGACAGAATAAGGCGCTTATATATAAGATAATAATATTAAACTGCGGGATAAGTTTTGTGTAGTAAATTTTGAATAAATGCAATTCCATTAAAAAAAAACCTCACAGTGTATTTATAGTTCATTTAAGGACATCAAATTTGGGTGGGAGTATTATAAAAACCCTTTGTAAGTTGACCGCCAAACTTTTACCATGATTTTTACTAAGAAAAGTAACTTTTCCAGGATATTTTTTATGTAATAATGTTACACCAGTAAATGCGTCTGCACTGCACGGATGAAACCGTAATTATAAAACTTGTCTAAACATCTTTCTAACTTAACCAATGGGAAAACTATTATGAGCATTCTTTTATTCTTAAAATGAATTTCTTCTTTATTTGTTTTATCTAAATAGACATTTTGAACAGTTATGCATTTTTATGAAATCTTTACCATCAAATAAACAACTTACATAATTAATAAAATATTTAGTTTAATTTTAGCTACGTACTGTAATTTTAAAGTTGCATGATACATTTCAAGCCATTCAGGTTTAATTTCTCTAACTATATTTTAGCTAATTGTGAAACTAAATAGCTAATTACCATTTTAAAGTAATGTGAATACATAAAGCTAAACTTAAAAGTATTTTAATTAGTTAAAAAGAAACGAATGCATAAGGTAAGAATGACAAAATAAAAAAAAAATCATCCTCACCCTTTATAGGTTGACCACCTGTGTAAGTTGACCACTAAAGTACTGCACCACCACTGGTCAACTTACACAGGTTTCACTGTATTAAGTGCTTAGAAGGTTATGAAAAATTTTGAACCAAGCAGCAGTCATAATAAAATATGAGAAAATATTTATGAGAAATAAAGTTTTCTATTTTAATGAAAAACGCATGTGCAGTAGTCATCGACTAAACAGGCAAGCAGTGAGAAATGACTTAGCGGATGAACAAAACATATACAGTTAACATTGGCAGGCTAGGAAACTGATGCAGTTCACAGCCATCAGCCATTAAATTTACTTTGTGTCTATAAGGCACAAGTCCGAGGTGATTATCGTTACTGTTATGGGTCACTGTTGCATACTGAATTGTCTTTTTGTAATTTTATTATATTTTCGTTTCACTACGATCTCGTACACCATTGATGCATAGAAGCCAATGTTGTATAATTAAGCGCTTTTGAAATTAAAAAAAAAAAAAACTATCTTAGGGGAGCATATTAATAAATCAAAACTATAGAACAATATTACAAGCCAAAAATTTCCAACGTATAAAAAAGACAAAAAAAAAGTAAAAACCTGCATACCATTGGAGAAAAGGTCGACAATACCTCGACAAGAATTGGACCTTTTCTTTTTCTTTTTCCATTTTCGCAATGATTATGGGACTCATGAGCCAGGCTCGAAGCAATTGTATGCTGATTTTGATCCTTTTATTTGTACTTTTCATAAGTTGTGAATTTTTAGCTTCTAATATTGAAGTACAAAGTTTCGTTTAATTTTACAATCAATGGAACAGCACTTTCATAAATTATACAAAGAGATAAATAACAAATAAAGAATGTAAACACGAATTCAAAATCATAAAACTACATAAGATAAAACAAACTATTTAAAAAATGCATTATTGTTCGGCTCCGATTCGTAGAAATGTGTCCTTGATTTTTTTTCCTTTTTTAGTCTTTGGTAGTTCAATGCAAAAAATAAGTAAATAAGTATATAAAATAAAAGTTAATTGCACCCGACACGTGTTTGATTTCAGTTGAGGGGGAAATGTTGGAAATTATTCTTTCTTGAAATCTAAGTTGTTTGGATTAGAGCCACATTCCGAAAATTTTTACACGTTTGGTGTAATTTTTAGTAATTTTGCGGTTCATATATTTTGCTATAATTTGCCTGTTACCTCCTGGTTAGTTTTGGTTATGCTAATTGTTTTTTTTTTCAGGCTTTCAGTACATATGTTTCAGTCACTATTCTTCCAATGGGTGGCGTGCTAAGCCGTTAAATTTGTATAAACATGTACGATTTGTTTACCATGCTTTATAGAAGACAACCAGACGTCTTGATAGCCTGCTTAACATTTACTCATCTAATCCAAAAGAGTGGAAAGTTTAGGGATACTGAAGAAACAAAAGATTTCCTCTAACCCCTAAAACAAACTTATATGCAAATTTGTACTGTAACACCTTTAATTTGATCTATTATTGCTTCCATAGAAATATAACTGTTTTGAAAATCACATTTGCAAAGGTTAGCGATTTTGATTCAATTAATTTAGTTTTACTTCATATACATATAACATTAAAAAACAAATAACTCTCTTTAACCCCTTTTTAAATGCAGTTTCGATTTTAAAATATAATAAATAAAGTGACCTACAGACAATTGTAGGCACTTTATATACATTCCCTTAACCGGGCCCTTTTTCTTACGGCTGGAAAGAGCTTATGTAACGTGAGACCCAGATGGTTTTTGCAGAATCAGCGAATCAAAAAATACTTGCTTGATCACGTGACATATAATAACTAAAAAGATGATTTAAAAGCGATTCGCAGGAATTTCGTGGGATTCTTGAGATGTAAATATGTAAAATAGAATGTGATGTTTGATGTTCGTCTTATTTTGGACCTGTGTATTTACCATGTTGAAGTGGCAAATAAATTAATGATTGATGATTTTTGATCCCGACTGGTTCTACAAGATTGATTCACCAATGGACATTCCACTAAAATAATGTGCTGATGTAACCGTTATATTGCATACATATATGAAACAACTGTTATATTTTTATGAAACGAGCCGCCATTCGAAAAATTACGTGAGAAGGTAACATTTTTACCTCTTCCTTCATTAACGCACCAACTACCAGAGGAATAATAAAACCAGTAACCATTGATGCTCCTGTAGACATTGCCCTCAGTGTTCCTAAGAAATAAATATTTATTAGTAATGCAAGAATTGAAAATGCAATTTAATAATAAAATCCTTTCAACATTCCATTTTAAAGATCTCCTTTGTTTAAAATCTCGCTTTCTTTCTAAATGATAAAACATGAGGTAAGTTCTAAACATTTATGAGATCTCATTGGATAAAAATCTAGGCAATGAAGCTCGTCCGTAACGGAACGAGCCTTTCCTCTACAAGAAGTTCGAATTTCTATCATTAATTATTCCATTCTTACTCCCTCAACTACGTCAAATCAAATCAAGCTCAAAATCTCACCAGCTCAGATTTTCTTTAAATTTTGAACAGATGTACTACTTATATAGACTTCGGAAAATACGAAATTTCACCGCTATATGTGAATTCGTTTTTGATTTACAAAGCTGCAACACTCCTTAAAAATCTGCAAGAAACGGAAAACGGTGGGCTTTAAATTGCTATAGAAGCTTCTCTAACTGAGACAGAGACTTGAATACAGACTAATTTAACATGACTTTTCTTTGCCTTTCTATATTATCCTTCAAAACAAAATCGCAATATATATTTAGAAATTGTGAGTTAACTTTTTCGTGTATATATAATTAACATTTTCCAAATTAATTCTATGAATGCCTAGTACAGTTGTGAATCACAGGGAGCTGGAGCAAACACATTTTTGAGTTGCTCTACTCCAACTCCACTCCAACTTCTAAGTACTATGTCGTTTTCTTTCATACCGACAAATGGGCGTTAGAATTTTCTTGGTTTAGTTCTTAGAAAATCAACTTTTCTGCTTAGTTGATTTTTTACGATTGCAAAAAACTGTTGGGTCTGCATACTTTTTTTATGCTTAAGTAAAATTCACATAAATTTTCTATAACTACATTCCCGTAACTTATCTTGTAGGAAAAGAGGTTATGTCTATTTTTGGCCATAACGTTCTCAAACCTCAAAATTTTCCTTTTTCGGAAAAATAACCTGTTTTTGAGATATCGTATTTCAGAAACTAATATTCGTACATTACCGTAGTTGAGATGAAATTATTGTAAATTGAACGTACTTTAAGATTAAAAAATGCAGTTTACATATAAAATTGAATAATTTAGGAGTTATGAGGGGATAAGTGAAAACAGTCCTGAAAATTTATTAGTTTTTTACCTGTTACGCAGCGAGCCCAGGGTTTTAGAAACTGCAAACTTGGATTTACACTACTCTAATTGATCCAAACAACATATTTGAAAATCAGAGCTACATCACCAATTTGCGATGTTAATGTCGTACTTGACTTGACTAGAGTTAATGTACTTTGTTTTAAAAAAAAAGCTTTTAAAGTAAAAATTAGAAGGCCCATGAACCAAAATTACGAAAAAAATCGTCAACGAGTGTTTTTTTTTTTTTAAATTTTTAATATTAACTTAAAAATAATAAGCATTATACGTATTATGGTACATAAATACTCAATTAAGTTTCGTTCCTCTCAACACATCTATAATTTAAGCAATAAGAATATTAAGTAAATGATGAACAATTTTCTCACACCCATTTACAAAGCAGAATCTGTATGATACGAAAAAAAAAGGTCAAGAACACTTAACGCATACACTGCCATTCTGAAAACGTAAAAATTGCATATATATGACAACGTCGAAACTAGTTGTATCTGACAACGCCAAAATTGCATATATTAAAGTTAGACCAGCTTCCCAAACTGTTGATCGCGAAAGAAAGAAAGAAAAAAATAAAGCAAAGTTTACAAGAAGAAATTTTCTGCCGACATTGTGGATGATGCGCATCTAAATTACATCATAAGTTTGAATATTTACTCTTGAACCACTTTTATTTGTAGGAAAAACTTATTTTTGATACGACAGTTTTCATACGACTTTCTATAAATTTCCCGAAAATTATCAAGTAATATTCAAACGTTAAGTAATCCATGTTAAGTTTCTGAGTGGAGTAGTTATATACCATGTAACCAATTATGTACTATGATGACTGCCACTTCACAAAGTGGTACAAAATGTATTATTCTTTATTTATTTGTACTTTTTAATCATTATTAATATTTTAGATTTTAATTTCTTGCTTATGTAATTTCAAGCTGGCAAACGTAAATTTTTCCTTAGAAACGAAAACATTTTTTTCGGTACGTATCCATTATCCCGGTGCATGCGATCAAGTCGCCAATAATGATGCAAATAACGCCAAACGGAATATCGCCTTTGGTAACCTTTTGCATGTGCTGTCGCCAAAAAGTCTGCTTGGCGAGATTTGCGCCGGGATAATGGAAAAGAGCCTTTTTTCTTCACATACCAGCAAATGTTGGAGACAGGTCGTTGGGTACAATGGCACATCCCAAATTTTGCACACCATATAAAGGAACCATGATTATGGAGCACACAAGTGTCACAGTCCTTTCATAGTCTGAGAGCATAATCAAAGCAAGGCATGATGAATATCCGATGGCACCTGAAAAATGATTTAAAAAATAATGCGAGCAAATCATGAAAAGGAGCATGCTCAAAAATTGTTTACCAATTAATGAATTCAATGATTTAGAATTATATGGGTAAAATACAATGTATTACCCTTTTCGTGCCGACTGTCATGCATATGACCTAGCATGAAACGCAATCAGTTCCGACACGCCGCCGTAGCAAAGTGAATTTTCGTTCACCCCCCGCCGTCACACATTTGTGCCGGTGCTTTGGAACCTTTTAAAAACTATAATTTAAGTCACAAAATGGTATTGTATGTATGTCCGTTGAATTTGCAATACATGAACATTTGACATTCTACTCAAAATGAGAGTAACAGGATTCTTATGCACATATAGTTTGATTATATAAACATAAAGGGATTTTTTGTCTTCTTTCTAATGGGCTGCAGTAATAGACCTCAACTATTGCAGATCTAGTGCGTTCCCAGAGATTGGTACCAACTCTTTCAGCGGCACCACAATGAGTGTGGTACCATTGCCGCATTTTTTGACACTAAGTTTCTCCTAGATGGCGGCACCTGAGATCTCGTTTGATGCAAGCGGCACTAGGAATTTAACGGGTACTCAAGGGATCTTTAACATGCAGCATAACCATACGACAGACGATTTTCTGCATCTTAAAAATCCACCAACTTGTGCCAGGTTTAAACCTGCGATCTTGGGCGTTCGAGGCCTGCGCCTTTCCACTACGCTACCATGTCGACATTAAATGAAATGAATGTTCCAGAATTGCATGCTCTTAAATGAGCACTTAGATTTTTGTTTATAGTAATTAGTGGAGATTTACTTTCGCTATAACACTGGATATTTGAATTTTACTAAATTTTTATTCATTCAAGTTCCATAAAAGCTTTAAATTTACATTTTTAAATTAAAAAAAGAATAAGTCGATTTAACAGCTTTTTTTTTTTTGTAAAATCTTGAAGGATATTTTTAGTTTCTCTGCAGTTGAAATCTATCCGCCCTTTAAGTATCAAAACCAATTAATAATTCGTTTTGAATTGTGCAGCACGTTGTATTTCATGCCCACGCAGTGAAAAGCACAGGAATTGTTACTGTTGTCTTTACTCTAAACAGGATTTTAAACGACAGTTATCCTTATACCAAGGGGGATTTTTACATTTTGACTAGTATTCAAGTTTCTCGTCTGTATGACTGTATAGTAAAAGTAATAAATACATTTAATGATCATACTTTATTTCAAGACACAACTAGAACACACAAAGACACAATTTTTATTCCAACACACAAAGACACAACTTTTATTCCAACACGCAACTAGAACACACATAGACACAACTTTTATTCCAACACACAACTAGAACACACAAAGACACAACTTTTATCCCAACACACAACTGGAACAGACAAAGACACAACTTTTATTCCAACACACAGCTATAAAGCTGTAATTGAACAGGTCCTGTTAAATTTCTACTTGTTTGTTGAGCATTTCTTATCCTGCACTGATGAAGAGGCTCTACGGTAGCCTCGAAATAGCTATTCGAAATTATTGTTTTGACAATTTGTGCGTTTTTTACGCTGTTTTTTCCTTGTTCTCATATTTTAGCACAAAGCAATTTTGATCACTAGTCTTATAATTAATACAATTATTATATTTTTTTTATTTCTGGATCTTTGTCAAAAGTCTCATGGCATACTGGAAACTTCTCAAGGGCGAACTTTATGAGAATTGTTTTCTTCTAAAGACACGTTATCGCTAAAATGTTTATGCAAAAGGAACAAGAACATGCATATACAATTGTCATCAGTTAAATAACTTTCATTTTTGATACTTTTTGTTGTAAATGTCGCTCTATTTTACAGCAGAAATGAAGCTAGCTGATAAACGAACGGCACGTGTATAGCTATCGATCCTCACCTTTAATTCACAGCAATCTATCCATCTTTCGTCCTAACCCTGTACTTCAAGAAATTAGCAGTAAGTATAAAAGACTGGTTCAGCAATACCTGAGGTGGTGAGGATACCTACTATTAGCCTTTTTTCTCCAGCTTTTAACCGTTTCTCAATGAGCATAATTTCTTATGTAAATGTCTCTTTTAAAACGTTAGTTATGAATGTTGATAGTTATGAATGAAAAATTAGCATATGCAACTCTTAGGGTGATTTCACACCAAAGGCGACAAAGACAAAAAAAAAAACTTTTCTCATCTTCGCAACCGCATTGCCTACATTTGAAGGCGAAGATACACTCTGCGCTTGCGCAGATGTGGAAAAAACATGTTTTTTGTCTTTGTCGCGTTTGGTGTAAAAGCACCCTTAAAGTGCTTTCATGCCGAAGGCAACAGCGACATACGGCAAAGACATTCATAGCATATCATTGGTTCTACCTAATTTCTTAACCACGCCCTCACGTTGATTGACTGGCATTTTTATTGCGTCCCCAGCCGACAGTGATTGCTTCTTTGAGTTTTTGAAGGCATACGTCAACACTGTTAGTTTAATAACCAAAGCAACATAGTTACTACGGAGGCAAAATGTTTCTGTTGCCTTTGGTGTGAAAGCACATTTCAGGAATATTGAAGAGGCAAATTCTTTGTTTTCAGGAGTTAGTTAAGTACCGTGTAATTTATTTTAGACGAAAATTATAAACATACCAATAGTATTCCACAATTTTCTAATTGTATTTACATCTAAGTATTTTTTTCTTTGAAGCCAAAGGGAGAAGTAACTTGCAGAATATATAAGTACTGTTTGAATTATAAATGGTACTGATGCGACAACGCCATTCTGTAACATAAAAATATCATTTATTGTATATTTTTATGCACATCTTCAATTAAAAAGTAATTGATGAATAAGGAAAATTCTTAAACGAAGAATATATTATTTTACTTGTAGATAAAACTTTGAGCAAACTGTTAAGCTGTTTTTGATGACAACAATAAATTTTATGTATATGGTTCGATTTTTGCTAACAAAATTTGAGCCCTTAAAGGTAATTATTTAATTTACGTTTTCACCTTTTCTAGCGTTTTAAAGTATTTTCTTCAAAAACTATCTGCAAGAATAAATCGAATTCAATGATAAGTAAGTTCTTGCAGCACGACATTATTAATGTAATATTTTCTTCTCTTTTTAAAGTTTAGACGGGTTTAACATACTAGCGTCTTGCTCTTACATTGTTTATATTGTATTTAGGCTACCACTGTGATTTTTATTTGACTAAGTTTTTCGTATTAGTTTTGTTACAACGTTAACTGCTTCGCATTATTAGCTTTTTCTCCAATGATTAGTGTCCGATGAACAAGAAAGACGAGCTCCGATTCCGAAGCAGTCCGAAGGCATTGCGTAATTAGTTCTGAGGAGTTGGTGACCAGTAGATTGTATTGTGATTATCTACAGTATTCAGCCAAATTTCAATTGTGTTCAGTAACAAACAACTTCAAAACGGTACTTTTTCAGTATAGAATGGTCATTTGGATAGTTTAAACGCAGTAGCTTAACTCAATTAAGAATTGTTAAGTGTAAATGCAGTCGAAACAGCTCCAACGGAATATCGGTTAAAAGAATATCCCGGAATAATTTTTTAATGTACCAAACCATAGTACATTGCTTTTATGATCACGAATAATGAAATACTGCTGTATTGCCATTATACACATTCTCAAAAATAGAATCCTCATTTTTGACGATTCTTCAATCGTCAAGAAAATTTCGTCATTTATAACGATTCTTTCCGCGCGATCACGTGACTTAAAAAAGTTACCTCACAAATTTATCCGATTTGACGAAAGGTTTACTCGGAGCATTTTTTACGAAGCCTTTTCCTCAAATACGACGAAAATTTCGTGAGATATGAGCATACGTTTCTGAGAGTGCAGAAGTTTCGTAAAATCTCGTTTGGAATATGCTGTTCAGTTTTGGTTTCCTTACCTAAAGAAGAATATTACCTTATTAGAAAGGGTTCAAAGGAGGGTTATTAGGTTGGTGTCTTTCAGACTTAGATTATAAGGTTAGACATAAAAGGTTCAATATGTGTAGTCAGAGGAGTATAGTAAGAGCAAAGAAGAGTTAGAGGGGACATGATTCAGTTGTTTAAATTCATTAAAATGGGAAATGCTGATGGACTACAGTTATGGTGCTGAAGGTAGGACCAGAGGTCATTGTTTTAGGTTTTTCAAATCTCAGTCTAATCTTGAAATAAGGAAAAATTACTAGTTCAATAGGGTTGTAAGCAGTTGGAATCGTTTACTGGAATCGACTGTTAATTGCAGTGGGGTAAAAACTTTTAAGAAAGCTCTTGATGTTCATCGGGGACTGTTACTAGGACCAGCCCAGCAGGGCCTTGTGCTTGTTTCTGGTCGACTTTTGTATTTGTATTTATTGGAATATTTTTTTCCCAAATTGGCTATTCCATTAAGCGGGTTGGACTGTGACAACTAATATTGCTAGAGATGTCCCTTTAAAACAAAACAGGAACAAATATGAAAAGGGACTTACTTGACGAATTGGAAAATTCAGAACACTGTACAAAAATTTCGGATGCACGATCGCGAAATGGCAAAAGGCCCAGTTTTTACCGATTGCAGCTAACATAAGGACATATACCGGTACGGAAGACAAAACTTTTTTCCATGGCACATTCGGTCTCTGTAAGGAAAAAATAAAAAGAGTCAGTAAGCTAATCAATATTTCTCTAAAACAAAATCTTGCAATTTAGTTAATTTTTTATGTTTTTATGAAGAATAAGGAAAATAGGCTGTGCCGAAAAAGTCTTTTCTTCGAAATCGCTATTCTAATAGGTTAGGTTCTCTCTGGGTTCAATAAATACGGTGCAAAACTTTTTTTTGATTGTGTAATATCGTTTGCTCTCGCAAAGCACTTAAATTTTTGAAATTTGGGGGGTGGGGGGAGAATGACAACTTTTCCTCGATATAGGAATTATAATAACTTTTCACTCTGACTATCCTACTAGTGCAGAAAAATTTCATGCTAGGTTAAATAAGAAATATGAAAAATATTTCTTTTATATAAATTTTCTATTATATAAATAGATACAATAATATCTTCTGTTCCCACTTAGCAATTGAAATTTTGCAGTTTTGAATTTTTTTTATTTTTAATGTGTATAGAAACAGATCAAATAGGAAAACT
This sequence comes from Octonoba sinensis, assembly GCA_038502835.1. Taxonomy (NCBI): domain Eukaryota; kingdom Metazoa; phylum Arthropoda; class Arachnida; order Araneae; family Uloboridae; genus Octonoba; species Octonoba sinensis. The sequence goes on along the minus strand of CM076601.1, from coordinate 50,107,143 downwards.
AGATGAGTACTAACACTGTACCGCATTAAATTGTACAATATATTGCCTGAAAATTGTTAAATAATAGCTGAGACGAAATATATTATTGCAATATTAATGAAAACATGTTTTTCTGTGTTAAATGATAGACTCAAATGAGTAACGAAAAGTGAAAGAAAGTTCTTCAATAAAAAAATTATGCTCTTATTTTGCTTTTCTCGTGTATCTTTCCGCAACTATCTTCTCTTAATGTAGAACCTTTACGACCATCGAAATGCAGCTCCTGTAACGGAAAAGCCTGAGTTTCACGTAGAGCTTGAAATTTTAAATACTTTATTACTTTAGCCTTTTCTAACCGAAGCTTGTTTTAATCCACCATCAAATCTTTGTTGCTAGTTATGAACCTGACATCATGAAGAATACTTGAAGCAATTGCAGCCACAGCCCGGTCCGAGGCTCTAATCTTATAGACAACCACAGCAGTTGAAGCGAGGACAAGTCGAGTCGCGTTTGTGATGACTTAGATCCAAACGAAGTTAATTGTTTGAACTTAGGATCAGACATTAAAATGTTCGATGTCGATGGTTTGCAAATATTTAGATTTAAATCTTCCGCTATATCAGTTGAACAATCCGTTTCTTCGTAATGTACACACCCTGCGTTAGGCATTGCTTGTGCGCGATTTATGTAAATATATGTATTGGTATTTTTTGCATAATAGGTTTGGATCATTTCCGGTATTCGAGTACAGTTCACAATGGTAATTGCAGTGCTTGCCCTTATCACTCAAGTTTAGTCGCATCGTTCTTCGCAATACTCGAGAAACTTGATTTTCTTTGCTCCCATTTCTGGATGAAAGATTTAACCTCCCAAAGAAGCAACAACGCAACATATAGCTTCGAGTGTAGGAAGATCTATTTGATATATATTTTTGAAGTTCTAAACATTAAGAATTTAAATTTGTTCTGAGCACTGATTTTTTTTCATGCCATGTCTATTTAAAAAATTAACCAAAGCAAAAAAAAAGGCGAAGAACTTAATTTAAAAACTCTCACAATTCCAATCTTGTGCAGCGAACTATAACAAAAAGCATGATGTCTTTTTGAAGGAGCATACCCCCCCCCCCCCCCCCGCGTGATAAAACCTGTAAATTACTCAGCAGCACCATGTGACACAACACTATGATAAATAATGATATAACCAGAACAGAGCAAATAAAGGCAAAGAATGTGCATAGGAAAGCTCTTCTCCTTCTGTCTAAACGGAATCAGTAAAAAACGTACTAACTTCGAAGATAATGTACTTTTATGAACTTTTGGATTTTTTACTTTATATATGCTACATTGTCTACCTTGATACCAAGTTTCAAGTTTCTAAGTCATTTATCAGTAGGTTAGGTTTTTGATGAGTGAGTGAGTCAGTGATAAAAATGACACTTTTCAAACCTTAATAATTCCATAACCATAAGAGGTACATCAATGAAATTTGATATTGGGTAATGATGGTGTCAAAAGTAGCTCGAAATGGTTTGGGTAAATATACACATTGGCCGGTGTCGCCGTTTCTGAACTTGGAGGACACACTGCCGTGTGTCTAGATACAATCAGAAAAATATTTTACACCGTGTTTACTGAACCCAGAGAGAACTTTTCTCGCACTATTAGAATAGCGATTTCGAACAAAGGGTTTTTTCAGCCCACCCTAAAGGATAGTGAACTAATGGAACTAAGAAATAATTAATGCTGAAGACATGAACTGCCGAGTCAGCTAGTCGAAAAGTGCGGTTAGTTTTCATTAGGTATAAATAATGTCACCTTGCGTCCCTCTAGTAGTAAGAGTGATGACAACGGCTCATGCGGCCGCCATCTTTCTTACTACTAGAGGCACGCTAAGATCACCATAAGAAAAAAATGCGTGTTAAGTACCCTTGATGTCAAGACGTTTTCTTGATTACTCAGTATATATTTCAATTCTGAACTTGAAATTTCTGGGTCGTCTCTAGGAAATTCATGAAGATAGAACATATTGTGCACTGAAATAAGAATTCCAGCAATCCCTGAAACAACAAAAAAAGTAGAAGAAGAAACAAAGAAAAAACAATGTATTATAAAAATTCATATTTCGTTTCAGTTTGCTCCTCGTATTAGCTATTATACAATATTTCTTCTAATTTCACACTTGTTATGACAGCGATTAAGAGTCATTTTCTTAAGTAGGACAAATTGAATAGAGGTGTGATAGTTGATACCTTTAATTTTACTAAAACTTTCAGGATTTTTCAGTGGTACTTTAAAAAGGAAAATTGAAGTCTGTCCCTTTTGAAATTGGACTAGTTTGTCCTTGAAAAAGGGTCAAAGTTCAAGGCCTTAAATATGTGGTGCAAATTATATGATCCTGTTACTTCTGGAACTGTGAGTGACCCGTGACAATTTCAACGATTCAAGAATGTGAGTAGTCTGTTCGTCTCCTCAGAGCAGGAATACAATATGTCTAATTCGTCGAATTTGGAGTGGACGCAGTAAAATAAAAAACCAGAGTGGACGAGTGAATAATTAACGCTCTTATGGGTTGATGGGCTATGAAGAAATTTATTACGGGAGTACTTTAGCAACCGCAGCTGGTAAGTTTGGAAAATATATAACTGTCTCTCCGACCAGTAGATAGCTTCCTGTGATTAGTAAATCATCTCAGAGTAGGGACAGTTCGCGTTCAAACCCCAGTGAGGAATTGTTTTAGTTGTCTCAAAAATGATATCGTAACGGCTAATTTTTGAGAAAAGGATTACCTAAAAATTAAAACTCTATTTTTCAAATCTAAGTCATTCTGACTCGGAGCTATTTCGAGAACATGATGTTCTTGAAAATAAGCCATTTTACACCAATAACAAGACTTCTGATTTAACATTGTGCTGTAAGTTAAGTTAGACTTTTATAATAAATGCATCAAAAGAACTTTAAAGATTAATTTGGACTTTTTTCCAAAAAATTAAGAAACTAAAATAAAACGATTTTTGGAAACAAAATAGAGCCGACAGTAAAACAGCAGTTTATTTACCAAACGTGTAGAAAACCAATCTCCATCGACCAATGGAAGTGCATTTCCCTAGAAATACACTTAGAAAGCAACCAGCTATAATCTCCAACGCCCAAAGAGGCGGGTGAATTTAAAGCAAGACCATACATACGGGAAAACAATAGGTGCGGGAACATTCGATTGATTGAGGCTCTACAGTATTTAGATATTTTAGAGAAGAAATTAACAATTTTTCTTATTTCTCTTATGTAACAGGCAGTCCAACACTTGTCTGTCACGACTTGCCAGTGGCCATTTAAAAAAGTCGAACATGTTCTGGGGAACAAGATTTGTCCTAGACATAGGGGGATAACAAGATGTATCCCCTCTATGCCTTAAATGCCAGCAAGACTAGGCATCGTCTGATCATATCTTAGACTGTCTAGGAACAGTCTGGGAGGATATTCTCTCTTTTGGAATCGGATTTCATTAAAGCCAACGGATTTATTGATCTGTTCTTATTCCGTCGGATGGAAGATTTTTAACAACAACATAACCTTTCTGTAAAACATACCTTAAACAGCAATTAATTTACCAAAAATGTAGAATACCGACTTCCATCCACCAATGGAAGTGCATTCACAAAGAAATCCACTCAGAGATCCACCAACTAGCATACCAACTCCCACTCCAGAGTTAACAAGCGCAGAGAGATGTCCTCTTTCTGTACGCGGAAGCCAGTTGGCCATTAAAACACTTACAGCCGTCAGTACAAATCCCTGAAATATAAAGTAGCAAAATGTTTTATTACTGTATTGTGTTCATATATAATTGATATACCATCTGCATTCATAAATGCTTTAGGAGCTGGATCATAGTGGTTATCGCACGAAAAATTAATTAGGACAACTTGCAGTAGCGTCATTTATTTATTAATATTATTATTTTAATAGGGGAATGGGAGAAATTTCCCTTACATCTTTGTTGTCGTCAGTATCGTGGACTTCGAAATTACTAGGCTGCATATCGCATCTATAATTCGTGCGTCAGAAAAAATCCTGTCAAGGCAACTATCGTTTAATTTACCGAAAGTATTTCAGTCGGAGGTCTTTTGCGGCAGGGATTTTTAATAAATAAAGGAATTTATTATAAAATCTTTAAAGAAAGCAGATGAAAAATATGCGTTTCTCGAATAACAGTAATTAACACAAAATAAGCCGCCGATTTTTTATCTGGTAAAAATTTTTTTCTTCTAATTTATCAGGCAAAGTAAAGTCAGTTGTGTTCTCTATCCTACAGAGCGTCATCATCTTATTTGGTGTACAGAAAGTAATTTCAAAGTTTTTCGAGCGGTCATTTTTCTTTCACAGTGGTAAGGGGTAATGGGAAAAACTGTTATTACACGTTCGTGGTCTTCATTATTAGTGTCTGCCATTGCTGACTTGCCCGACGAATCAATAGTTCGTGCATCAGGAAGACTCCTGTAGAAGCAATATTATCGTCAACTTAATGGAAATTGCTGTAGTTCAGACATTTCCTTCTGGGGCAATGGAGCCCCTTGTATAGTTTGATGCATCAGCGCTGTGACCCGTTCACAAGATCTCATATCGTCAAAGTGGCCCGTTCATGAAATTCCACATCTTAAAAGCGGCTTCTTCATAAAACTCCATATCATCAGCGTAAACAATGAAGAAATATTACCAGTAATTTTTAAATTGCTCATGACTTCTGACCCCATAAGTTCCGCATCGTAAACTCGGCACTGCCGTAAAGTTTAGTTTGCTTTAACTTTGTTAACATTTAAGCTCTACATTATTCCCCTAAAAAACATTCGTAAACACTCGTAATGTCTTTTTAAGTTTTGGGGGAAAGCGTTTCATGTACTAGACTTCGTTTCAACACTTCTGATCAACAACGTGAATTCACTGCATTTTCTGATCATGAAGTTGATTTTAGTTCATATTTATCAGTTTTAGTGTCTTATGTCGGGGGAAGAAACAGAAGAGATACTTTTAAATGTTCTGTTTTTGAGTCAAAACTATTGCTAGATGAGTTGGTCAAAGATGGTGATTTGGTAATTAATTAATTTAATTTGAATCAAAGATTTGGTAATTAATTAGTTTAATTTAAATCAAAGATTAAGTGATTAGAGGCACAAAATAAGAAACAGGTTTTGAAAAAAAAAATCTTTGCCAAATCAGCCTTTGATATTTAAGAAACCAATCAGCTAAAAGGTGTTTTTGGGAAAATAACGATAAGGAAACTTACAGCCTATTACACCAACCAATGCGAAAATCTGCCAAACAGTTTGACCGCCAATTTGAGCGGTTCGAAGGTTCAAATCAGCTGGTGAATAAGGACATAAAAGAATTGAAGAAAGAAAATGAGGCCCAATCACTTCAGACATTTTTACACAAAATAACTAAATATAAATAAATACTTAAAAAACTAGATAATGTATTAAAATTTCGTGAAAGTTTCCCCCATAACTGAAGCTTTAACAGTTGTAATTTTATTCTACCCACTTCATCTTTTGTCCGCAGACATAACAACCCCGCCCCGCATTGTTCAGACTTACCCCCCCCCCTCCCCCAAGTAGGTATTTATAAACAATTCGGAAGCATTTTAAATGGGTCAAAGCTTATGTCTCAGAAGATTCTCGATGTTTTAAAAATTAGTAGAAATTGGTGTTTTTTTTTAAACTTTGAGAGTGTCTTTTGACTCTACTCTTAAAGAATTCATAAGCTATAGAGAAAAATAATATTCTTTCTTCCGCTGTATATTTCTACATTGCACTTTATATGGTGTAAAAAGTTTTTTTTTTTCATCTAATGTATTAATACGCGATAGAGAGGCAAACCATTTTTTTGATACACTATGAGTTGCGTTTTCTTAATGGAATATTAGCAAAAACCGACGGAAAAAGACAGTAATTCCTAAGTGATGAATGATTTTATGTGCAAAATGTAAAAAAGTATCCACAAAGGTTTAACACTAACCTGAGAGAGCCCTCTTACAAACTGTAAAAATATGAGAAAATAAACGTGGCAATAGGCAGAAAAAGGAGTCATCACAGTGCACACTGCTGAAATAAGTGTTGAGCTTATGATCATTACTTTTGCCCCAAACCTTTCTGCAGCCTTTCCGCTAATCCCCACGGTCAGGAAACATCCCAAAAAACTTGCTCCTAGAATATGGCCTTGAACTACTGGATTCCAATCAAACTTGCTTTCCTGCAAATGCAACATAAAAGCAATTACATATTGTGTGATTTAAGTTTCAAAAATAATAATAAGATGAATTTAAGAATTGTTTGTTACGGAACACAAGAGTGAAAATTTATTACAGTAACTTAGGCGAAAAAGTTGCAGGTTCAACTTCATTAAAAGTAGGATTTTTGACGTGAATACGTCTTTAAATTTGCTACCATACGGGAGCAATCCAAAAAAATCTAATGATAACGAAATCGAGTGATACAGTTTGACGTTGTAGTTTCGAATCTATCTTCTACATCCAAAATTAAATAATACCACTGGATAGCAAAAGAATCAAAGAATTCATTACGATAAGCGAGAACAGTGCCGCATCGCGAGGGTAAAGAGGGAAGCGCGCCATTTTGAGGATATTTTGCTGCGTATCGAAATTTTCAATTACTATAGCTTTTGACTCGTAGTAGCTACGATGTTCGTTTAAGTTTTAATCATCAGCTATCGTCAAAATCTATCGATTGTATATAAAGCATTGGTTTAAAGTAGTGACAGTGAATATGATAAGGTGTTAGAGTAAAAAAAATATCAAAAATATATAGATAATTTCGGCTTATAGGCGTCAAAAAGCAAAAACTATAAAGTTATTAATTAATAAAGTTATATTGTGACACAATAAATATTTGTTTTATTTCTTTTATTCTAAATACATAAAAATATTTTATTTAAAATATATAACCCGTTACATAAACGTATTCACGTACAACACACAGCCATACCCCACATTTTTTTATTAATTTTCGCATCATATTATTGATGTCAATTACCCAGATGTCAATTTATTCCAGAAAAATAGAATTTGCTAAAGAAAATCAGCGGTCGCTCCAGAAGAAATTCAGGTTCGTTTTCGGATCCTTCACAAAATTCCAATTAATCAAAACGGAACTTTCGCAAAATTCCAGTCAATCAAAACGTAGCCTTCACAAAATTTCGAGCTACCAAATCTTACATTTTGTAGAGTTGTATATTAAATAAAAGTAATAAAAATTTTACCACCATATATTTAAATTTTGAACTTTCACAAAATAATTTGACTTTCACAAAAATCTTCTTAAAATTCAGAAAAACCGGACCCTTTTAAAAAATGCTGGATTGACCCCTGAAAATATTTAAATATCCAAAATATTTTTCCGATTGTGTAATCAAAACACGAAACAAAAACCAAGTATCTTAACAAAACAAATCAAAGTATCTTAAAATGATGATTGCAAATACGTTTATAAAAACAGTCTTATACCTCTTCTTCTGGTAAAAATTCTTCATGCGTTTCTGTCAAATTCGATGCATTCAGAGCGTCTGGGTAATTGAAATTCGTAGAAGAACCTACCATAGATATAATAGAAATACTCATAACCATTCTGTACGAAGCTAATATAACGTATGCAATAAATCCCAGAAGGGAAGCAATGTATCGACGTTTGCAGCAAGATTCTTCATCATCTGTAAAAAAAAAAACAACCTTTATTAATACCAGGAGTTATAGTAATTATAAGCTAAATTATTTATAATACCACTAACTGATCTCCCGCAGAAAATCTGCAGGGTATAAGTCCAACGATCGAAGGCCGAACTTGATCCAGTTAACTGTTACTGGTCGGTTACGATCAAGTTCAGCCTTGAACAATCAAACTTGAGAATGATCGGTCGATATAAACAAATTACGGTGTTGTCACTCTAAAGAATTGGAAATTAAAAATTGAGTTATGAATTGAAACACTTTAAAAAAAAAAAAAACGTTTTAAAATTCAAAAGTCTGAAGAAAAGATTGCTCTATGTAAAGAAACTGATGTGTTGCCACTCCGAAGAATCGGAAATAAAAAATTGAGTTATGAATAAAAATATTTTTTTAAGAAATAGAAATAATTTTGTTAACATTCGTAAGTTACGATAATAAATACAAATATTATGTTACTTTTCTATGCTAATCATAAAACATTTTTTAAAAATATTGTTTTGCCATAGCTTGCTTTTTTCCATTACGTCAGTATCGTATCGTATCGCAATATTTAATCGTGACTGGTCCACGTTAAGAGAAATATATATATATATGGATTTTTCTGATTACGATGAACTAAAAAATCTCACACATTGCTCTTTTTTAGCTCCTATTTTTAGCTCATATAAGTGCGTTAAAACTGAACTTAACTTCGCAAACAATTTTACAAAAATGAAAATTAATTGTCAAAAAGCATCAACAGACGCATTAAACAGAAAGCGCAGTGTTTTCAACCATACTTGCGAGTAGTTATGCATTAGCCAAATTGTTACTTAGCGCAAAGTTAATTTATTATTTTAATAGAATTTCAGTCTGATTTTATCCGGTCGAACGGATGATAGAAAAATAATATATCATTTACATTTACACCCGCATTACAAAATTCGCTCATCGTAAAGATCCCATAATATTCAATCTTTCATTTTATTAGGTTTTAGTTCAAAGTGAGTGTTAAACCATGTTAATAATATTCAAGCAATGCTTAACACATTCACGCCGTGGTCGATTTTCATGTTTTTCGCTGTGAGGCGGCTCTTGAATTCATACCGCGCTTCATCTGGCGGCGCCCGATGAGACAGTCTATAATGCGGGCCACCGGTGGTACGCTCCGCCCGATTAGACAGTCTTGTGCGGGCCACCGATGGTACGCGCCGCCCGTCCAGACAGTCTAGTGCGGGCCACCGGTGGTACGCGCCGGCGTGAACGTGTTAAATATGTGTGTTCTTAAATTTAAAGCAAGAAAATGTAAATTCTAAGGAAAGAAGTTCTGATTTTAAGCAGAAATAAATGCCCTCAACATCAAATTTCAAATAGAACACGTGAAAACATAAGAAATAAAATAAATACTTTTCATTCAATATTTTTCACAGGTTAAGGCATTTTCATTCCATTTATTTATTCAGCATCAAAAAATATCATTTTGCATTAGGATGAAGGTATAGCAGACATATAATTTTCTACCATTGGTTTCAAATCATTGTTTTAAATTCATGCAAAAGGTAGTTCTGAAATTCAAATACGAAATATAGTAAAAGATTTTAAATGGTTGAGAGAAAAATGTAAGAAAATCTCATGGGTTACTACAAAAATATTTTAATGGGCCTTCTATTCACAAATTTCACGAAAATGCAACGTAAGATGCAAATTTGACTAAGGGACATGCAAAGCGCTTTCGTTTATGCAGACTGAACTATTGTTTTTTTTTATTCCGCATAAGCTATTTAAAATCCTAAATTGAGTACTCTATTCTAAAAAATATGTTTTTATTAATAAACTAGAACACCCTTTTATAAATTATTATTTGATTCAGAAATACTTCCTGAGATAAAGTTGGCTTTAGAAATATAGAGAATGCCCAACCATTAAAAATCAAAATAAGTTTCTATAGTAGTTGTTTTATTGAATAAGTGTTTAAAAAACTCGCATTTTAAACAATTCATTTGAATGCACCTTTATGTGGATATAAACTCTAGAAATTTTTAACTGAAAACATTTTCATAACTTAATTCATTATTCTGTGTGCATTACGTATGTACGAAATGTGTATATCAATGCAAATTCTAATATAAAATCTAGATAACTACATTAAAAACATGGCGTTTCGTTTTTCAAAGACAAAGCGTGAACTCGTTGGCATTTTGTATTTGAAATTGATGGAAATCACAAGCTTGAAATACATTTTTTTATGAACGTCACGGAAAATTCCTAACGCCAAAAACATTTCCTCAAAAATATACTACGTATGCAGCAGAAAAATATTTATTTATGCGAAAATATTCGAATGCATTTTACTTATGCTTAAACGTACTAAACTATAAATTTCTTACCTATTTTTTCCTGCATTTTCAGTTCAGCTTAACTTTTATTTTTACACGAAACTTTAAATGTTGATAACGAAAGTAGAGACTGATACTTTTCTATTCCGCACTAAATGTAGTCATGATTATATTCATAATTAGGTAACCTCAAAAAGAGCTGAATGGTAGAAAAATTCATGGTTATATCTTTGCGTTGAGGACGTCACCCATTGATAAAATATCTCAACCTTGCTTCGCAGTTATCAATCGACACTTTCTGAAGTTGTAAGAAACGTTAAACTTCACGATGTAAAATATTTTTAGCCACCATACATTTCGAGCCATCTCGTATCTCAACAGATTTCTGATAATAATCGGAATAATGATTACAAATATAAAAAAATAAATGATAACAAAGAAATACTTATACAAGATCATGGCGGACACCATGACTGATGCTAAGTGACCATTTTCTGAGGTTGTGCGGTCATATTTTTTCTGGACTGATGACACGATGCGCATTTTCCCCCCTTTAAATGGAAAATATGCACCAGGAAACCCGGGAATCCCAGACATTATTTAAAAAGATTACTAAATAAAAATAATAAATAAAAATATAAAGAAAAAGTTCTAAAAGTACTTTTTTAATTAAAGTTTATATATACTACATATATACAGTGTATCAAGGAATTTTTAAGGCTAGGTTTATTAAATAAAATAAAAACTAGTAATTATATATTCTTAAGTATTATTATTCAAAATAAGCTCCTTCGGCTTAATACCTGGCAGTGCCTGATTACCGCAAAGGCCAACTAGGCCACGGCCTTGTGCTCCCAAATTTTAGGGGTCCCCAAGCTTATTTAACTTAAAAACATTATACCCAGTATTTTAATTTTTCGTACCATAGGGGGCCCCAAAATAATGTTGTGCTTTGGGCCTCCGACTGTCTTAATCGGGCTCTGACCTTAGGTACAGCGGTTTAACAACGATTCGAATGCTGTTTCAGGTCACATTGTGGGACTGCCTCCAAAGTTCGCGTCGAAGTTGTTCTTATAGTCTCAACGCCATCAAAATGTAAAAATAGTAAACAAATGAACCGAGGTTTTAGCAGTGGATCAGCTCATAGGTAAGGACTTTCACGAATGCTCGATAACACAGACAGCGCCACTGTGAGCTCAGTTTCAGCTGTAGTCTTAAAAATTCTTTGACACACTGTATATATATATATGTTACGGTCGAAGCCCGAAGTCCGGCCATTTCGCACTTTGGCCGAGTGGTATGGCCAAAGTGCGATGTAATTGAAACGATCAGTGAATATTCTACTTTGGCCGGCCAATTCGCGAAGTGACCACGATGCTCCGGCCAAAACGTGATGTGTTCATTCAAGAATGCCCGGTAGGCGACTAAGTGTGCAACAAACCGTTGTACATGCAGAAGCAACAAACTTTTATGTAATTCGAAATGTCAGGAATTTTCAGCTTGTTGTAATAAGTGTTTACGGTGATTTATAATTCATTTTTTAATTAAAGGAAAAGAGGTAATTTTTTTTATGTGGACCATTTTACTACTTTTTTAATATCTTTTGTATTTCTAATAACTTTTACTTTACAGAAAAAAAAATGTAGTGGTATGTTTTTTAACATACCGGGTGGTACGTTGGGACCACAATATTTTAATGTTTGTTTTATTAAAAAGTTAATTTGCTAATATTGTCCCTTTTGTTTTCTTTTTTAATTTAAAAATATAAATCTTCTAATTTAAGAATATAAAAAAATAAACAAGTTTTTAAATTAAAATTTAAAAAATTTAATTTTTTATTTTGTCTAAAATGGCCCCATCCCACCGCAGTTAGCTGCGGGTACCGAAGCTAGAAATTTTTAAGGAATGAAGTTATGATTATATAGAGCCAATAATACGTGCCAATGATTTTTTCTTCCAACTTTGGCTGATCCTCCCACGCCACTTCGAGATATGGCCGGACAATTCCCGAAATCAAGAAAAGATCGGATATTGCCCTGCCATCCTATGCCACTTCGCGATCTGGCCGGTCAATTCCCGAAATCAAGATTAGATCGGACATCGGCCAGCCAATTTACAGCGTTCTTAGCCATTTCGCGAAGTGGCCGAATTCGGGCTTTGGCCGTAACATATATATATCTTATATATGCGCCGCTTAAGTGTCTGTTTTTTCGCCGATTGCTTATTGGTTGCTTGCGTAACTGTAATGCAGTTGCCATTGTTGTAACACACATGTCAAATATACTAATAATCAAAACATTTGTCTAGCATTTTGAGTGAGGCATCGCTAGATTTGCAATCTCTGTTAAAAATTAATGTAAACGCGAATTTAATTTAATCATTCTTTCTTTGTTCTGACTTATTTATCGTCAGCGCTTTTTTTATAAATTAAAGTGGCAGCGCTCTTTTTTCCAGTTTTGTTAAAACTATTGTTTTGACGATGATTATGTTGGATATAAGCAAAGATTTTTTCAGAAACAATTGATTATATAGTAAATAATATTTTTATTTTACAGATTATTATAACTTAGATGTTTTTTTTTTTCGGTAAGAATATTTTTTTCTGAAATTATTATATGTTTATGATTTATTCATTAAACTTTACTGTTCTACCGAATAAATATCTCTTTGATTTGATGTGCATTTCCGGTTACTGGGAGAATTGTATATTTATAATATCTAGAACAGCGGTCATTTCGTATGACCGCCCGGCTTACTAGTATATATATATATATATATATATATATATATATAGGCATAGCCTGGTTTAGTGTATGAAGTAAGAAAAGTATGCGCCAGGCGCTAAAGCAGCTCTGTACTGCAAACTTTAATATAGCAAGTTATATATATAAATGAATTACAGTGATAATTCCGGGGCATGTAAACAAATAACGATTGCAAAGGCCATAAATAACGAAGAATGAAAAATATACAAGATGTAAAAAGACAAATATAAATATAGACTATACAAATTACTCTCCTCATCAGTGGGTGGGGAGTATAACGTATACTTAAGAAACCAAAAAAAATATGAAGCCCTACACGTTTCGGAATGTGTCGCAGAAATGGCATGTAAAAGGAAAATAGAAACTGAAACGACGATGCAAAACATTAAAAATTGGTGTGAATGCAGTATTTGACTACACGAAATATGAATGAAAAAATATATAGGAAATAACATAAAAACAAGAAGTTCCGTCTAGGACTATACGAGTCTACTTTCCCGTATGCACCAAATTAAAATTTATAATCTCGCTATTTATTTGTCTAGAAGATTGCATAGAACATTGTCTAGAATTCGACCAATTTTTCTTATAAAACAATGAGATTAGTTCACTTCTCCCGTCAACAATGTTCAAAAAATTAGCACTTCTTCTATTCTCCCATAACCAGAGAAGGTGGAAACTGCAGAAGAATTCATGAATATACCCCGGATTACAAAATGAAAACTTAGTTTTTGTTAAGGAAGAAACAAAAGTATTTTAGAGCTTTATCTCCTTCCTTTCTTTCCCCTTTTCTTTTCTTTTTTGCCAAAACCATCTGTATTGACTCTGCGACAACATCTCGGCACTGCGCGACATTACTGTCGCCCACTTTCTATCTTATTTTATGCACTGCCTACGAGCATGAAGTTTTTTTGCGGGAGGGAATATTATTGTATCTTATTATATTATTAGATATTATTGTGCTTATCAGTGTAAAATATATATGACAGTATCAATATAATTTTTGATAATTCAAAGTAAAAAAAAAACGCATAACAAACCTTTGGAATAATAATGGTAATAATTAATCCTAATGTATGTTTTATAATCTATCAGAAAATGCTGCTATTTTGCAATTTTCTGCAGTTTAAAAAGGCTTTTTTGTTTAATTCTTTCTTTTTGTATTTTTAGCTTGTGCCTAGGTACGCTATACCAGTTGTGGAGAGAAGATTGTGGAGAAGATCCGCAAGAAATCCATATTCTCTATTGTTATTGGATGATTATATTTTTAGCTTTAAACTTTTACTTTGACTTCAAATATTTACTGAGGTTGCAGCCTTCCCCCTATATATAGAGCCTATTTTGTATTTTTCACTGAAATATGTTTTTAAATTTTAATTTATGCTCACTAACATTTAGATTTCAATTATGTTCTTTTCTATACGTCCCCCCCCCCTTTTTTTCCCAGAGCTACTACACTACATACTGTATACAAAATATTTTAAAATATACTAAATACTAAGCATATTCGTCCAGTTTTAATCATAAAGTCATGTGACTTTTATGTCTTATTGTATTCTGAGAAAATATCTGCTCTGTATTTAATTTGATTGCTTTTAATAATTACTTTTAGAAATTGCTTTTCTCTTGTTTTTGTTCAGGTGTGATACTGCATTTTGCTAATATAAAGAATCTATTGGTAAAGTTATTATTTTTCTGTCACACATATTTCAGTAGTTTAAAAAACAAATTACTGGTTTTTATTTATTTATTTTTAATATAATGTTCCTAATCTTTGTTATAGGGACCTGCCTTCTCAAAAGCAGTTTATAAAATAAGAGTTGTGGACTAAAATTGAATTTTTTGCATTGACATTTAAGCTATACAAATTAATATAAATATATTAATACTTGAGGGATAACGGGTATCGGTATTTTAGAAGTTTAAGAATGTTTCAGCATTCCTTTTTGTTTATTTTTTAGAAAAAATAGTAAAGTGAACTTTAATGCTGGGCAATTTGGTATTTTACTACAAAATTCAAAATCTCTTGTACACTAATTGTTTTGACCACTTCAACTGTATTTTATTATTATTTTGTTTTATGTATTTATTTTTGAAATATTTGTTAAGTAGAATGTCAATTCTATATTCTTAAATCCTACTATACTTAAAGTTATATACCTAAAGTTAAATTCTAAAAGTGTATCGTTTTCCGGAAGATCAAATGAAGGTAAAAAATCTAGTTCTGTGTTCAGGTAAAATATTTTTTAACGTTCAAGAAGTGTTACGTCTTTATGCAGATCGACGTCGATCAAAAATCTAGTTCTATATTCCGGACCTATATTTTTTAATGTTAAAGAAGTGTTGCGTTTTGATGCAGTTTGACGTCGGTCAAAAGTCTCGTTTTATACTCCGGAACTATATTTTTTAACGTTTAAGAAGTGTTACGTTTTGAGGTATATTGACATAAAAAAGACAGATCTATATTCATGATCTATATCTTTTAACGTTAATTTTTTACGCAGATCGGCGTCGGTAAAAATCTATTTATATATTCAGGACTTATATTTTTTAACGTTTGACAAGTGTTCGTTTTGATGCAGATTGACGTAGGTAAAAAAATAGATCTATCTTTTTTCTGAAAATTTTTCTACGTCGATCGGTATGTCGCGCTACTTGAGAAGAAGAACGTAAGAAAAAAAAAGTTTTATTACAAGAAATGAATAGTTTGTACTTTCTGGAAAAATAACAACACAAGAAAATCAGATCAGAGTAAAGATACAAATAAGCAATAAAAAATGAAAGCACGTGTTTTGGTGTTACTGGAACCTATATGGGTGCCTTTGGGGGAGGCATTGAAGTTTTTAGGGTGGCGTTTCAAGGGGCTTTAGCCATTTTTGGGAGGGGGAGTATCGTTATCGTTCTTGGAAAGAGGGTGTTCAGTAGATTGTGAAGGGGTGCATCATCGATGTTGAGGGAGCGGGGCACCCCGGCTGTAGCCCTTTTATCAGTGAATATTATTGTAAGTAAAGTGAATATTATAACAGTGAAACAAGGCCGTATCCTGAGGAGGGGCCACGCCCCCCCCCCCCCCCGAAAAAATTTCTGGCTACTGCCTTGCAGTGAAAAGGTACTCGGATGATCTCTTTTACACGGCTGTGTCATAAAGCTTATAATTTTATGCATTAATATAAGAAATCTCATGTACCCCCTCAATAGAAAGCCAAAGAAAGAGAGAAAGATAGAAGGGGGGAACATGCGGTTCAGCAATTTTATTGCACATTTTTGCGAAAAACTACCTTGATTTTATATTTTACTTAACCATAACTTGTGCTTCACGAATTTGCCGAAAAAGTTTCTAAGTCGAAAAATATCGCATTTTTAGATTTTTGAATAATTTCTCAACAATTTTCGTTAAGTTTGTGGTTGTGGTGTTCTGTGAGTTATTTCTTAACTACCTGATCTTAAACATATTTTAATTTTTCCATCCTTTGTGCATTCCTGCCATCCTGTCTTCTCATTGACTTTATTTATGGCCTTAGCCATCGTTATTTGTTTACATGCTCCGGAATTATCACTGTAATTCATTTATATATATAACTTACTATCTATCTATCTATCTATCTATATATATATACAGTGGAGCACCGTTTATACGTTTCTCGTTTATACGTTTTTATCATTTATACGTTTTTTTGAACGGCCCCGGCGAGATCCCATACAAACTAATGTTAAATAATTTCGTTTATACGTTTTCCTGAAATTGCGAGTTTCATTTACACGTTTTTTCTCTACCCATGTCATAAAGAGAAAACGTATTTTAACCTGATTTTGCGCGGGTCGATTGTCCAGTTTAGAAATCGCATTTGACCTTGACCCACACCTGCTGTGACCACTTGCGGTGGTCACGCACCTGGCTAAATGAACAAAAGACATACCCCGGAAGAATGCGAATATCCACAGATAAGAGCGTTCTGATTGTGCTGCAATACCTAGAAATAGCAGGTGACAAGCGCTTTTCCTCTCCTGGGATCCGAGATTGAGCGTAGGTAGCTGCCATGGAAATTTTGCCATGGCAGGCGCCCTACAATTTCAGTAAGTAGCCTGAGGACTTTATGGCAACCCTGCTCCTACCAGCTTTACAAAATTCTGGGATCTATCGTTCACTAGCATTCACGATGGCTTCGAGCTCGTGTAGTAGAAAATCTCTGTCTCTAAAAGAAAAAATGTGCATTTTGAAACAAGTGGATGAAAACCTTCATTTAAAAAGAATTGACCTAGCCAAAAAATTAGGTTTACCTGTTTCAACTTTAAGCACGATAATTTATAAGCGTAAGATCATCGAGGAAAGCCATAATCAAAGTGGTGCTAATGCTCCAAAAAAACTTCGAGTTCAAAACGGAAAATTTCCGGATGTAGAGAAAGTGCTTTTACAGTGGTTTAACCAGTGTCGTAGTGCGAAAATTCCCATCAGTGGTCCTTTGCTTATGGAGAAAGCGAAAGAAATTTCGAAGAAGTTAAATGTAGAATGCGATGCATCATTTTCCTCGGGATGGCTTCATAAATTTAAGTTAAGACACGGCATAACAGGCAAAACTGTAAGTGGAGAGTCTGGAGATGTTGAGTGTGAAACAGTGGATGATTGGATTCAAAATAAATTGCCTGAACTGATAAAAGAATATGAACCAAAGAACATTTTTAATGCGGATGAAACCGGCCTATTTTACAATCTTCTGCCGACTAAAACTCTTGCACTCAAATCGGATACATGTCATGGCGGAAAAAAGAGCAAAGTACGGTTGACCGTGCTATTGTGTGCCAATGCAGATGGGTCAGAAAAATTACCTCCTTTGATCATTGGAAAATCAAAAAAGCCCCGCTGCTTTAAAAATGTAAAAACATTACCAGCAAAATACATGGCCAACACAAAATCATGGATGACCATGTCTTTCTTTACCGACTGGTTAAAAGCGTTGGATGATAAAATGCGAAAAGAGAAACGGCGGATCATTTTATTCATTGATCAATGCCCAGCTCATCCACTTAATACGGATTTTCTAAAAAATATAGCTGTCAAGTTTTTCCCTGCCAATTGTACCAGCAAACTGCAGCCGCTGGATTTAGGAGTCATAAAATCCCTTAAACAACATTATCGGAAACTTTTAGTGCAAACAGCTATCGCTACTTTAGACAGCGGAGAATTCGAAAAAATGAGCATTGATATCTTGCAAGCTATGAATTTCATAATGATGGCTTGGGAAAGTGTTTTACCGAAAACAATAAGAAACTGCTTCAATCTTGGTGGGTTTTTCACTTCAGTAGATGTCACTCCTAATGAAAACGTCGAACCTGAGCATTTTGTTCCACCTGAAAACTGGTCAAATTTGAGTGATGTTACTACATTTGAAGAATTTGTGAAATGTGATTCGGAACTTGCAACATGTTCGCTTCTAACAGTCGATGAAATGGTCGCAAATGAAGAAACTAGCAGTGAAGAAGAGGATAACTGCACTGAAAAGCCACAGCCAAGTTTTCAGCAAGCTTTGGAGGGTTTTAATATCATGCAAGAATATCTCCTTGGTAGTGATTTAAATGACAATGTCAAGATGGCACTTATAACTGTGAACAAGGAACTCTTTTCTGTGCATTCCAAAAAGGCGCTACAACCCAAAATAACAAAATATTTTGGGTATACTGCATGAATATGAAACGTAGTGATTGTAATGTAATTCAGGAATACAAAAGTTAGTATACTATACATCATTTCATTTTACTATGTCTTACTTTATAAACTAATTTATAATGTATTATATGTTTAGTATGTATTATTAAAATTATTCATTATTTATTTTTCATAATACTATTTTAAGTTTCTGTTTTGTTTTTTGTTAGAAAATGTTCGGTTTATTTTGTGATTTTCGTTTATACGTTTTTTCATTTATACGTTTTTTTTGCTCGGTCCCTTGAAAAACGTATAAACGGTGCTTTACTGTATATATATATATAGAGAGAGAGAGAGAGAAAGGGAGAGAGAGAGATGTTTGTATGTAAAAATATAAAGAAGTTTTATGTGGGAGATAACACTTGGAAACGAGATTTGAAGCACAAATTCAGTCTAAAGTATTGGAGGAAATATTTAGTGTAAAGTTATATTCAGTTTATGTAAAGCATCATTTTAACACATTAGTTCTGACATTTTAATTAGTTTCTATAGGTGTTCTATAAGTTTAAGCTTCAGATATACTTAAAATTAATAAAAAATAAATCAAACAAAAAGCATAAAAAAATCATCAAACTTACCATTGCTTTTCTGAAGCGCACTCTCATTCACGCTTTTCAAAATATAGTTTCCTGTTTTCTTGAATGTCTTGCCGGTTAATATAAACTTTGTTTTGGTGTCCAACATTGCGCCTGTAAGATATCCGAGATACTTGGTCTAATGTAGAGCCTTTTCCTGACAGAAACAAAACTGAAAGACATTTTTTTTTTCAGTGTGTCACTTTGCTGTTCAAAAAAACACATTTTCACAGTAAACCATTAAGTTTTCATGAAAAAAAAATTAAAGAAAAACATTACCAATCCAAGCACCCAGTCACTTACATATTCACACACATTTATGTTACATACATTGCGTAATTTATATGCACAATAATTAAAGGCCTTGCTTTATTTGTATGCTCAATTCCTAAATGAGCATAAAGCTTTAGCAACTAGCTTTTAGCTCTCTGCATCCGCTAGTAAAAAAGCTGGAATCATAAGTATATTTTAAGGAAGTTGAAGTGATAGCAGTACTAATTTCGTGTCATAAAGTATATTCTCCCCCAATTAATAGGGAAGAAAATGAATTTTATTTTTTTAGAAAAATCGCTCATAAAATAAACCGGTTTCACAGCACAATATCTACAACTTCTATAGTTGATTCCCTTTTAAA
The DNA here is from genome assembly GCA_038502835.1 of Octonoba sinensis. Taxonomy (NCBI): domain Eukaryota; kingdom Metazoa; phylum Arthropoda; class Arachnida; order Araneae; family Uloboridae; genus Octonoba; species Octonoba sinensis. Next base: position 50,087,440 of record CM076601.1, on the reverse strand, counting down.
CCGCTTATACTATGAGTGACAGTAATTTTAATGTACATGATTAAATAAAATAGGATAGAAAATCAGCAGTTTTAGGCATTATTAAGGCATCCAAAAAAATCCTTTTTTTTTTTTTGTTCCATAAATTGACTAAAATTAAGATAATTGAGTTAATTTTTTTTCGAAAACAATAGCTTATAAAATAAAAGTATTCCCAGCACAACATCTGCAAGTTCTAGCTAGCCCTTTTAACAGCTAAATTTATGTGTGCCACTAATTTTAGTGTACATAAATCAATTTAATGGGATGGAAAAACAGCAGTTTTAACCATTCCTGACGCATTCAAAGAAAACGTTTTAGTTTGGCTTTCATTAATTGATTAAAATTAAGATCATTTTGATTATATTTTTTTAAGGAAAAATGGCTCACAAAGTAAACCGGCTTACCAGCCCAACATCTACAAGTTTCAGCTTATTCTCTTTTAACAGCTAACGTTTATGTGTGCCACTAGTTTTAATGTACATAAGTAAATTAAATTGAATGGAAAATCAGCATTTTTTGGCATTATTGAAGCATCCAAAGAAAACGTTTTGGTTTTGCTTCTATTAAATGATTAAGTACGGAGAAAAGTGACTAAGAAGTAAAATAAATAGCTTTAATTAGCGTGAATTTTGGAGAATGCGTAGAATGTGGGTTTCAATCACAATAAATTACTAACCTTGAAACTCAAGAAATTTGAGCCAAAAGATAGTTCTTATTTTCAAGACTATCTTTTCATAGTTTTCCCGGGGAAAGAAGACCGATGGCAAATGGTATATACTCAATACGTGCTATGAGAAAAAAAGCATCTGCTTGTATAAATGCGTTATGTTACTACAACTAGTGGAGCAATCGTCTTCTCCTAAGCTCCCAAAACGACGGGATCACTTAAGCTGTAAAAAGGGCCTAAATAATCTGGTTTAAATTATGAAAACGGTTACATATTTTCTGAATAATGTAAGATTAGCCACATCAACTCGAAGTTATGCTTCTAAATGTGTATCAACGGAGTTTTTTATCAACGAAACGATGGCTGATTATGCTAATGTATCTATTTGTAGCTTACGGCTTTGTCTAGAATCTGACTAAGGCTATGAGTTGTACTTTTTTTTGTGAAAATTATGTTTTTGTCGGGGGAAAAAAGTATCCTGCCCTCTGGTGGCCTTCAGATAGCACGTTTCTTGCCTCGTTCGAGCACGTTTCTTGCCACGTTCGGACTTCTTTCTGGCTGAGATATTCTAATGCACTAAAGAATTATGAGTATCATTCTTATATGAAAACATCAATGTTTATGTGCACAAGACGCAACAAATGGTAGTTTAGGCAAGAAAGATGTGAGTAATCACTGCACTACTTTAACTCGGTTCATGACACTCATTTCTTTAAACGTTTCGTATCTGCAGTACAAGGAATGTATAGTAAAAAAATTCTACAAAAATACAGAAAGGAAGATGAATATTTCTGTCAAGTTACAGAAGAAGTTATAAATCTAAAGATATTGATAATAGTTTCTTAATTAAATTCTGGTTTTTCCACACTCTACAACTGCACAGAAAGGAGCGAGCTTATCTGTTATGTTACATAACTACTGTTCAAAAAGCTACAAATTATTTTTTTCGGTAACAGCAACACGGAAAACTATTTCTTTTCTCTTTCTGCAATTGATTTCGGCAGGTACAGAGAAAACGGAATTACAGGAGTGACATACGTACAGCGTATATTAATTCGAAGGTCAACAATCATTGAACGTACGCCACACCTGAACAAATTTTCTCTGTACATTAAAAGAAATCAATTACAATGAGAGAAAAGAAGCAGTGGTTCGTGGAGCTGTTAATGAGAAACTTGATTTGTAGCTTTTTAATGAGTGCGCATATAACTTAACAGATATGATTGCTTCTTTCTCTCGTTGTACTAATAGAGTGCGGGAAAGCAGGAATATATATCTCTTTTTATTAGCCTACTTTCCCGTAAAAGTAAAAAAAAAAAGTAATAATAAAGCATGAAAGAAGGCTTAATGTAACGAGAAAATATCGTTAGAAATCAAGAAAAGTCGAAAATAAGTGAAGTAATTAAATAAAGATTGAAAAATAAAAAATTTGAAAGTAGGGTTTTGAGATCGGGGAGAAAGTGTGTCTGTCGGTCTGTCGGTCTGTCCCCCCCCCCCCCCCTAATAACTTTTGAACGGATTGTTCGATCCGAAAAATTATTTTTGCATTCGAAAGATCTCGGCGAGGACATCTCATTTCCATATTTTACTTTTTGATTTGAACAATTTTTTGTTCACTTTTGAACAGTTCAAAAATTTTTAACATTATCGCCTATGGGTGAAAATGAAGCAAATTATGTAAACTCTGGGTACAAGATCCAAGTTCCCATGAACAAGCTCACTAAAATGAGTCCTTGGCGTGAAATATTGATTTGAACATTTTTTGTTCATTTTTGAACAGTTAAAAAAAAATTAACTTACCGACTACGGGGAAATTTCAATCCTATATAATTTCTGATCTAACGGACCGATTTGCTTGGGACAAACTTTATCGGAAAGCTCTTATGACGTAGAACATGTAAAAATAGAAAGTTCATCAAGAACTAACGAGCCTATTTTCCTATGAAATTTTTTGGTCGGGATTTTCAAGAATATTTTTGAATTAATGAATGATTAAATGGATAAGCAAAAGAATGAATGAATAAATGAGTGAATAAATACATGAATGACTTAATAAATGAATGATTGAAAGAATATGTATTAACCATTGAAAAAATTATATTTGACGCAATTAAGAACTAAAGCTAAACGAGAAAGACAGAGAGAGAGATAGCTAGATTATAAATTTGAATTCGGTGTATACGGGAAAGTAGGCTCGTATAGTTCTAGACGGATCTTCTTGTTTTTTTTTATTTCTAATGCAGATTTATGAACAGTTACAGCAACAGATTTGTTAATAGTTATCAAGAAATTGTAATCAAGAAGCTTGGTAGTTTAGTTTTAAACAAACTCATACGCAAACTTTAAAAGAGATCTCAGTTTCTTTTCTGTATTTTTACAGAAGTTTTTTCACAGTGTAGCCTTGAAATAAGTGTGCAGGATTTTCCTAAAACTGCAGAGGAACAAAATTTCTTTTACAATATCTAGAATATTTAATTGCTTATACAGCAGCTTCTAAAATATTGTATTTAATTTGGCTTCTGACCGGGCGTCTCAGCGAGAAAAATTCCATCGTTTAAGTTAGATGCTTTCACACATGGTCACTGCTTTCAGTATTTAATTTTTTACTCAGTGCGCATGGGCAAAGTCTGAGTGACAGATAAATTGTACCGTTTACCTCCCTAGGGGGGGGGGGGATAAAACGCTATATAGGGATAAAACGCTGTCACAGCTAAGACTGCTACTTCAAAAAATGCTCTATTTCTTTTTTTTTTTTTTTGCAAAATGTTGCCTTCAAACGTTGCTTCAAACTATTGCCACAATAGTACTTTTGTGTTTTACATTTTATTTCTTATTTGTTGCTACTTATATCAACTTATTATTTGATATTTAAGAGTCTAATAGATAAAAGCACTTATAAATGGAGTATTTTGTAAGCTTGGATTAACTGGTTCAAATGTGCGGCTTGACAAATTTTATATATGTTCCTGTGAAACGTTTTACATGCTTCGCCAATAGCTTATAATGTCCCCCCAAGGAGGTCATTTGACCAACCTGGAAAATTCCTACAATAAACAATTCGACTGTCTCTATTAAGCAAAACCTATAAAATAAAATCTAGAGAAAAGGGTTAAGGAAAAACAACCACACTAAAAAAATTTAGAACAAAAATGCAAAAATTCAAGCTGAGAGCTCCTTCTAATAAGTTTGTTTGAAGTAGCATAGATCTTATATCCAGGTTTTATACGCTTTTCCTCATTTTTCCCTCTAGGCGCTAATGTTAAGATTTTTTGAACTGTTCGAAATTGTTTGACAAATTGTTCAATTTTAAAATTAACATATGGGAATGATATGCCCTAGCAGAGCTCTTTCGAGTGAAAAAAAAAACCTTTTGAATCAGACAATTACTTTAAAAGTTCAAAAGACCGACAGAGCAAATATAAACCTCTAAAAACAGTACTTTCAATTTTTGGTACTTATTGGTTATGCGCCCTACCCTGGCGACGATTTTAGACATCTCTTCAACATGCTATTTAAATGTAATAAAATATCGTGCTAGTTAAATCTAATAACATCGTTTCCTTATATTTGGCGAGAAAAAAATATGGGGCTTATAATCGATACGTACCCTTTTCGTTGACTATTTATGACTTTTTTTATGTGAAGGGGAGGATAAAAAGTAGAAACTACGAAGTTTTAAAAGAAAGAAGTTATAGAGAATAATAAAATAACTTTTATAAAAAAATACAACCGACTTCAAATTATAAATTGCGCTAAAAACTGAAAAATAAATTAATTTTTTAAACAACATCGATGTGACTTTTAAACATAGTTTTAGAAGTCAGTGAAAAATTACGATTGATAAAATCTTTTGTAATCATGAATTAATTACAAATATATGTATTTTCCCAGAATTAGCAACAGTTCCAATATGAAGTAGCAATGGTAATTAGTCTAATAATTTTGCACCGACTTCTAAAACTATGTCTAAAAGTCACATCGATGTTGTTTAAAAAAAAAATTTATTTTTCAGTTTTTAGCGCAATTTCTAATTTGAAGTCGGTTCTATTTTTTTATAAAAGTTATTTTATTTTATTCTTTTCAGTGTAAATACATTTTCTATATAAATGCTCTATTTTTAAAAAATATCATATCAAAGGACAAACCCTCTTTGAATGAATGGCACTAAAAACTAATCATTTGTATGAAAAACTCCGTTTTGAAGTCGATTTTAGCAAACAAAATGATTGGATTTAATTTTTGCCTCAGAGAAGCCTTTAGTCAAACTTTTGCTCTTATTGCTTTTAATATTATAGCTCAGTCCACAGTGGCAACAAACACTTTTTAAACAATGATTTTTATATTTATTAATAGTTTTCCCATCAAAGAAAAATCAAGCAAAGCCTTTCCAATTAAAATGAAAAATACTTATTTTTCACCCGCAACATTTTTTCTAAAAAAGAAAAATAGTCAGATTGATGTACGATATTTGAGTTAGACGACCCTCTATCGATTAAAGAAAAAATCGTCAAAATCGGTTTATTTAGTCAAAAGTTATGACTGAAAAAACAATAAACATACATTTCTGCCCATTACTTTTGTTCTATTTATCGAATATGGTCAAACGAAGGTATGGGACCTATGGGAAACCACCCTCGATCGATTAAAAAAAGAATCATGAATATCGGTTCATCCGGTGAGAAGTTATGAGTGGACAATCAAACCAAAAAAAAACGACATACATACAGTATGAATGTATAACCTCCTTCCTTTGTGAAGTCGGTTAAAAAGTAAAAAACTCTAAACGGACTTCAACAGAAACTGTACCGCCATTATTGAGTATGCTGAGCTACACCTTCTTGGACCCTTCCATTGCTCTGCCAAAGATGCATTTGTTTGGAAGAATTTAGCTCTAAGCTGACGAGGGTAATGCTACAAATGCGCCAACAATATATAATGTTTTTGTAGACAATTTTTACGCTGGTAGCCACATATTACCACGAATCTTGATTCGTCGTATTTTAACGAGCACTTGCGTAATATAATAGATCTTTCTCTATAGTTGTACCGAGTGTGGGAAAACAAGAATTTTATTAAGAAACGGCTCTTATATTGATTTTAAACAAGTAAATTTTCACAAAAACTCCGTTTCTCTTTTTGTATTTTTCAGGTATTTTTTACAGTTCAGAATTATTGAAAAAAAAAACATAATACAGAAATGTATTAATTAGGCAACAGTATGTATTACATAGTTTTATTTGGAACTAAATACTTTGAGAAAGTTTTCGAGCTTAAAAGATTTATTTGCCTAGATTAAGGTGTTAGTTTTTCCCTTGATAAATAAGCATTACATACCTTGCCGGTTATTTACAGAGATCTCTGCAAGTCGAGAAAAATTATCCATTCCTGGAGAAAAAGTTGACGTAAAACTGGTAAAGGTATAGTTAATTAATTATTCTCATAGCGCCACTGACACAGAACGTTATTTGACTTCAACGTCATTTGACTTCATTCATACACACGACATGTACAGTATGTGATGTACGTTTAAAGAACAAGAATGTATAACTGAGTTAATATTTTCATGCTGGCAATCTCTCTTCCATGTCAGCCATATTTGTTTGCACAGGTATATTGAAATTGAATAATGAATGCATTAGGAGTTATGTAACGAAATTTTACTCGATGTTTTTGATTCACTTTGCTGATATTCCCCATATGAAGGAGAAGCAATGGGAAGTGGACTTCAGCTCATGTATGAACATTTTATGCAGCCCCCTCACATTAGTATTTTAAATATACTATTTCAATGTTTCAGTGCACATGTGTGCTTAGCGATTAATGCTGATTTTTTAGCAGAATATTTTTTAATTTTACTGTTGCATATAGATACAACTGTGGAAGTTAGGAACTCAGAAACTAACTCTCGTTAGGAGCTCTAACTCGTTCCAAACTCGTTAGGAACTCTAATATTGTGTACGTTAAAGATTCGAAAAAAAAATTCTAACAGCGATTATTTTTTAAATGGTAGGGTAGTTAAAATTCGATTCATACACTTATATTTGCGAAATATAATGTATTACATTTGTCTACATCGAGTGCCATCAGTTTTTCTCTTATTTTTTTACTTTTAGTTAATAAAAAAACAGGGGCTTTTAGGGGTTTTTTTTTTTATATAAGAGCCTTTCTATAAGCGTTCACTTGAAACATTTAGGCAGTTAACGTCGTTTTAAACTATATCAGAACAACTGAGGTTCAATCAAAGTAGGATACATTTTGTGACTATTGAGAGAAATTCCCATCAAATGGAACTTAACTGGGTATACTGAGTAAAGATAACCTGTCTTGCAGTTTCTTGAAATCTAGTTTAAAAAAAAAAGTCCTCTTGATTTTGAGAATGAAAATGTTCACATTTTTTCTTATTCAATTGCAAAACTGAACAAGAAAAGGGCGATGGCGCCCAGACTGAAAAATCTACGGACCAGTCTAAGGACCCCCCCCCCCCTTCCGCCAAGCCTACCCCAAAACCCCCTGAAAAAACCCTTCGCTAAAAAAATATATATATCAATGGCACAGTCTGCGCCATGTCCCCCTTCCGGTTATAACGTGTAATAAGAGTACAGAAACTACTTTTAGTTGCAAATTCGGTTTTGATTTAATTGTGATTTACAAATAAAGAAAATATATTTTTCTTTACGCCTCCCTTTTTTATTACTTCTTTTACATTCAATCATAGAATAGAAGAAAACTATATTCCGATACGACAGTCAGTTTCCATGTCGCATCGGAAACAATTATCGACAAAGAAAGCAGTTAAGATTCAATTCGGCAACGACACAATGCAATACATTGATGTTCTTTTAAGTTACATTGTTTAAACTTATAAAAGTACATGTATTAACATAAAAATGGAGCTAATTATTGGAAAAATATCAAACTTACCCTTACAACATTTTTTTCCGTAATGCAGACATATAGAGCAAAATAGTCTGAGTTAAAATGCGTTACATGAAAAATGTCTTAGTCCTTTCTTTAGGAAGAAATTACAGGCATTACAAAATACCTAATTGGTTCACAAAGTCATGGATCTAGCTATTTATTTGCATACTGATTGGCGGGAAACATTAAAAACAAGAAGTTCCGTCTAGAACTATACGAGCCTACTTTCCCGTATACACCAGCTTCAAATTTATAATCTAACTATCTCTCTCTCTTTCTCGTTTAGCTTTAGTTCTCAATTGCTTCAAATATGCCTTTTTCAACGGTTAATACAGATTCGTTCAATCATTCATTTATTCAGTCATTCATGTATTTATTCAATCATTTATTCATTCATTATTTTGTTTATTCATTTAATCTTTCATTAATTCAAAAATATTCTTGAAAATCCCGATCAAAAAATTTCATAAGAAAATAGGCTCGTTAGTTCTGGATAAACTTTTTGTCTGTACCTGTTCTACGTCATAAGAGCTTTCCGATAAAGTTTGTTCCAAGCAAATCGGCCCGTTAGATCAGGATTTATATAGGATTGAAATTTCCCCGTAGGCACTATGTAAAATGTTTTTTTTTTTTTGAACTGTTCAAAAATGAACAAAAATTGTTCAAATCAATATTTCACGCCAAGAACTTCTTCAAGTGAGCTTTTTCATTGGAACTTGGATTTTGTACCCAGAGTTTTCATAATTTGCTTCATTTTCGCCCATAGGCGCTAATGTTAAAATTTTTTAAACTGTTCAAAATTTAGCAAAAAATTGTTCAAATCAAAAAGTAAAATATGGAAATGAGATGTCCTTGCCGCGATCTTTCGAATGCAAAAAGAATTTTTCGAATCGGACAATTCGTTCAAAGGTTATTAGGGGGGGAGGGACAGACCGATAGACAGACCGACAGACACACTTTTTCCCCATCTCAAAACCCTACTTTCAAATTTTTTATTTTTCAATCTTTATTTAATTACTTAATTTATTTTTGACTTTTCTTGATTTCTAACGATATTTTCACGATACATTAAGCCTGCTTTCATGCTTTATTATTATTTTTTTTACTTTTACGGGAAAGTAGGCTAATAAAAAGGCACACACACAACGCGAAACGTGGGAAAAAACCATCTTAGTCGTTTTACATACCAGACAGATGGCGCCAGACGTGTTCTCGGATCTGGTTCGCATTCTATGAAGTGACAAGAGTATGGTTTATCAGAATATCTGTTATTATAATTGTTTTATTTCTCCTTCTCCCCCCCCTTTAATGAAAATGTTAAAAATGACGGTAGAATACGGAAAAGCAATTTTGACGCCCGTCACAGAGACCTTACTGCGTACTGCTAATTATTAGTAAGATCAATCTAGCGCCGTTTCTAGAGAAACTCCGTTTCTCTTTTTGTATTTTTCAGGTATTTTTTACACTTCAGAATTATTGAAAAAAAAAAATGAAAAAAAAAACATAATACAGAAATGTATTAATTAGGCAACAGTATGTATTACATAGTTTTATTTGGAACTAAATACTTTGAGAAAGTTTTCGAGCTTAAAAGATTTATTTGCCTAGATTAAGGTGTTAGTTTTTCCCTTGATAAATAAGCATTACATACCTTGCCGGTTATTTACAGAGATCTCTGCAAGTCGAGAAAAATTATCCATTCCTGGAGAAAAAGTTGACGTAAAACTGGTAAAGGTATAGATAATTAATTATTCTCATAGCGCCACTGACACAGAACGTTATTTGACTTCAACGTCATTTGACTTCATTCATACACACGACATGTACAGTATGTGATGTACGTTTAAAGAACAAGAATGTATAACTGAGTTAATATTTTCATGCTGGCAATCTCTCTTCCATGTCAGCCATATTTGTTTGCACAGGTATATTGAAATTGAATAATGAATGCATTAGGAGTTATGTAACGAAATTTTACTCGATTTTTTTGATTCACTTTGCTGATATTTCCCATATGAAGGAGAAGCAATGGGAAGTGGACTTGCGTACTGCTAATTATTAGTAAGATCAATCTAGCGCCAAGCTCTAACATGTCTGTCCCCCCCCCCCCCCCACCACCACTCTCCTGCAAATGTAGCAACATTAAGTTAATAAAACGAACATGAATCTGTCAATCTCTTTTTACGTATCACGGTCAAATACAAATAATTCTTGATAAGCGAAGACGAATAAATCACTCTCTGCCTTCCAGCCATTTTCTTCTCCCTTTCGTGGAACGATAAAATGTGTGTTCGCTGGTAGACTTTAAACAAGGATTTAATTTTCAATTGTTGTTGAACAGGTTTTATTTTTCATATTTTTTTTCTTTCTGTTTGCTTAGAACAGTGGTTCCCAACCTTTTTTCCCATACGAACCCCTTCTATGGTCCGAAAGAAAACGGCGAACCACCTTGAGTCTTAGCAGCGGGTAACAAAACTAAAATTTACTGGCACATTTATTTTCCTTGTTGCACAATAGTTTATAACAAGAAATGAAAAGAGAATTGTAAAACATCTAAGTTTAATTCAAAACAAAAATACAGCTTCAAAAAAATAAGTATGCTTTTTTTTAATTAGAACTTTTTATTAGCTGTTCTTTCTGAATTATTAATAGGTCAGTAAACATATGTATAAACAAAAAATCTTTAAAAATTATTTTCCCGGTAGTGCGGAAAATTGTAGAATGGCAGGAGAACTAACCGTACGTGCAAAATTTCGAATCAATCAATAAATATCTTTTGGTTCAAAATTTGCAAAACCCTGGGGGTTCGCGAACCCCCAGGGTTTCGCTTGGTGTCGAAAGGGGGTTCGCTAACATAAAAGAAAAAACTAACTAAGTTGCTAACATAAAAGAAAAAACCGAAATAATAAACTTTCATAGTATTAGGACGGAGTGTAAAAAATATTTTTTAAAAATAAATTGTTATCCCGATGATGCACAAAAGGTGAAGACTGGCATAGGAAGCATACGTTGAAAATTAAAATGCACATATTTCCACTATTGGTCTGATTTCGAAAACTTCATCACAAAGTGTTATTGCAAGAAATTCATTGATCATTTTAAATTTTGACTGTCTGTTTCTCCTACCATTTCCCACTTTTTCCTCGCTCGCGCGATGAAAGTTCGCTACTACGCGAGAGTTCGCTACTATGCGAGTATTCACTCGTAATATAGAAATTTACTTAAATGTAAAATTTTGGATTATGTTCGGCAAATTTCTCTCGTACAGACCCCGAAGCTGAATCCAAGATATTTAACCATTAATTTCAAATGTTGTATTCACTTATCACTTTATTCCAACTGTTCTACATTTCGCAGTGAGAAACTTGAATGTACAGTTGAACTTGAATTTTGCGACATCGTTTATAAAGACACATTTTTAACGTCAAGAAATTCCAGTCCCTTCATGCATCCATCAATAGTAATTGAGATCGCTTATAGCGTCCCTTGGCTATAGCGTCATAAATATAGCGGTCCTTTGAATGAAGCTATAGCAGAGTTTCGCTGTATATGAATCTAAATATCGTAAATTACCCCAACTTAGCAAAAGTGTGTGTGTTTTCAAGAGCGCAAGAAAGAAAAAAAAATACTGTAAAATCAACATTTCACCCTCAGAATTAGCAAATAGTCAATGTTGATTTGATATCACGGCAAACACGAGTTGCTACTCGTGTTTGCTTAATCTTAAATCAAAACATACTAACTTAAGAAGACGTAATTTACACCGCTATTGTTGTGTGGAAAGTTGCATTCAAGCTTAGACTGTATATGAAATATGCATGAAAAAAAATAACGATGTTCCAAAGTTCCCTTCTGCTACCGACGTAAAAACACAAATTGATAGTCAAATCTTGGTCATTTTCTTGGAGCTTATACATGTACACCTGTTGACTCGTTTACATGTCTGAGTTTCCGATGAAAACGGAAATAGAATTGGCAATGACAGTCATTTTCTGTTTACACAGTCGCTGAAGCAACGTAAATGCATAGCGGTATTGGAATGCAGGTAAGTTAATACAAATCATTAACTTAAATTATTTCACAAGGATCTATTCCAGTTTATTATCTCAACATCCGATAGCCGATCTTATTATATTTTGGTTTTATTAAAAATATTAAATTATCTTATGCAATTTTTAGCGTCCGGTAATACTGATTTATTTATTTACCATGGCTAAACACATTCGTTGAAATATTCACACGTCACCAAAGAGTGAACCGGTAGATTATTCTCAAAGCAATTATGCATTGAATGTGTATTTTTTTCCCTCCAATATCCTCTTTTCTACCAAAAATTTCTGAAAAATGTTCGATTTATATTGAACAAATCATTTCCTCTACATAGAACTTACATGACATAGTCTCTTTCTTTTTTGTACCCTACGAGGGGCCCATTTTTTCAACGTAGAATTAATAACAATTTTCAGACTTTTTTGTTTTCTTCTTTTACTGGTAATAGGATATTTTATAAACTATCTTTCATACCTAAATATTGAAACAAATTATATAAATTAACTATTATTTCTGAAACTCTTTTTAAGGAAGGCAGACAAGAGAGCATATTTTTCAAAAATAAATAACATTTTACCATGAACTTACATTCACATTTTTGTTACTGATTTTCATACTCTGGCAGACAAATAAAAAACACGGTACCATGCGGTGGAATGGTTGCAAAAACATACTTTGGAACATTAGATCTTTCAGCAAGAAGTAAGGTAATATAAGAAATTGTAATTGAAAATTTGAAGAGTTGCATTTACATGTAAACAATCAATCCTTGAATTTTGCTTATCGAGAATTTTAGTCGAATAGTTTAAATATGTATTTCGAAAATACATCTTTTTATACCCATTTCCCCCTATCTGAATTTATGCAAAACGTGGAGAATTTTAACTGAATCAATGAGAGCCCCCCTTTCGGGGCATATTTTGCTTTCATATCTTCTTGACATATCGTTCATTGTCCAATTATTTTTTCTGCCTTTGTGAGTATCATTTACACAAAAAATAGGGACACCTTTTAACCCTGCCTCCAGTTCAGATGAATTTCAATACAATTGAAAATTATACCTTTTTGCATATGCTTTCATAAGAAAACTGAAAGCCTGTGATATAGCTGAAAATTAGCTGTAGCCACTCGCCATATGGCGATTAGAGTAGTTAAGTGGAGATTAAAAAAAAAAAAAAAAATGTTAACGGTCGCTACTCCTGCACGGTCACTTTTTAGCACATTCTACTGCATTGCCCACTTTTTTTGTTTGAAAATCACCTTTTTTTTTTTTTGTTTTTCCCTTGGAAAGATGCCAATATTAAACACGTGCTTTGCCGAAAATTTCATGTCGTATTTTAAGTTTCAATCCTACAACATCCTGTACATATTCAAATCATTTTGAAAGTTTTAAAACATCTTGGCATGGGGTGCTAAATCAAATCTGCATATTTCTTGTTTTATTTTAATGATATATTTATTTTCTAAACGATTTTAGAATTAGTTTTCAATTCCTAACAGCAATTTTAAAAAGTGGCCACTAACAAAACTAAGTCTATCGGCTACTATCTACTAACTAAATTTCCCAGTTTCACCTATAGCCTCTGATATGGAACTTCAACTAATTTGCTATGGGAATGCATGACGTGTGCCCAAAAAGTATAATGCAATATTATTTGAGAAACTTTGTATTCATTTTAAAGTATCACAATTTTTCAACTTTTTAACAGTATCAAATTTGCGATTTACCGATAACTCTGGCCTAATTTTGGAAATAGAAAGTTCAATTTTCAATCCAGAACTAAAAATTACGCAAGAGTCATTTATCAGGAACTAAAAAACCAAAACCTTGCACGCTTGTGATAGTTCGCGTAGTCACTATATAATTCAACAAAATGATAGAAAGAAAATAAAACATGTACAAGAAATAAGGAAAGAAGCGAACGCTGGAGAGTTATGAGTTGTTGAAGTATCAAGATGTGATAAGATATATAAAAATAGAAAGGGTAAAAAAATAGCGATAGACATTAGAAACCATTTGCATCCAAAAGAAAAAGCTGTTAGTCTTCATCTTTGCTTCATGATTTGAAAACGTGAAGTTAAAAAATACAAAATGTTACTTACGCTGTAGTTTGACCTTCAATGATTAGTTTTAAAACGAAAATATTAATTGCACCAAAACATATGGGTATTCAAACTTAAATAAATATTAATGAATTAATTAATAGGAGCAGGAGTAGTATTATAACAAATGCGATGAGCAACAGCTTTTAATCCGTTCCTTACAAAATATTAAATACTAAAAGATATATATTTGTGCATTTTCTTTTGATTCCGCCAATCGAAACTGCAAAAAGGCTACCAGACAATGTATAAAAACCAAACCAAAAGCTTAAATTGATTATTTTTGTGTCTTAGGAGAAGACGTTCATTATAACCTAAAGCAAGCAACTCGGATTGCTTATTTGCAATGTTAGACACCACAGGAGAGCGAATACTGTTTGGAAAAATCTTCAAGAAAGCTGGAAGTTACGCTTTTACGGATGTGTGCCAGCGTCCCAAAATAGGTAAGTTTAGTTACTTCATTTTCATTTTTTGACAGAGCGAAATGTTGCTGGAGTTTTACCCATAGAAATACTTTGAACAATAAACTAAAATTTTGCAAACAGTATTAATCAAAAATAATTTACTTAAACCCCATTTGTCCGTTGACTTAAACTTCAGCATTGGTTCTTAATGTATAATAAACAGATGTTGCAATACAATGGTTTTATCATTATTATATTTATTATTATTAATATATTTGTATAATTACTCTTATACACAATTTTTTTAGATTGTCCAATAAGTCTTAGTTTAGTAAATCTTTATTCCTTCAATATAAACCATAATTTATTGTCGCTAATTAAACACTATTTTAAAATGCATACTTTTTAAAAATTATTTTATAACGCAAATCTTACACTCTGAAAAGTTGGAAAACCTTGTGAAAATGATTAGTATAAAAATATTCGCACGTTAAAAGTTAACTGGAAAAATTGATAAACATATTTTGCGCTGTTTACAGAATAAAAAGATGAATCAGATTATCTTTACTGTTCGTAATTTTTTAGTAGAGCCATGAAAGAATTTGCGTATGCGTCAGGTCTGCTTCGATTTTATCGAAATAGGGGTGATAGGTAGATATGAGACATTACGATGAGTGTTTTGTTTTTCCTTTTCTTTTTTCCCCTATATAAATTCAGCCTAACGGGGGTGGGTTTGTGCGGATGTTTTTTTTCCCATTGGTTTACTTTTTTATTTCCCTTTCTAAGCGGATCTTGGAAAATTATATAAAACGTTTCAGCAATGCTGCCGTGATGCATTTTCTTAATAAATAATTTCAACTTGAACTTAAAATATTTATTATCTTTTTAATGGTGCAAACTGAAACCAAGGAAATTTTACTGGCCTGTTTTGGATGAGTTACCGGAGTATCAGTAAACTGTTCTGTTTTACTCAAGAGCATAGATATGGAGCGGATCAGTGGATCAACGAAATTTTGCTTGGAAACTAAAATGGAGCAGGAGCAAAGAAGTTTATTTTGCTCCACTGATCGATTTTTTTAAATTAAATTTTTTAATTAGACAATAAAATTAATTAACTTAAAAAAAGGAGATAAATTATACAATCTGTTTAATTTGTTTGGAGCACGGAGCAGCGCGGACCTGGAATGGTGCCGGATCAAATATTTATAAGTTGTAGCGGAGTGACACAAAAAAGTGGGCTGCTCCAGGTCCCTGATCAGGGGTCCCCCATCTCCCAAGGTCGTATCCAGAGGGGGGCGGGCGCCCCCCTCCCCCCTGAAATCCCAAAATTTTTCGCAATTTAGCATATATTCCTCCCTCCCTGAAACTTTCCTCAACCAAAGTGTTTCAAATTCTCCCCCCCCCCCCCCCGAAAAAATTTTCTGGCTACGGCCTTGCGCTCCTCCTATCCAGTTCAATGACTTTCCGCGTACTGTATTCTCAATATCCCCTTGCCTAACGAACATATACCGAATAACCGGCTCTAGTTTTTGAAGCCTATAATTTCTGTACATATTTTTAATACCAAAACCGCACAGCCCACAGCTTCACAAATACGTAGTAAGTTCGTAATTTAGATTCGTTTTCAAATCATGCTAGTTAACTAAATTTTAATAATCAAATTTCGCATGCCGGATTGCCGGATATTTCGTGCAATGGCAGCATCAGATTACAGTTATTTAAAAATTTGTCGGATATCAGGAATCCGGTCCATACAGCAAATAATTGTCTTCCGGAAAAAAAATTTTTTCCTCAAAAATTCCGATGGCGCAACTTGCACCATGATCCCCCCCTCCCCCGCGGGCACTACTGTCCCTGCTCAAGAGAAGTTATGGAAGCGTGCTGGTAAAAACAAAGTTATTTTATTCAATAAAGCATTAAATTGTAGGCAAGGGGAAGAGCGGAGATATTTTAAGAGATTTTAATTATGAGAATTTTAAAGGGGTTGTAGATTATTACTCTCAGAAATTTACGTTATTTTTCCTTCTTTTTCCGCTTTTCCCCAACTACAATAAAAACTTCCATATGGGGAAAAATAGATACAATTCCCCTCCACCCAAAAAAAACAGGGATCTGGAGCGGAGCGTAGAGCAGGAGCACGGAGTAGTGAAGTAACGAAATTTTGCTTTAACTTGGAGCGTAGCCGGAGCAAAGAAATTTGTTGCGCTCCAGTACTCCTTTTTTTCACATTAAAAAAATAATAACTTTAAAAATATTGATAAAAAATATTATCTATTAAAATTACTCGGAGCATGAAGCAAAGAAACTCAAAATCCCTGCCAAAACTTTTTGGTAGTGCCAGACTCGCATCAAACGAAACAGACTTAAAAAAAAAAAAAAATAGGAAATTAAAGTAACATCGAGGAAGAAAAAGAAAAAAAAAAAAAACTATGAGATAAGAAGTGCACGCTTGTGCCCATTCACGAACCTTTCACCCCTTTCTGAAGTGGAACCGCGCGACCTTGATAGGTCTGCGAAACGAAAATGAACAGTACTAAGTTTATCTCTAATGTTTTATATTGAACATAAACAGAAAATCTCATCATGTGTCCTGATTTTATGCGCATGCTGCAGCTGTGAAACTTTCAAAATAGTTTAGTGAAGTGAGTTTTCTTTACATCAATCTTCTATGTTCTCGGAGCCAGAATAAACTTTTTTTGGGTAGCATTTAGATCGCTTATCATCATTCAAGTACCCTGAGATAATAAATTAGATTTTCGTTAAAAGAAAAAACTAAGATTCTTTTTTGATCAACATTTGCGGTGTCCTTCAGCAAATTCAAGTGCCGCTGGAATTTAAAATGCGGGAAAAAAGAGGTAAGCAATTCATTGCAGAATGCGATTTATATAAATAAAATTGTTTCAAAATACTATAGAACGTAGGACACAATCTAATTTATTTCTAATTTCTTCAATTGAATACATATACAGTTGAACTCACTCAATACGAAATGCCGAAAATTCGCGAATTTGTTCGGATTAGCCGTTATTCGCAACAACCGTGAATACGTAAAATTGTGAAAAAAAAAAAAAAAACTATTAGAAATGCATGTTTATATATTGAAAATAATTACTATACTATTTATAATACAAAGTAGAATAAATAATAAAAACAAATGATTCATTTTTACTAATATACACTTCTAAATTTTACTAGTAAATTGAGAAAAGGACTTACTTTTAAAATTTAACAATTTTAGAAAACATCCTTAGTAGTTAGTTGTTTCTTGAGATACATTGAATGTTATCATATGCGTACTTGGTGGTTGACAGTGACTCAAAATATCCAACAATTTCTTCAATATCAAACTAATGTAGTACTCCCATTCTCTTACAAGGATTGGTCCGAGAAACAGCAAGTGAATTTTAACCATTTAATCAAGAAACTAACATATTTTACAGCTATGTACAGAAAATAATTATAACATCGAGAGAGCACTGCTTATCCATTCTCTCCGAAAAACAACTAACTCAATTCAGCTCAAGTCAACTGACTGCACTGGAACACAACTTGTAACGCCTTTTATGCAAGCTCCGTTGCCAATCGGCAAAAATCTATTTCAGTTCAGTAACGATTGTAGTTCAGTTCCATATGTAAATCAGTTTAACTGTTCACCAACGGCTGTGTAGATCCCACAGTTCGGCCATCCGACAATGGAGCTGTCCTCAGATCCTGAAACACATTAAAAAAAACACAAAAACAAGCAAAAAAAAACGAATAACACGCAAATGTGCGTGCTTTCCATAAATTCGAATCACTGTGATTCTGTCCATTTCTTCATATATTCGGCACAGGTTGTAGTACATTGTGGTCCATCGTGATAACCTTCTTTAGCTACATCAAAAGTGTCTCCTCCTTTTAACTTTGTAATCTTGTATGGTCCAAAAAATTTAGCTTTTAATTTTAAGTTCGGACCAAATTGGGTTCTCTTTATTGCAACCAAGTCTCCAACCGTGTAAGGTCTAGCTGCCCTCCGCCGCAGATTATACACTTTTTTATTTTCTTGTTGAATTTTGAGAATTTGCGCTTTCGCATGTTTCCTCAAATTGTCTCGCTGAGACTGAAACTGATTTTTAAATTCGCGTTCAATCATTTCTTTTAACTTATCAGTACCTTTGAGGTTCGTTTTGGTCCCAAATAACAGCTCGAATGGGGTTGTATCTATGCTGCGGTGGTAGGTGGAGTTCAATGTTAGTTGTAACTCTTTAGTGTGTTTATACCACTGGGAGGGATTCTCAATAGATAATTTTGCAAGAACCGATATTATGACTTGATTTATGCGTTCCACTTGTCCGTTAGCTCTTGGCAAGCCGGTTGTAATAGTATGATGTGTAATTTCCTCCTTAGCACAATATTCGGCGAACTCGTTAGAAGTGAACGCAGTACCTCTGTCAGTAATAATTTGAAAAGGGCTTCCGAAGATCGCTTTTTGATCGTCTAATTTTCTTATCACCTCCGCTGAGGTTGTTGATTTTGTGGGATAAATCCACACAAATTTAGTGAAAGCGTCAATTATTACCAAAATATGATTGTAGTTTTTATTTGTGCTTTCAAGGGGTCCTAGATGGTCTACATGATAGGTATGAAGCGGTATATCGTCTTTATATCGCGGGTGTAAAAATCCTTCCCTTTTCCCTCGTTTACGGTTAATAAGTATACATTGGACGCAATTAGAAATTATTTTCTCTATTTTATCTGTAAGCTTGGGTATGTGATAGTATTCCGAAATATGTTTTTCCGTATGTTTGACACCTGTGTGCCCTTTTTCGTGAGCGTCCTTTATGATCTCTGTTTGCATATCATTTGGTACAACTAGTAATTCTCGACCGTTTACAAATTTATAAAGAATTCCGTTTCTGTTACAGTAATCTTCGTAATCATCGATAGCTAATAATTTCTTTATTGCTTCTATTTCGTTATCATTTTCCTGCGCAAGCTTAATTTTGGGTAATATATTTTCAATTGAGACGCACATCACATCAATAGGAGATCGGCTTAGTGCATCTACGTGAGGCATTTTAATTCCGGGACGATGCTCAATTACATAGTCAAATTCCTGCAACAATAATGCCCAACGCGCTACACGGGTTGATAGGTCTCGTTTTTCCATAGTTTTCTGGAATGCGGAACAATCAGTTACAATTTTAAAATTTATTCCCAGTAAATACACACGAAATTTCTTTAAGGCTTCTATTACGGCTAGGATTTCCAATTCATAACTAGAATATTTTTTCTCAGCGTCTGTAGTTTTTCTACTCATAAAATAAACTGGGTGAAAATGTTTTTCGTCGGGAGGTTTTTGCAACAAAATTGCTCCATATCCCTCTATACTAGCATCAGTATGTAATTTGGTCTCAAAAGCTGGATTGTAAATAATAACGTCATCCATGTAGGGTAGTACTATACCATCGTTAACTAGGGGTCTAAAAATTGTGTTTATGAATCGCTGGAATACTGCAGGCGAATTGCACAATCCGAACGGCACCTTTCTAAACTGATATTGACCTTCATGAGTTACAAAAGCGGTATACTTTTTACTTTCTTCTTCTACATCGACATGAAAAAAACCGTTACGCAAGTCGATTGAGCTAAACACTCGAGCTCCCTGTAATCTATCTAGTATGTCTTCAATCAGCGGAAGGGGGAATCTATTCTTCACGATAACTTTATTTAATTTCCTGTAGTCAATGCATACTCTAGGCGTGCCATCTTTTTTTTTAACTATAACTACTGGACTACAATATTCAGAGGAACTATTTTCAATTATTCCCGATTTTAACCATTCGGTCACCTGGGCCTCAACAATTTTTTTCTCTGCGAAGGGTAATCTTCGCGGTTGATGGGATACTGGTTCATCATTTTTGAGACATATTTTCAGCTGAATATTCGTAGATCTGATTTTTCGCGGTTCGTAAATAGAAACTAAATGTTGTACTTCGTTTTTAATTTGATTTGGAACACTCGGATCAATGTTAATTTCGCTTTCGCTATAAGTTAAATCAACAGGTAAAATTTTAAGCAAATTTATTTCTTCCGCTTCAGAGTTCCTATTTTTTATTGCTATTCCCTTTTCGTTTATAGTTGTTTCTCCTTGCATCAGTACATTTAGTCCTATTATTACTTCATTAGACATCACCTCGTCGTCCACCACATATACATCAGCTACGCATCTAAACGCGTCGATTTCTATGTTACTTTTGAAGCAACCCAAGGGTTTAACTCGACATCCGCCGAACCCGCCCAAAGTTGAGTTCAAAGGGTTAAGTTTCTCAATATTTAATTTATCAAAAATGTTCTTCTTAATAAGTGTAACTTGACTACCTGTATCTATTAATGAATTTACGCTTAAGTCATTAAATTTGCTGGGGACTTTCATTTGGGAATTTTTACTCATAATTACGTTAGACACTTCTGCTTTAGGGTATTTTTTAGGGCATTCGATAGCTTGATGTCCGAAAAGGGAACAATGGAAACACCTATTTCCCTTATCTCTATCCGGACAGTACCTAGCTATGTGTGTTTTTCCGCCACAACTATAACAAGTAACATCTCGCCTATTACGTTTACTTTGATACGACTGCTCATTACTTGAAATCTTGTCATTTTTTGTTTTACTTCTATTTACATAATTAGCTTTATTCTCATAATTAACTTTCAATTTATCATTTTTAAATTCTGACTTATTATATCGGAAATTTTTGTTTTTATTTTCATCCGACCTCATTTGCTCATACGCTTTAAGTCTGCATCTAAATTCAATTAAATTATCACAACCATATAGGGATGCTTTTTTATATATATCATCACGAATACCATTTATAATATATCTAATTAGAGCAGCATCTTCTACTTTGGCTCTGTTCGCCAATTTTTTCATACACAAAAAATATTCTTCTACAGATTCATCATACCCTATCTTCCTCTTAGCTAACATTTCATGAATGTCAGCTGAATTTGAAACATCTCCAAATTCACCTAACATTAATTGTTTAAATTTTGCATAGGTATATATTCTTAATTCACTTTCTAAAAAGAGCTTGGCTCTTCCTTGCATACTACGTTTAGCATAAATTATTTTTTGCATTTCACTTAAATTTAATAAGGAAGCGGTATCTTCAAAAATTTCAAGCCAGTTTTCTAGACTCTCTGAACTGGTACCACTGAACGGCACAACAAAACTTTCAAAATCGGAGAATGAGGCAGATGATTTTATATAATATTCACTAGTGGCTGGTATTTGCGCGATCTGTCTATTCTCACCGGAATCACTTCCCTTCTCAGAATGTTCGTCCTCATCTTCAGTCAAATCACTTTCACTCTCAACCATAATATTATTTTGCAATACATTTAAATCATTTAGTGAACAAACTATTCGGGTGACTAACTCGAGAGTCGACCCTTCATTTGAAATTTGTAATACATTCGCGATTGTAATTAATTCGTTTAATGAAAAATTAGTTTTAACTTTTTCTACTTTTTCTTTAAATTCTTTACCTTCTGTTTGAAAAGAAAAGCCAGAAAATTTTCTTAATTTATCGCGACTTTTTCTATCAAACGCGTCCTCAAAAATTAATTTATATAGCAGCTTAATACTGCTTGTGTTATGCGATTTGAGAGCAGCAGCCATTTCACCAATGTCAATTAACAACATGGTTAATTAATAAGGTTGGGACTCACCTAAGAAATTGAAAGAATATCTTCTATATTTATTCTTCAACACCGTAGATTTTCGGTCGTAGCTTTCACGGAAAATCCTTTAAATTCCTCACAGTAGATTTTCGTTGGTAGGTTTCACAGAAAAGTCTTTAATTTACTCTTCAAAACAGAATTTAACTTCAGCTTTTTCTTCACAAATTAGCTTCGTCTTCAGGTCAGATATAATGAAAATAATCTTCTTAGAATTAGAAAAATCTTCTCTAATATTCTTCACAAAAAAATATAAAGTACTTGACTTCAACTTCGTTTAATTCTTCTAAATAAATTTCTTCTATTCTTCGTAAAAATTATTTCTTCTCGATTAATTTCTTCTTCTATACTTCTTAAAAAAAATCCTTCTAGATAAAGCACTTTTGATATCCTCAGAAAAGTATCTTCTTTATAGCTCTTCTGGATTCGTCACAAAAGTAACTTCTTCTAAAACGAATAACTTCTTCTAAAAAAAACATCTTCAAAGTATTCTCAGAAAATTCTGCCGCCATTCCGACTGACCGCCATACTTCTATTGCTGTTGTAGGCTTGTTAGTCCCAATCCGACTTCTGAATTTGTAGTACTCCCATTCTCTTACAAGGATTGGTCCGAGAAACAGCAAGTGAATTTTAACCATTTAATCAAGAAACTAACATATTTTACAGCTATGTACAGAAAATAATTATAACATCGAGAGAGCACTGCTTATCCATTCTCTCCGAAAAACAACTAACTCAATTCAGCTCAAGTCAACTGACTGCACTGGAACACAACTTGTAACGCCTTTTATGCAAGCTCCGTTGCCAATCGGCAAAAATCTATTTCAGTTCAGTAACGATTGTAGTTCAGTTCCATATGTAAATCAGTTTAACTGTTCACCAACGGCTGTGTAGATCCCACACTAATTATAGAGAAATGGAGAAAATTTGTCATGAATAGGTCAGAAATTTTGTTCTTCTTTGCCGAAATTTGTGTTTTAGCCTTTGTAATATGCGTGAGATATTTAGTGTAATTAAATAGTAAACCAAACTTGATGAACAAAATTTTCGTAATAAATTTCGTAAACAAAATTTTCGTAAATAATCGATAATTTCTGAAAATGCTACATTCTATTTTTTTTTTTTTTTTTAAGTTTTCACTGTCGGAGTTATTACGTTATTCATATTTTTTTAAATATTACTTGTGTATTATTCAAATAAACAAAAGTTCATTATGTACAAATGAAATATTTTGTATGCGCGCATCTGACTTTGGATCTTTACAAAATTTAGTGCAGAGTGGCAATTTGTATGAGAGCTTATTATAGAGGCATCCTAAGAATTCAAAAGCAACTCAAAAGTGATAATTTTTGTTTTAGAAAAATAAAATACTAATTAATGTCTGTCCTTTTAGTTAGTAAACTGTATTATAGAGGTCCTTTTACGTTTTAACATTCATATTTTATACGAACTCCATGATATAGCTATGAGACTTTTGAGTCCACATACGTACTTAAAAGCGAAAATTAGTTATCAATATATAAACAAGAAAATATTATTTGAACAATTATTGTAGAAAATCGTTTTTTTCCCTCACAGATCTTAAAGAATCTTGCTTCAAACGTCGTTATATTGCTGCACTTCTGGGATTTATTTCATACTGTTTTTTCAACTCGTACAGGATGAATATCAGCATTTCTCTTATATCCATGGTAAACACTTCAACGACATTTTCGCACTCAAATGCATCAAATTTAACACAAGTTTTTCCAGGATCTGTAAGCGAAGAAGAAGTAAGAATGTTTACACATGTTTATTGTTTATTTGAGATACATAGTTTTAACGTTACTAATTTCCTTTTCTGATTTAGCAGAGAACAAATGTTTAATTCTGTATTTTTCCCTTGATAAGAACGTAAGATTAAGATTTTTTGAGCTGTTCAAAATTAAACGAAAAATTGTTCAAATTAAACAGGTAAAGTATAAAAATGAGATTCCTTGCCTAGATCTTTCGAATCATAATTTTTTTCCGAATCGAAAAAAAAAAATGTTAGGGAACAGACAGACCGAGAGACCGACACACCCAAATGTTCTCCAACTCATAACCTTACTTTCAATTTTTCATTTTTCAACCTTAATTTAATTACTTCACTTATTTTTGACTTTTATTAATTTTTAACAATATTTTTATGATACATTAAACCTTCTTTCATACTGCATTTTTTAATTTTTACTTTTATGGGAAAGTAGGCTAGAAAACGTGGTATTCATCAACTAAGTATAGTGTTAAAAAGCGAGACAGGATAACATACCAATACCGGTGACTAACTATTATTTATTACACTAACAGAACTAATTTTTCTCTTAACCCAGTATAGTTGGTACAACAATTAAAAAATAATTATTATAAAGCAATGCTGAGATTGAAGGTTAGAATAAAGTATTCACAGAAAAAATACCAAAGGAAATGAAATAAATGAATCATGGTGCACATAAATGCACGAAAATGTGATGATTTTTATCAAAATATCTAGTGATAGCAATACATTTTTGTATTCTTCAAATGCTTTTATGCATTGATACCTGATAATTCATGCTTTTGAATACTACCGAAAACACCAGTATTTTATCTTAGCAAATACCGGTTTTTTTAAATTGCAAAGACCATGAAATATCAGTATTCGGCATACCGGTATTGCAATCAGTATTCCCAGTACTTTAGTCTTCTTTCAAGAAGAACACTTCAAATACAAAGTCGGTGAATTATCTCATTACTGTGAGAATTAAATTCAACATTAGAAGATAAAACTTCGTATCAGATTAATATTACCTATAAAGTTAAAGCAAACGTTTTTCAAACAACTTCTTAAAAATTGGAATTGAAAGCTTTTTAGTTGTTCTAAGGTATAGTAAAATATTTTTATATTCTTTGTAGCTTGAAAACCTTACGTTGCGTTAATATATTTTTTTCAATCAACCTCCCATATAGTAATAATTTTATGTTTCTTTTTTAGGAAACCAGATTCAATTGGGGTTCAAAAGTTCAAGGCTATATTTTAGCAGCAAGTTTTCTTTGATATTTCTTGACTGTAGTCTTCGGCGGAAACACAGCTGAAAGATTTGGCGTGAAAGTGATCGTTATAAGCTCAATACTTGTTTCATCAATATGCAACTTGCTGACGCCTGTTTCAGCCTATAGCCACGTTAATTTTCTTATAGGTGTACAGTTTGTAAGTGGGATTGCTCAGGTGAGCTTAAAATTAGCTAAATATTTTTGAATTTCTGTTCTAAACTTGTATTTTGTTAGTCAGGGTATTGATTCAGCGAGATGTGACAAATCAAACTCAGATTTTTTTTTTTTTTTCATTCTAATGTGGTTGCGTAGAACCCTTGCTGACATAGCGCATTCCAAGGAAATCGGCATCCATTTTATGCACACTATCGGAAAAAAATTAGCCCAAACCCACCTTAAAAACCCCGGCCCGGGAAAAGCCGGGGAGAGTATCCACGCTAAACGGATACTCAAGGGATCTTTAACATGCCGCCTAATCATACTGAATGGGCGCTGATGACTTTCTGCATCTTGAAAATCCATTGACATGGACCAGGTTGGATCCTGTGAATTTGGGCGTACGAGGCCTGTTCCTTACCACTACGTGACTCTGCCGGCAACTTAGAATTATTATTTATTCATTTAGCTCTGAGGATGCGTGGCATCCTTACATTTCTTGTAGTATTCGGAGAGACCCTTATTTAAATTGTTACATTTTTGAATGCTACATAGCTATACTGCAATGTATAATGCGTTGAAATACTTCTAATACCTCCATGAAAACATGAACATTTATATACTGTCGTTTATTAGGGTCTACACAAAATGCAGCTAATTTGAATTAGTTACTAGGAAAGACTTTTAAAAGTTTTAAACTAGATGTTATTGTTTAAAACCGAACGTTATTAGTGTTTGATGCTCTTTCCCTCAAATCGTAAATACATTGCTTAAATTTACAGAGATTTTGAATCACTTGACCTTTTTTTCTTTGATTTTATATTCATAATTACACATAAAATCATCAAAAATTATGATTTATGTACGCTACAAAACTGCGTACATTTATTTTTAGAATCATGATTTTTTTATTTTTCTAATGGGCTGCAGTATTAGTCCTAAACCATTGCAGACCTAGTGGGTTCCCAGAGATTAGTACCAACTCTTTCAGCTGCATCACAATGAGTGTGGTACCATTGCCGCAATTTTTTGACGCCCAGTTTCCCTCTAGTGGTGGCACCTGAGCTCTCGTTGATGCAGACGGCACTAGGAATGTATGCTACCTATTTTTATGCTATAAAACTATTTTTATGCTACCTGTAGATATCATCATCCCAGTACGGCAAAGACAAGTTCCTATATAATTATATATACAGTAAAACCCGTTTAAGAAGTTCCCGCTTAAGAAGTTTTCCCGTTTAAGAAGTTTTTAATTTCAATACCAGTTTCATTCCCATCTCCCCAATGTTAAAATAACCCTTTTAAAAAGTTTTGATTTTATTTTTTTCCCGCTTAATAAGTTTTCATATCGGTCTTTTTTTTCTTTCAAGTGACACTTTAGTCTTCTAAAGTTTCTTTTTTTTTAAAGTTTTTTTCAAACTACGTAGTTCTTTTTCTTTCGAATGGAAAAAAGACAGAAGTAGGTTCAGAAAAGCTGCTTTGGTCAGCTTTTTCTCAAGGGCACCCTTTTCTCAACACCAAAGTTCCAGGAAAACAGGTGGCAGAGAGGTCAGTTGTCAGGAGAACAATAATGACTGATAAGGGGAGAAAGAAATGTTTGTAGCTTCTCCTATATGTGGTTGGTGCTCAGCTCTTTCCACTGAAATTATTTTTCTACGTGATTCTTAGCTTCCTAGGTCAGTGAAAAAATTTGTGAACAAACTCCGCTTCTTTTTCAAAATGTCTGGAAAAGGAATTAAAAGAAAAGCATTGTCTATTGAGGAAAAAGTCAAAATATTGAAAGATGTGGATAACAACTCACATTTATCTAGGGTTGAAATTTCTAAAAAATTAAATCTTCCAGTGACGACATTGAATGGAATTGTTGCCAAACGAGAGGTCATTTTGAATTCTTGTAACCAATCTCGGAAAATAAAGAAAGTTAAGAGGGGAAAGTATGAACACATAGAAGAGAAGTTGTTAATTTGGTTCAAGCAAGCAAGATCGGCGAACATTCCCGTAAGCGGAACTATTTTAAAAGAAAAAGCCGAAGAAATTGCTAAAAAGATGGACGTTGATTTTGTTTCTTCAAATGGATGGATTGACCGCATGAAAAGAAGAGCTGGGTTAGTGTACAAATCGCTAAAAGGCGAGAGCAAGAGCGTCGACCTTCATGAAACGGATGCATGGAAGAGCACCTTACCTGAATTGATATCTGGCTATCAACCAAAAGACATATTTAATATGGACGAGTGTGGACTTTTTTATAACCTTTTTCCGGACAAAACTTATGCCTTTAAAGTTGAAAACTGTCATGGAGGGAAAAGAAGCAAAGAAAGATTAACAGTATTAGTAGGTGCTAATATGGACGGAACCGAAAAATTACCAATTTTGGTAGTTGGCAAATCTAAAAAAGCAAGATGTTTCCAAAACGTTAAGTCACTTCCTTGTGAGTATGAAAGCAATAAATCGGCGTGGATGACGATTCCAATCTATGAATCATATTTAAAGAACTTAAACAACAAAATGAGGAAAGCCAAAAGAAACATTCTCATCTTTGTGGACAATTGCGCCGCACACTCGAAACACGCTCAATATTCAAACATAAAAGTGCATTTTCTACCCCCGAACTCTACCTCCGTTTTGCAGCCGATGGATCAAGGGGTCATCAAAGTGTTTAAGCAACACTATAGAAAAAGGCTCGTGAAATGGATACTGGAAAAGCTTGAGAGCAGTGATGAATTTAAAAAAGTGAACATCTTGGAAGCAATCCATTTTCTCGTATCTTCTTGGGACTTAGTTACACCATCTGTAATTTCAAATTGTTTCCAAAAAGCTGGATTCCTGGATGGAGAATCAACAGAAGAGTACGATTTTGACATTGACAACAGTGATGATGATGATGATGATTGGATGACGTTGCAACGAAAAATGAAATTAAGTACATCCTTTGAGGAGTATGTTGCGATCGATGACGAAGTACTACCATGTGAAATGCTTACCGTGAATGATATTTGTGAGGCAACAGAAGGCAGTGAAGAAATAAGTGAAGATGAAGAAGATGGCATGGAAATTCCCAGCTTTACAGAAGCCATAAAAGGACTGGAAACATTTCGCCGGTTTGTCGAAACAATTGAAAATGTGCCTGAAGAGGTCTTTAAAAGCTTGCGGCAATTGGACTGTTTCCAGTTACAGATTTCTGAGCGAAAGAGAAAACAAAAAACTATGCTGGATTTTTTTCAGAAAAGCAGTGAGTAAATGTAATATCTTCAAATGGCTGATGTTTCGGTAAAGAATTTTTTCCTTATTGATGTTGTTTTAATTATGTAAAATTAATTAATAAATGCATGAATTTTAAAGCAAAACTTAAAATTATGGAAATGTATTCCATGTCTAATTTAAATATTGACAAATGATATCATCCCTAAATATCATTAAGTAAATTGATTTTCAAAAATAGAGCCTACCCGTTTAAGAAGTTTTCCCGCATAAGAAGTTTTTTTCTCTTGGTCCCTTGGAAAACTTCTTAAGCGGGTTTTACTGTAATAGCTTAACATTTATCACAAATATACATTTTTGTCGGATGTATTTGCATCCATAAGTTCACATCTTTTTGCAGTGCAAAAATGAATCCGTGTAATTCCAAATGACGTTTCTGTTAATTATATTGCAATTTTGTGCTAAAGGCATTGTTTTTATATAATTTTTCAAAATTCTAATGCCTCCGTTAAAGGAGCCCTCATGTTCCCAGCGCTTACATTGCCCTGCATTGCACCCACCTTCCTCTGTGCTGGTTGTTCTAAGGCTACCAACACACGTTTTGAACGAATAGGTGAATTGTGAACATCGTGGCCCGATTGAACTTCCTTTTCATAGTTCTGAAAATTTATTGCTTTTTGAAATCGTCAGCAACAATATTACTTTAAAAAGAAAACAATCATTTTTAAATGTCTTCTAAAAGATGGATAAATTAATCGTTTCGAATTTTACGCAAATAAGGTCCATGTATGTCCCAAAAATTATCCAATATTTTTTTTTTTTATGGAACCGTAGTGCACGTATATTTGGAATAATAATTTTTAATGCACACTTTCAAAATTCTAATTTAACCTTTCACCAAAACAATGAAAAAAATGTTGACGCTTAGCTGCAACCATCATTGGATACTAAAGTTAAACCATTATAGTGGTTCCTAGTTTCACAACGACATATAAACTAAGCGGAACTTTTTTTAAATATTATTATTTATAATGGGCTGCTGTTGGCTTCTGCCAATTGCAGACCTAGGGCGTTCCCGAGATATTGGTACCATCTCTTTCAGCTGCACCACAAAGCGTGTACCATCGACGCATGGGAATTTTGACGTCCGGTTAACTAGGTGAAACTACACGAATTATAATGGCTCAACTTAGTACAAAATATTGGTTGCAGTTAAATTTCACCATTTTTAACCGACTTCACAAAGGAAGGAGGTTATACATTCATATTGTATGTATGTCGTTTTTTTTTTTTTTTTTTTTTTGTCCACTCATAACTTCTCACCGGATGAACCGATTTTCATGATTTTTTATTTAATCGATCGAAGATGATTTCCCATAGGTCCCGTACCTTTGTTTGACCGTATTCGATAATTAGAAAAAAAGTTATGGGCAGAAACAGGGTCTATTTTTGGTTTTTAATCCATAACTTTTGACTAACTGAACCGATTTTTGATGACTTTTTCTTTAATAGATAGTGGGCCGTCTAACTCAACTATCGCGCATCAATTTGACTACCTTTGTTTTTTAGAAAAAACGTTTCGGGTAAAAAATAAGTATTTTTTATTTTAATTGGAAAGGCTTGACTTGATTTTTCTTTGGTGGAAAAACTATTAATAAATATAAAACTCATTGTTAAAAAGTTTTTGTTGCCATTGTGCTGTAATAATAAATGCAATTACAGCAAGATTTTGACTAAAGGCTTCTCTGAGGTAAAAATTAAATATAATCAGTTTGTTTGCTAAAATCGACTTCACAACGGAATTTTTCATGCAAATGATTAGTTTTTAGTGTCATTCATTCAAGGGTTGGGAAGGTTTGCCCTTTGATATGAATTTTTTAAAAATAGAGTATTTATATAAAAAATGTATTTACACTAAAAGGAATAACATAAAATAATTTTTGGAAAAAAATAGAACCGACGTCAAATTTTAATTTGCGCCAAAAAGGGAAAAATAAATTAATTCTTTAAACAACAACTATGTGACTTTTAAACATAGTTTTAGAAGTCGGTGCAAATTATGAGTCTAATTACCATTACTCTATGTGTTACTTCATATTTGAACTTTTGCTAATTCTGGACCATTTATATTTGTAATTGATTCTTGCTTACAAAAGATTTTATCTATCCTAATTTTGTACCGACTTCTAAAACTATGTTTAAAAGTCACATAGATGTTGTTTAAAGAAATAATTTATTTTTCACTTTTTAGCGCAATTTATAATTTGAAGTCGGTTCTATTTTTTTCCAAAATTTTTTTTATTTCGGTGAAAGATTAAAGTAGAGTTTTTTACACACACACAGTGCAGTTATCCCTATAATTCACATCTATGATTGCAGTAGACTTTGAATAAATCATACATACCTACAAAAACAACATTGTAATTTTTGAACTTTTTTCTAGGGATTTATACTGGGAGCCGTGAGTGTTTTATCAGCCAACTGGTTTCCGCGCCCAGAAAGAGGACATCTTTCTACATTTGTTCACTCAGGATTTGCAGTTGGAATTCTAATCGGTGGTTCTCTGTC
Source organism: Octonoba sinensis (assembly GCA_038502835.1). Classification (NCBI taxonomy): domain Eukaryota; kingdom Metazoa; phylum Arthropoda; class Arachnida; order Araneae; family Uloboridae; genus Octonoba; species Octonoba sinensis. The sequence goes on along the minus strand of CM076601.1, from coordinate 50,056,579 downwards.
CGGATTTCTTTGTGAAAGTACTTCCATTGGTGGATGGAGATCTGTGTTTTACGTTTTTGGTGAATCACGCTCTCTTAAACGCTTACTGTTTAACGATTAAACGAAAGAAGGACATTAATTTTCCCTTCAAAATATTTAAATCTTCAATCCACACACACACAAATAAATAAGTAAATAACAATACAAATCAATGGGAATAGCTCGAGATTTGTAACAACTACATGACAATTATCCAAAGCCTGGAGAGTTTCTTCTTCAGAAGGTACAATTCGGTGGGGTGAAACCTCATATGATTAAATTATTTATTTGCCTATTCCTTTTTTTTTTGTATAATTGTTCGATGTAGGTTTAAGTGCATTTAAATGTCTGTTTACTTAGCTGTTTAAAAATTAGTCTTTTTAAATATATTCGAAAGCATACCATCACACGGGAATATTTCTGTATTTTACAGTCCTTTGACAACAATACAATGTATTTTGGAACAATTTCTGGAGTGTTTTTCCTGTCTTCGCATTTTAATCAATGTCCAATTAGCAGTGCACAAGAATTTTTCATCTGTTTTTGCTTGGTTTTCATGATTATGTCATTCGCAAAAGTTTGGATTTAATTTGAACTTCTTGTGATAATTTTGAGGCCAAAAATATTGACGACTAAGCTATTCCATTTCAGATCATTGAAATGGACACAGTTTCAAAAGTCTTTAGCCTATTCATTTAATTTCCTTTTTTATAAGTAATTACAGAAGAGTATTTCATGTGCGTATTTTTTAAAGTCCAGTGGAGTTTATTAGGAAGGATATACAATACTTTTGATATGAAAAATTTGCATTTTTATGACTTTTTTTTCACCCTGTAAATTTTATGTTTGGTTTTATTTAACCGAAGTAGCAATCTTGTGAGATATTCCCACCATATTTCGTCGTTATACTAAGATGCATACAGCTTTGGCAGCTCAATTCAGAAATTTAAAATTCTTAAATATTGCTTGCCCATAAATTACTCAAAACCCGTATTTTTAATTATGAAGAAGGGCTTATTTAAAGCTATTTTTTATTTCTGAACAAGCAGAAATTCATGTTGTTTTAGCTTATAATTTTTTTCTTTTTAAATATTTTTTTGAAAGTGACGTTATTACCATGATGTTCTTGTTAAATGAAAAATTTTCTTAATTTTGATGGTAGGGTTCATGTGTGTGTGTGTATATATGTATATATATATATATATTCTGTACAGATTAGCGATGAAACGCTTTGTTCTGTGTATAAATTCAGTGAAAAAAAATATCTATAAAATTTATCGCCCGGTAGATACAGAACTAAAAATTTAAATGTATGTTTATTTGCAATAAGTACAGAATTATGCAGGATAAATATTTCTTAGAGAAAATTAAAACTATACCGTTCTCTATTAAATATTATTAAGGTTCTATAAATACATTCTCAAATAAAACAACTAGGTTATTTTAAAGATTTGAATATACGTATATATATGTATATATATCTTAATTTAAATTTTTCATCTCTGTGAATCAGCACTATCTGTCGGTCTGTCTATAATTTTATACATTCTGTTTGTTTTAACCGCTGTTAATGTTTTAGGAGCTGCGGGAATTCTTACTGCAGTATGTTTTATGTTCTACCTTCATGACTTTCCTCGGGATGACCCAAGAATTTCAAGTTCAGAATTGGAATATATCCTGAGCAATCAAGAAAATGTGTTAAATTCAAAAGTATGCTCATTTTTATGGGGAAAGTGTTGTTGATATTTTACTTTAGCCATGTCCAGTAAATAGCTGGTTAGGTTCTTTCCTTTTATGCTGCGGTATTTATGTTGATTTCTTTCATTCCGTCCACCCCTGAATCATTTAAACAAAACTTAAACATTAATTGTTAGTTAACATAAACATTAATTGCAACAACGTGGATGCAGCTAAAACTTAAGATATTTATCACTTTTATAGTAGCAATAAGATTTTAAAATCACGAAGTAAGTTTCGAACTTCTGAAGAATAAATATAAAATAAAACATAAAAATTTAACTGGAAACAAAAAAAACCCATTGAAATCACCTACTTTACTCTAGAAAGTATTAACCCCACGATCAATCATAATGATAAATTACATTTGACTAAAAGATCATTCCATAAACCGGTTGGCGACTATTCAAAGGCAACTTAGAAATATATGACTGAATTGGCGCAAAATAAGAGATCGCAAGTTTAGCTGTGTTCAAACTAACAACCACAAATCATTAAACAATCTTTCAACTTACATTAAGATTTAAAAGGAGAACGTCACATACCAACTTTTAAACTCCAAGTTAAAAAGTACAAGTCATTGCCAAAAAAAGTGGGGGAAATCAGCTATATGATGAAAATGTAAAAGGAGAGCGTAGCTTAGTGAAGGCTGAGTCGATTAAGCAGTTTAGAGCGGCTGTAAACTGCTGGATCAAATTCAGCTTTGGCTTAGTGTACTGTTTTGCGCCAAATATGTTTTTTTTTTTAATTTATAATTCAAAAAAAAAAAAAAATCAAAGGGAGAGAAAGAAAGGAAAGGTGAAATTCATCTATATGAGGAGGAAGGACTTTAATATTTGAGGCGAAATGCTTCCATCAGGGATGAAGCTTGAAAGTTACCGTGATGTTCGTTTTCGCCATTTTAGATGCCAACGTAAACACTAAACTTTAAGTCTAAAGCAGGTAAATGACTTTCTGTACCTATTACACTGTACTAAAGTAGGGAATGTAAGCACTAAAATAGTTATTCTCAATATTGTGAAGTGAGATTTTAATAAATTTTACTGCTGCTTTAATAGAACATTTACTTATAAGCAGTACAAGTAAATATGTTTGTACCTAAGCAAAGTTTTATGTTTACTTCATAAACATAAAATCGAAAAAAAACAAAATCATATGTAAAATCTTCGATTGCAAAACCTCTGGTTTGTCAAAAGAGCTTCATTGCTTTTTTAATTAATTAATTTACTTTTTAATGTTACTTAAAGTCATATATAAGATGGCATCGTTGTTTTTATTATACAGAGGCCTGATGTACCATGGAGAAAAGTATTATCTTCTGTACCAGTATATGCCCTTTCTTTTGGAGTGGTCGGGCAACTTTGGTGCTGGTTTCATTTCACAAGCGTGCATCCGAAGTTTTTAGACAGTGTTCTTAATGTTTCAATTCGGCGAGTAAGTCATTTTTTGTGTGTGTGTGTGCGTGTGCTATATTTCCAAGTTATGCCTGTAGGATCATTCGCTCATCTACAATTAAGTATATGTTAATTAAAGTTCAATGTCATATATTAACTTTTAAATATTGCTTTTTTTATTTTTCAAAGTGTGCGATGAGTCCACGAGGCGGTTTTCTCTTAATGACAACTACTAAAATTTGGACTAATCCCAAATAACAGCTTATTAATCTTCTTACGATCGCATAGTTTCAAGAAAATGTAGAAAAGTATCTATTTTATATTCAAGAGAATTGTAAAAAACATTCATGCAAATTATAAATAAATAAGCTAACTCGGGTTTATATAATAATTAATCTGGTACTGGCATTTTGTAGGTAAAATAAGAAGAAAAAAAACAACAACAAAGGAAATGAATTGTTTTATGCCATTTTGTTGGCTACTTTTGAAAAAAATCCAGCCTGGAAATATAACGGACACGAACAACAGACGGCAAATACACTAATGTATTTTGAAGCTTTAAAATCTATATTCATTGTAATACGAACATACAAGGAATTAAATAATGACATTTTGCACGTTAGCCTTAAGTACATTATCCCTATTAGTACTTTACCCTTAATATATTGACGTATTCCCTGTGTCTTAAGTGCAAATAGTTCTCAAGTAAGAAAGGGTGTTGTTTTTTATTTCCAAGACCTTCTGTTGAAAATATCTGCTTAACCTATCAAGTATATCTTAACTAGTTGACCAGTGCGAAATTCCGCGCTGCGTACCAAATCGTTTTGTGTGGCATTCCATTCTTGAAACATTTGGCATAAAGGACATTATGTGAAAAAAGGGTATTCATTTCTATTCTTGACTCGAGAGCAAAATAGTATCGATGTAGTGATGGATAGCCAAGGGTGAAAGTACCAAAATTAAGTTCTTATTTGCATTTTAATTAATTTTATTTAACAATTAAACACAGAACAAAAACTAAATTAAAAATTAGACTAAAAATATTATTTCGGGCATTTTTGAAGGAGCGTGTCTGGAAAAGGCTCCAACCTCGTTGAATGAGATGGCATGACTCAAGTAAATCACGTGAACAGATTCTCAACACATTATGAAGAAGAATAGAAACAAGTAAACGGGTATTGGTACAAAAGAAGACATGAAATTGAACAATTCGGTACAAATAGCTGTTACAAATTTCTCCCCACTATTATTTAGCTATTCAAAATAATAAAATAATTACAATATTATTAATGATAGTTATTTTTATTATTAGTATACATAGCATTAAAATACACTATCGAAACATTTCCATTACTTAAAATATAGTTAGCGTTGGTTTTTTAGGACCTATCTACACATTAAGAATATAAATGAATGTGTAGAGCCTAACGATTGAATAAGTCTAATACACAGACGCAGCTAAAACTCCAATTTGCTGCACAATAAAAACAGAAGAGTTTCTTGTTTGTGTACTGTATAGCAGATGGCGCCAGAATAGGCAACACCAATTTAGCATCCAATAGAAAATATTTTCTGATTTTAAATCTCAAAATTGAGAAAAGCGGTAAAATTTAAAATTATGGTTCCATTTTTCGTCATTAGCCGACACGACAAGCTTTAAAATGAGGGGTAAATAATTTAATTTGATAAAGGAATAAGGAAGATCTCGAGGACCGACAGAAAAACAAACTAGAGAAATAATATATAAGAACATGTGTTCAAAATTTTATATTTTTAAAACATTACACTATCCATTTAGAAATACCCCATATAAATTCAATATTTATTTTAATGGTAAGATGTGTGTACAAATGTACATTAAATGACATTGCATGTTACGGAATGGCGTTTTCGCATCAGTACCCTTCTTACTTCAGATAATAGTTACTTACGCAGCAAGTTACTTCTCCTTTTGGCTTCAGAAAAATAATTACTTAGACGTAAACAAAAATAGAAAAATGTGGAATACTATTGGTAAGTATGTTCCAATTTCTTTCTAAAAAGAATACACACGTTTATGAAACATACGAATTAACCAAAACAAACGTGACATAATGAAAAATAACCGTAGTAATTATATTTTTCAACTCATTCATTCTAGCAGTTTTTTTCCCCTTAAATGATATTTATTTATTACATTTTTTCCTGATGACGCTACAACAGCACCATGCCACCTTATTGGATACCAGCGAGATATATAGAGATAGTAAAGTTAATAACCAGCAGTGGCCACATGTTTGTAGCTTTGAAGAAGGTTTTAATATGGTACTTTATAGTAGTTGCTACCACTTACGAATACTATTTAATACCCTTTAAAGTTATTATTTTCTACAGCTTTAACCAAAAAAAGGGTTTAAAACTTTTCAAAAATTAAAAATTTAAAAAATTTTTTTTTAGTTAAATTGCCAAGGAAAAATTTGGGAAAAAACTTTAAAAGTTGGGTTTAAAAAAAATTTTCCTCATAGGTTCTAATGGTTTTGAATTGCGCCCTTAAAGTTTTCACATTAAAACCATTTTCTCTGTAACTTTTACATAAATTTTGTGGGCCGTGGTAGCCTAGTGGTTAAGCTAGCGAGCTTCGGATCGCAGGATCTCGGGTTCGATACCGAGTCGCTGAAGATCCACCATGTACAGTTGGGGATACGTTGCATATAAAAACCGTGAACCGTAAAGTCCCGAGGCAGTTCCGAGGGTACTAGTGGGTGGAGATTTCCCTTCCCTTCACCCATAGGTCTAAAAAAGAAGCTGCCTTATTTGTGGTGGCCCCATCTGGTTTCATCCAAGTACATTATGAGCCAAGTACTTCCACCGTTGTTGCTCCTATTGAAAAAGAAGACGCACCTTTCTGCTTTAATTCTGGGTCGCTCTGCGACGGGAGCTTGGAAATCCAAGTGGCATAAGCAACAACAACAACAACACAAATTTTGATCGACACATAGGCAATATTTTAAAAAACAAAACGTTTTCCGGAAAACTTTAAAACTGAATAAAAAATTATTCAAATTTTAAAAACATAACATTGGTTGATTGTTATTTGTTTCACTGCAGTATTTTTTTATTATTTATTTATTTTGACATGTCGGCAGGGTGGCGTAGTGGTAATGCACTAGCCTCGTATGCTCAAGCTCACAGGATCACACCTGGCCCAAGCCCGGTAGGTTTTCAAGATCCAGAAAATCGTCAGCGCCCATGTCGTATGATTATGCGGCATATTGAAGATCCCTTGAGAATCCGTTTGGCTTGGATTCTCTCTGCTAAATTAAATTCCTAGTTTGTTTTCGCATCATTCAAAGCTCAGGTGCCGCCATCTAGGGGAAAATTGAGCGCCAAAATCCTCAAGTGCTACTTGAAAGAATGGATGCCGGTTTCCGGGGAGTGCACTAGGTCTGCAAAGGTTACTGACCACACGCGATCCCATTAGAAAGAAAAGAACTTATTTTGACATTTTTTCTGACAGGGTTTTACTAGACATAATGCCTTCATTAAATCTTCCATTTCTTTCTTTTCATTTTTTAAGAAAAATAATACAAAAAGGGAAGGAAGGGAGTTTTTTCAGGAGAAAGTTTTTTTTAAGAACATAATTACGAGTATATGTATATTCATTTCTCACTTATAATGTAATAGTTAAAGTCATCAAACAGTTTCAATTTTGCTTTCCCAAATTCTTTTGTTTCACTTTCATTATTGTGTCGAATCATTTTTCAGCATGCACTGGATATTCTTCATGCCTTGCTCTAATTATCATCTCAAATTATGACAGAACTGTGACCCTTGTGTGCTCGATAATTATTGTTCCTTTCTTTGGTCTTGGAACTTTGGGATGCGTGATTGTACCTAACGACATGTCTCCAACATTCGCTGGTATGTGAGAAGAAATACTATTTTTAAAGATAATATATTTATGAGATAATTTAAAACTACATAAACATGAAAGAAAAATAATTTAAACATGAGTTCTTGTAGTCTTAATTATTGTTGATGTTTTACCTATTTCATTTTTTTCTAACTCTTCTCTGAATAAGAATTGAAAGATACAATTCAAAATAATGCAACCCTGCTATTTGATAACTGTGAACTGCGTTAGTCTTACAAATTCATGATCACATTTCGCTAAATTGTTTTTGTCTTTTTATATTTTTTGGGGTTTTGTTTGTTTGTCTTTATTTTTAGCTTTTCTTTTTTCCTATACAGATGTTTCTAAACAGTTAGCATTAAGTTTTTTAAAACAAAATATTTTCATATGGCACGTTTCGAGAAACAAATATGAATTAGAAACCAACATTGTAAATCATGTTTGACAAATATTTAGGATAAGCAATCTACATTTAGATACATGGGTCATTAAGAAGGCGCAATTAGTTATAATCGAATGTAATTCATTTGAATTATTTTGCCAGCAAAATATTTCGGACACACACTACCTTTAAAAAAAATATCAAAAAGAATAAAGGAGAATTGGGGTCTTGTACTCCTTCACTCGACTCAATACTTTTTTGCCATGTCCTTAGCAGCAATCGTGAGATTCCTTCTTTTGGTAATTTTTCCCACTCTTGTCGAAAATGGTTCCCCAATTACATCTTGTCGGAGTGATTTTGCGTTTCGAAACGGACTTACAGGTCTTGTCACAAGTGCTCAATGGGATTTAAGTCCGGTGACTGCGATGGGTTGCCTAATAGGTGGACCTTTCGGCTCTGAAGGAAAATTTTCACAAGACACAAAGTGTGTTTTGGATCGTTATCTTGTTGAAAAATCCAAAGACGAGGCACATTTTTCGTTGCAAATGGAAGCATATGATCTAGCAGAATGTTCTTGTACATTGCAGCATCCATATTGCCGTGAATTTCCACCAGCGGACCAATACCATCAGCAAAAAAGCTCCTCAAATTTTGATGTTCCCACCACCGTGTTTAACAGTAAGAGTTTGATACCTTACATTATATCTGGTAACTGTAGGACGTCTTACGTACTGACCATCCCTTCCAAACAATTGAGATTTCGATTCATCAGAAAATAGCACGTTCCGCCAATCTGATGCTGTCCAGTGTTGATATTTTTCCGCGAAGTCCAACGTAGCCTTCTTATTCTTTTTGCAGATTAATGGTTTCTTGACGCCAATCCGTCCAATCAGCATTACAGCCTTCAGACATCGAGACACCGTATTCCGACTAACATCGGCTAGATTTTCACTTCGTAATTCACGGGAAACGTCGGCTGCGCTTTTTCGCGGATCGACAACACTTTCTTCTTATTATTTTGGCGACACGACTCGAAATTTTTAGCGGCCTTCCGATCCGTTTTTTATTACACAGTAAGTTTGTTGTTTTATACTTAGAAATAATACAATTAACAGTACTTTTACCGAAAAAGCCCTTGCAATGAAACGTTAACTCTTTCCTTCTGAAGAAAGTTTCATTGCGATTTTGCGAACCTGTCTTTCGGCATCGTTGCTACAAGAAGACTAATTTTCCTTTGGATACCTTGTTTTGAAACCAGCGAGAGTAAAAAAGTAAATAAATCGGGAGTACAGAGTCGCGGCAAGTAGTGTCCCGATACTTTTGCACACTGACGAAAGTCATTTTACGTAGTACATATAGAATATTCAATGAACCAATGTAATATTTGATGTTTCTGTGTATATTCTAACTCTCTCATACATTTTGGACAATGAACGAGTGGATGAATGATCTTTTTTGTCAATCCAATGGAAAAATCATGGTGGCTCGAAACTTTTGCAGGCTACTGTATAGCGAAAGACTTTGGCACTACCGCCAGACAGCTCTGTGTATATATATTTTTGTGGTGTGTATTTGGGCTTATAGAAAATTATATTATGATTATTTCTTCAAAACATTTCATAACATGAATCTAAAAATACGTTTAACTAGAGTTTCACAGAAAATGGAAGTCTAACTTTTGTTATAAACGTATTCCATTGTATTAACTTTTGTTCTAATCATATTACATTGTGTTAACTTTTGTTATAATCATATTACGTTGTATTAAGTTTTATGATGTACTCTCACTTTTGTACTTTTTAAGGGGGCGGGGTTGAAAGCATTTATTCTAAAAAAATTTAATTCCTTTTACTACTCTCTAATATTCTTGAAAAAAAAAAGCATTCTTAAGGTAGCAAATGTTTAAAATGGAATATATTTTTTTAATTGTGAATGTCTTACATTGTACGTATAGGCTTAAAACCTTGTACTATAGACAATTTTATTATTTTCTTTAGGGACATTGAAGTCACTAACAACAGCAATAGCATCGATGAATGGCTTTATTATTCCATTGATAGTTGGCAGTTTGATGAAGGAAGAGGTAAAAGTGACTTTTTAAGCGCATGTAACAATATACGTGTGATTGCAAAGTTTTAAAAATGGGCTTCTAATTTCACAATGGCGGTACTTACATGCTACTGTCATGCATCTTCTACAAAATAGTTCCCTTCTGACTGAACACACCAACTCCAACAGTGTTTCCACTTTTCGAAACATTCCTGGAGTGTGATAAGGACGCTCGCCGGATTCGCCTGGATGTCTTCAATCGAGTCAAATCGCTTCCCTTTCAGTGAAAATGTCAGTTTAGGAAACATGTAGAAGAATGTTTGACCAAATATAACATTCCTGTGTTTCCACAACCGCCCTATTCCCCTGATATAGCCCCTACGGACCTGTTTCCTAAATTAAAATTTTCACCGTCGAGCCAAATCGCTTCTCTTTCAGTGAAATTTTCAGTTTAGTAAACAGGTTGGAGTCCGCAGGGGATATATCAGGGGAATAGGGCGGTTGTGGTAGCACAGGATTGTTAATGTGGTCAAAAATTCTTCTACCTGTTTCCTAAACTGAAATTTTCACTGAAAGGGAAGCGATTTGACTCGATTGAAGACAGCCGGGCGAATCCGGCGAGCGTCCTTAACACACGTGAGAGAAAAACTTTCCAGGAATGTTACCAAAAGTGGAAACACCGTTGGAGTCGGTATGTTCAGTCAGAAGGGGACTATTTTGAAGAAGATGCATCCCAGTAGCATGTAAGTACCGCCATTGTGAAATTACGAGCACATTCTTAAAACTGTCCAATCATACCTCGTAGGCTAAATCATGAAGAACTTGAAATTCCTTTATATTTCCTGTAAAACTAATAATTCTAAAACTTTATTGCTTCAAGCAAACAGTTATTTTTCTTTGAAGACCTCCACTCTTATTTCTCTTATAAAGCCTTTAAAGCTTAATTAGCTCTTATAACGGTCTTTTTTAAATACTCAATCTTAACAGATCATTTCAAGATAAAACTCGTTTTTAGTTGTTTCACTCTACATGGCGGACATACATAATGGCAACTTTGCTGGGCACATTTTACATACAGAGCTGGCCAACAGGTCGATCGCGGTCGACTGATAGATCACAGACCAATCTCAAGTCCATCTACTAATGCAATAACACACTGCAGTGTCTTCTTTACGTTTATAATTCCTAATAATCCAAGAATAAAAAACGTTTTAGTTTGAAAGTTTCCCGCATGAAAAATTTTTCAAGATTGCTTTATCCACACGTACTACATAATGCGAGATTCTAATGGAAAAGACACACACTTGTCAATCAGTTTGAGCATCATGTTTTGTAAACCCGCATTGAAAAGTTCTTATGCAAGATAAAGAAACTGAAATCAGTAAAACTTGTAATCAAATTGTTAATCTGAAATTTCTTTAAGAATACGCGATTTCACAGATTTGCACACGTCGACATGCAGACATAGATTTGTACATGGCGACTCAATGTACATGCTGCATTTTAACTTGAAAACGCCAAAGTCTTGGGTGTAACATCTTTAAAGAATTTTGATTGCACAGGAGTTAACAGGTGCTTTCTAATTTTGAAATGTAAAACTTTTTTGTTAACTGTAGTTACCCTCGAGATGGCTCAAGTTAAATTCTAAGATTACAGAAAAGCAAAGTAACGTTCTTATCAAGTACACAACCAGAATTTACTCCTGAAGGTTGGTTTCGGTTTTTATATGTGTATGCATTAACATACTTATTTCCACCTGTTAGCTGAAGCCTTAGAATTGCTTTCGTATGGAGGTGGTGGCCGTATTAACATACTTATCTCTACCAGACTCCTACCTTTTAGCCGAGGCCTTAGGATCGGTATCAGTACTTTAATACCACCAGCCTCGTGCGCAAGCAAACCTAAGGCATCGGCCAAAAGGTAGGGGTCTGGTGGAGATAAGTACTTTAAGCCAAACGGATTAAATTTTAACCACCAAATTACCCTCACCTGGCTGCGTACTTTTTTTGGGGACGTACTGCATTAATATTAAATATTGTCAATTTCATCATAATTTTCACTTCTTAGTTACGGTTCTGCGCTATATTTTCCTTTTATTTACTTATTTACTTCATTGCCTATTTACATTATCTTACATAGTATTTACAGTAGTTCAGGTTCCACATCATTTTTCAGGAACTCCAGTGTCAGAAAGTTCGTAGCTATTTCCAAGTTACGGGCACAAGCTCTCCCGCACGTTGTTACGTCTGGATGGGCGCAACTTCTCCCGTCGAAGCCTTCTGAAGATCTCCTTTTTCGTCCGACCGCCATTTCTTGGGCAAGCGAAAGTCGATCTCCTCGCCCCCACTTTCGAGGGCAGCTTATATAGGGGGTGCCTGACATTAGGATGACATTGCGGGCTAGGGGACACATGGAGACCATTTCCTGTCACGTATGCCCCTTCGTCCTCTCACGTAGGCCCCGTACGTTTGCCGGCCTAGCCCTAACCTGACAATGTTAGCTATGATTTATCTCCACAAAAGACATCAATGTCAAGAAGAGGCGGTAGAAATGCAGATTTTTCTTTGGTACGCAAGCTGGACATCTCAAAGTTAAAAAATTGCGCCAGAAGTTAGCATTCCTAATTCCTATGAAGTGATCTACACCATATTTATCATACGAAAATAACTTAAAATTTTAAGCATTCATATTTATTACATGAAAGTAACTTAAAATGTTAAGTACTCTTATTTATTGCACGAAAATAACTAAAATTTCCAGTACTTATATTTATTACTCGAAAATAACTTAAAATCGTATGTACTAACTGAAGAAATAGAGTATGGAGAAACATAGTTATTCAAAACACCTAACATACTGCATGATAACTATACCTTAAAACTCTTTATTTCTTGCTTTTGAATTATTGTTGATATCCTTAAGTATCCAAGAAAAAGTATCCAAGGATTGGCTTTAATATTATTTATCATTTTTCTTTTTTAAATTTAATTTTAACATTTCATTGGTTATTGTTTTTCGTTTCTTCAACTATGTTTTATACATAACTTGCTTATACTTTGGAACATCATTATAAGTTAATAAACTTATTAGTAATTATATCACTTGCGTTTGCGGTAAGGTTCTAAATGTTAAGCCATTCCAAACTTCGAACGAAGAAGACAGACATATTCGTTAACAATGAGTTCAGAAACTTTTTGTTATTTTTATTCATTCTTTTCATCTCATTAGGATCCGACAAGCCAATGGACTAAATTTTTCATAATATGCATCACAGTTGAAATGAGCTCAGCTGTTGTTTTTGCTGTCTTTGGATCAGCAGATGTTCAAGAGTGGAATTTTTCTAATACTGAGACAAATTCAAAAATTGAAGACGAAACAAAGACGGAAAATGTTGCCTTGGAAAGCAAAGAACAATCAGACAGTATTAATCACATGTAAAATTGTAACTTTTTTCCCCTTATTATGTTTTGTTTTGTTTTTTAGTTGTATCGGATGTAAACCCCAAGTTTGAGTTTTATAAACATTTTGACACTTAAGCTTGAAATACATTTATACTTCAAGCTTGTAACCCAAAACTGATAGTATTGCATATTTTGCTAATGATAAGATAACATCGCTAATATACTTTTAACAAACAGTTGGTAACTATAAAAAGGAGAAAGAGTAAAAGTTCTTTAACACTGAGACTACTTAAAGCTTTTAAACTGTTTTGTTTATACGTCTAATTACGCCGTGTAACGAGCTACTTCCCTAAAATAATGAACATATCTCAGCGAATTTGAATTAATTCGGTACTGGGGAGGTGCTTATTTGGGGTACTGTTCGCTGTGGCACGGGCTAAACGTGTTAAATCTTGTCCCTGGTAAATTGAAAACCGACGCTTACATGGACACTTGGAACAATTGGGTACTTTCTAAGCTTGTACAGTTTTATGGAATTGACAAATATAATGCTTCCTTGCACATCATAAAAAGTTTTAAAAAAAACGCTTCTACCTTCGCCGCTCTAGATCTTTAATCTAACATTTAAAAAAAACTGAAACTGCAAATATTTTTCGTAAAATAAGGAGAATATAGGCTGGTGTGATACGAAAGACTTCAGTCAGTAAAGTTATTTTTGAATTTTGTATACCGATGAAAAGATTGTTTCTGGCTTATATCTCAAGGCAGAAATTTTGGACGTATACAGGGCTTTTCGAAATGCGGTGCAGACAATGGGATTATTTTTGCATCTCAAACGTAAATTGGATGCGGTATTTTACGAGATATGGGACAACATATTTTACGAGCGTTTTGTGAGTTATAGAAGTGAATGGATACTCAACCCTCTCATGCATGCAATTAGTTATTTGTGTTATATAAAAAACATTCATATATTTGCATTCATATAATTGAGTTTTGCATTGTACTGTACAAATTTATTTTGGAAATTTTTGTCCTATAAAGTCAAAAATGAGTCCTTGTATGAAGACGTTTTATGCTTTTTTGTCATATTTATTCAATATAGTAATAAACATGGCAAAACTGAATATTCAAACTTAATTTATAAGGAATAAGATGCTATAAAATAATACCAAACTTCCCAGTAATGCAATACACGCTGCAAAATAAATGAACAAAATTTGATTGGAAACTGAGATTTTCTCTTCTTTCTTGAATCCTCCATAGACTTCTAAAGAGATCTTAATCTTTTGACTATCTTGAATACCCTATGAAACTATTTGTAGTTTCCAAGAACTGTTTGGAGTCTCCAGATGAAGACGACATGAAAATTGCAGCACAGAAACGAATCTGTATAAAAATTTGAGGCGAAAATGTCATCTCATAAGAGGTTTACATGCATGAGAGGGTTAATCTATTCCTTCCTTTAAACGAAGTAGTGTTCATTATAAAGGTTTAATTCTTTGTTTCATGCAACAGGTTGGGTGTGCAAAAATATAGGATTACAATATTAAGTGAGGTCAATTGCAAAAAATACGAGGCCGTCGTTGGACATACCAGGGTGCACGGTAATTTATAAGTATAGTATATTACTGACTTTGAGTTTAAAAAAAAGGAAAAAGAAATAAACTGCAAGGAATTGCGATAAAAAAATAAATAATGAATAAAGTAAAAATCGTGTTGTGATCATGATTGTGTTATGCGGATAATACTGCTAAACATACTGCATTGAGCAACAAATTGTTTTTGTAATAATGATACAATGATTTATTTTTTAAATTAAATATCAGATGAAGCCAGCAGTAGTAGAATTTACACTTTCATATGGGATAATGGAGCATGTTGATGATATAACTTAAATTTGATGTTCCACATCTGTTACTTAAAAAAATACAGACAATTTTTGAAATGTCTGCTTAGCTTTTTTTTTTTTAATTAAAAGCAGATATTTCGCTTCTTAGTCCGAAGCGCTATTTAAATAACTATTTTTTTATTATTATTTTCTCATTATTTTTATCTACGTTGATCAAAAAAAATTAGAAATGTAGTCAGATAAAGATTTTTTTATTTTTCTTTAAATGGTGCCTTCCATTTTTAACCAAAATAATACAGGTATAAAAAACAAAAAAAACCTTCCATTTTTTAAAATAAAATTATAGTTTTTTTTTATCATTTCTGGTTTATCAAAAGGCACTGGTTTGTATCACTATCTGTGGTTGCATCTGTGATGAATTCTGGAATTGGTGATTTGCTTCAATTTTTCTTTGATTTTCGTCTTTGTTCCATTTCTGCAGCTCCGCGGACCCAAATACAGTAAAAATTAAACCACTTCCGAGGCCAACACCAGCAGAAATGTATAAGATTTTGTGCCATTGTCCAATTGTTGACTAAAATGGGAATAAACACATTTTTTAACTAAATTATTTGTACGTGTAATATCGTTATGTTTACCTGACTTAATAAAATCATTCTCTTATGTAGATTTCTTTGTGTTAAAATTGGTGCATGTATCTTTACAGTTGAAAAGGTGATACAGATGAAAACTGAAATGAAGGACATACTTAATTTTGTTCGGTTAAAACTCAGCAAAAATTACGCTGAGCATTTACGAGAGTTTAATATCATATCGCATTCAGAAATTTGCATGAAAATTTTTAGATAAGTGCAGTGTTGGAAGAATAAATTGCTTTCCCCCCCCCCCAGAAGGAAAATTCCTAAACGGCCCGGCAAAAGTTTGAATTTTGAACACATAAGCTTAAGAAAAAAGCGAGGAAGGCAAAGATTGAGTAATGCTGTGGCAATTGAGAGAGCTATTTTAAAAGTAATGAACTATATAGAGCTTTTGCGCATAAGGTTGAGTAATATCCTTATAAATAGAAGAAGAAATCAGGTTGCAATAATTAGAATTAACATATGTTTCATATATAATAAAATTTGCGACCAGAGGGTAGCAGCCTTTTTTTCTCTTCTCGTTGAATATAGATCATTTTAAATTTCAACTTCATTATGTGTTGTTTTAAAGAAAATATTCATGTAAAATTTTTAAAATCATGCTGGATATCATCATTGTTTATGATTTCTCATTTTATAATGTAAATGAAACAATAGTAAACTATTTATTTCTGAAAGATACATTACGTTTAGTTTTTAAGGTTTTATTTTTATAAACATAAATATTTAAAAGTTAAATTAATTCTTACGTCATTAGTGACGATGCTTCCGACTATTAGTGGAAGTATGAAACTTGATGTACTCGCAATTGTTGATGTTATGCCCATCAGTGTACCTAAGTGAGGAAGACAACATATTAGTAAGACAAAAACATAAATGTTTTCAAGGATATTTTTCTCTTTCATTAATGTTTATTGTAAATTATTGCAATTTGACTTGCTATGGGACAGATATCTTGCGATATAGAGTATCAGAATGAAAAAAAAAAGTCAAATAGTTCGATCATTTTATCAACTATGCTTTGCTCAATATCTTTCACCTATTTCTTCAATTTTTAAACTGTAAATGCACATCGTTCTAATTATTTGGCTGAAGTGCTCTTTCATTACGGTTCGTATGCTCTTTAACTAGTTGTTATATACTAGTTTATTTTTAACTCTTAGAAAACACAAAATTTACTTGAGAAAAAGATAACTTGAAAAGCTTATTTCTTATTTGTATGAATGCTATTATGTATGAACTTTACACCTCTTGATGGATTGAAACAAAATTTTGCGCAAAAGTCAATAATCTTCCACCACCTCTTATTTGGCCATTATCGTACTTTACATAGTGTAAGATGCTTTTTTTTCTTCCAAAGATTGCTAGCGAAGTTCAGGCATGTCTTATAACTAACCTGATATTAGAATGTCAAGTGTTTGATTTAAATTTCCAGCTAGTTAAAAAAATTGCCAATAAAAATACTAACGAAGAAGAAGCAGAAGATGCAGTCATTCTGCGTAACTTTGGTGCACAAGATCCACAATTTCTGTTTTAAATAGTCCCATTCATATTTTAATGATATTGTTTCCAGCAATTGGCATTAAACTGAGGAATTTCTAAAGTATTGTATGGCTACCAAAACGTAGGAAATAACAGCTATAAAAACCGTTTAAAATGATTTCTTTACTTTGTTAAACTTATTCTAAGTGAAAGGATAACTTTGAACCAAGTCAGAAATGTGATATGAAAAAAAAAAAAAAAATACAAAAAATAAAAGCATTATAGTTAGGAAACTGAATCAAAAAAGTAAAATTTTTAGTTGCATAAAATTTTTATTTTACGGGATTTCTTTAATTTACCATAGTGCATACAGAAACTTCATACATACAGAAATCTTTCAGAACGTTTTGGATATAAAATAATATTTGAATTCCCGGGATGTGGCTGAGTGCAATTAAGTCCAAGAAAGCAATTAAATACAAATACTGTATTTAAAGACTGAATTTGGTACATTGTTTGGTTTTCTTTTTTAATATTACATTTAAATCCAACAAGTAAGTAACCAGGTGGAAAACTATAACAGTTTAACAAATACACTTTTCGTCCATTATGATAAATTTCTTTACTTATTTATTTATACCTCTGGCTACCCTGCACTGTACCTGTCATGCTGTACTAGCGCGTGAGGCTAGTCCAGCGGCACAAGAATGTGCTAAGACTCAGATTTTAAGAAAACGCAAAGATTCAGACACCACACGACACTGTTAAAAATTTCCGTAAGTAAAATAACCATTTATTTGATTGTTATTTTAACATATTTAATTACAACAGTTGTATAACTATTAAAAAGATGGTACTCAAACCGCTGATTTGCGAGAAAAAAATCGTTTATTCTTTGTTTCTACTAAAGTACGTTTAACTAACCGTGATTTACAAGCGCTCAGTAAGAATCGGGCGTCCATCTTGGTTGCGAAACCTTACCGGTCGTACGTTGTTGTTAAAATAGTAATAATGATTTATCACTTCAAATCTGCATGTATATAAAAAAGAAGAAAACAAAAGTGGCTTAAGCATTGGTTACTAAATAGAAAGACATAAACTTGTAAATAAAAAATTGGAGACATCGGATTCCCGAACTGTTTGCGAATGAGCGAACCCATATTTTGAGCTGCTGAAGCTTGTTTGCGTTTCAATTTTTGCAGCAAATAAAATGATTTTCGTCAATATACAGTAAATTTAAACCAAAAATAAATTCGGATCCAATCAAAAACTGAAATCTCAATTTTAAGGCAGTTTCCCTGTTGAAAAGGAAGATTTATTAATAAATAAACGACCGCTTTGTGTGCTGCAGATGGCCGAATGGTAAGAGAGCAAGGATGATATAGCATACACAGCGGGTTCGATTCCGGCACGCTTCATTTACTGTTTCTACGCCGCGAAGATTATACACCTCGAAATGGTCCAAAAACGGTATAACTTTTGATTTGAAACCATTTTTAAATGGTTATAAAACTGAAAACTTTTACATTTACGGCTTTTTAACCAAGCTGATTGGAAATGGTTAGGTCCCGTAAAGATTGAAAAATGTTTCAAACCGTAAATTTAACGGTGAATTAGATGGACAGACTGCTGCCTGTCATTTAACCGTAATTTCATGATGAAATTTCTAACAGTGGGATGTATGAAGGGACGTATGCGTTACGGCAGCATCTCTCATTAAGATGGATATTGGTGTTTTCTTATAACCTGAACCTTTATATTGTGTTGAAAATATAAACATCCTAAACTCATTTGAACTAGCTTTACTTTATAATACATTGTCGTCAACGTTTTGTATCTTTCGACTTCCACTTTAGGTTGTGCTTAAATTTGATAAATGGTAAGCTCACATTTTTCGGCGTAATCTTTGAATATCCAAATAATCAAATTTATTAACATGTTTTTGAAACCAGTAGCAATTGAAAGATAAATAGAGAATATAAAGCGGTTAATATTTTACTTATAAAACTTTTTACCTGAAAATTCCGGACTCATATCTGACGGAACTGTTAGGCAGCCAGGATATGCGAATCCGAAGCATGTCAAAGCAATAAAGAAAAGTGCAGAGTTGAGTGTTTTACCACATCCAGCGAAAACAACGCTTATCATACTGAAGGCCAGTCCGAGGCTGCCTAAAAAATCAGTTGGAACAATTTCGGTTATGAGCATGGAATGACGTGTTCATTATGCTGTAAGGTTTAGCACAGGAAAAAAGTAAAGCGTAACATAAAATACAGAGGCTTTCAAACATTAGTTGCGTGAAAATAATAATTAGAGCTAAATTTATCTAGTTGAAGCAAGAAATGTGGGGAAAAAAATCTGTACTCTTGATGACACACCTTATCAACTTTTCACCCTACTAGTCTCATTCATATGCTACAACATTGCAGAAGATTGAGACAGAATTCGTCCATCAATCTTTAAAAGACTACATGTAGGTTATGAGCATGAAATGACTACATCTGTACGATTCATCAGAGCAAAAAAAAAAAAAAAAATATCATAAAACAGAAGTTTATTATTTTAGTTGCGTGAAAATAATAATTAGAACTAAATTTAGCAATTTGAAGCAAGAAATGCAGAAAAAAAAAACCAATACCCTTGGTGGCACACCTCATCAAAATATAGTTTTACCTTGCTAGTCTCATGCATATGGTACGACATCAAAGAGCATTAAGATACAGATTTCGCCCATCAATCGGGAAAAGATTAAAAGAATTAACATTTTTTATTTTTCATTCACATTCCTCCCTACTCATAGACAAAAGACATTGAAAGAGCCGAATTTCTAAGTAAGTAGAGTATGTAGGTAGAGTACGCCTAGGACAGTAAATTTTTTGCGTAGCAAATTAACCTTGTCGTGCACTTTTTATATTACTCTGAAAAATAAAATAACTGAATTTTTATTTTAAATGAAAATATTTTTTTACTTTCTTGTACGAAATACAGGAAGTATTGTAATCGCGAAATATTTCGCACTCAAATTTCAGCCTAAAATTGCATTTTAATCACAAATTAATCAGTTTGGATAGTTTTTTCACAATGTCCGAATGTATATACATACTCACGCGAAATATCGATTTTGACCATCCCCGAGTCGTCTATTTGTGCATACTTACGCATGTACGTATCTCGTATAACTTAAAAACAGTTAGTCGTAGAAGGTTATAAATTGGTATGTAGGACCTGTACACGGTCTAGTTGTGCATCTTCCTTTTTGGTTGCAAGTGAATGTTCCCAAAGGGAGTGTTTTATGTGATTTTGTGTCAATTGCATGCAAATTTTTAGTCGTTTCCAATACCAAGATATATACAAAAGGGCTTTACTCATACGAATTTCAAAGTTAAGTATATTGGAGCCCATTTGGCAGTCATCGCAACTTGCGAATATTTATTGTTAAATTGTTAAATTTGGCGATAACTTGACAATTTAACAATTTAAAAATAAATGTTTTTAAAAGAATAATGGTTATTAGATGAATTAAAAATGAGGGAAACTTACCTAACGTATTGCAAGTCCTTCTGACGGTATTTACAGACGTATATTCATTGTTTGTCAACCAGTCCGAAAAATAACTTGAACACCAAGTAACTATTATTTGTGCAAGATACGGAATTGAAGCAATGATGCCGCTCTGCAAATAACAAACAATTAAAGCTGATTGTTGGAGAAAAATAGTACACTAAATAATCAATTTATAGCTACGTAATATCGAAAGAAACAAGCACCGGCAAATTTAAATTACACCTTAGAACTTGTGCAGTTCTTATAGAATGGAAGCGAAGAAATATTTTGTTACTGCAAAGGAGTTTTGTTTGATAAATTAGAAGCAGTATTTCTGTGGTAAAGAATAAAATGAAACATGATAATTTTTTAAAAGTCTACCATATTAGGTAATAGTGAAGTGCAGATAGAAGCACTGTGGTGTAAAAACATGGTGCTGATACCTTGGAAATATAGAGAAGACATTAAAAGAGTTTCGTATATTTCTAAACAACTGTTAGAAAATGAAAGGATGGAACAAGTGGTTTTACAAAGTTCTCATCTACATACGTGAAGTAAGAAGGTTCAAGCATTTTTATTTGTCGTATGGAATGTTGCTAAAAACCTTTAGCTATGAGTTTCGCCATCCCTAACATTTTAATGCTCAAATTAGGTGCTTACAATTACCGCATATGTTTTGTACTCTGGGGAAATTATAAACACTTTTATTCATCATATTTCCAATCTTTTGGGAACACAATAAATATATTGTTATGTGAATTATGCATTTGTGCCTATTTTATATAAATGTTATAGGTGTTGCTAATGCCTCATGGAAATCGAAGATCTCCTCGCAGGTGACCAGGAATTAAGGCGGACAACGGAGTGGCTTCCACTTATTAATGAACTCTTCTAGGGTGTAAGTACGACTTTGCTCAGAGGGACCTCTTAATTTTTAACCAGCTCCCATGTGAGAGATCTTCACCAAGGTTAGCACCTCAGAGGTATTATTTTAAACTTGGAGGACATTTGGAGCTACTAAAAATTTTACGTGCACTAGCTGTCATTAGCGCTCACGGTTCCAGAGCGATCAGTCGCGAGAGGTGGTCCCCCCCCCCCCCCCCAAGCATTGCTCCCAGCCAGTGCCGCTTCATTTTTGGTGCACTGTGGAAACCGAGCTTAACCGGTTGATCCCCTGCTGGGCCATACTTAACCTCTTCATTCCAAGTGTACCCAATTGGGTACATTTTACAATACTCTTTGTTAACTACTGTTTGTGCAATTTGAAAGCTAAAACACCCAATTGATTTGGAATTAATTAACAGATAGTTTACTTCGTTTTAAGGGGACTTGGCACCTTTCAAATGTAGAAAATGGATGAAAATACCGATTTTTTAATTTTTTGCGGCTTGACTCTCCTAGTATATCTGAGCGAAGTTTTGAAGCGATACAACTAATATAAATGTAGTTAAGAAGTAAGAGAATTCAAATATTTCTGATGTTTTAGTAGGATTTTGTATTCTTTAAACTGCGTTTTCTCGGTTTGTGTTTTTTCGCAATATTGTAGTACTTAAAATGCTAAAACCTCTCCATATATTCATGTAGCAACTTGAAATTTTTTTGTGTGTTCAATATGAGGTGCTTGATAAAATTAGGGATGGATTTTGCTATATATTTGCAAAAAAAAAATTTTTTTAAATGAAAATGCAACAAAAGTCGCTTTTTTTTCGGTGTTTTACCATCGATGTAACTTTAAAAACTTTTTTCTCAAAAACTAATTAATTAATAGCAAAATCCATCCCTAAAATTGTAAACCATACTATAATAAGTACTTTTAAAAAATTTGGGGAAAGAAAATCAAGAAATGAAGAAGAAGAAGGAAATTTAAAATCGTTAAATTATTTTCAAAAAATTAAATTTTAAAATTTTCTGTTAGTTGCATTTGGATTTTTCACGTGAAAATCATTTTGTTGACCAATAGCACTTCATAATATACAAATGAAATAGGTAAAAGTTATTAAATAAAAAAAAAAATCGTCAAAAGGTGCCAAGTCCCCTTAAACATGAAAATTGGGCATTAATTATTATT
Organism: Octonoba sinensis; assembly: GCA_038502835.1. Lineage (NCBI taxonomy): Eukaryota > Metazoa > Arthropoda > Arachnida > Araneae > Uloboridae > Octonoba > Octonoba sinensis. Next base: position 50,034,123 of record CM076601.1, on the reverse strand, counting down.
TAAGTTAATTATTAATTAAAATTTAAAAAAAGAATTCAACCACTTCCTTGTTTTGCCCGTACACCGTACGGACACAGTTGCCGGGCCTTTACTGATTTGCCCGTACGAGGGCAATCTGATTTCTATTTCGCTTTCACTGTTTTGCCCGCATTTTTTCCATTTTTAGTAACAAATTATTCGTATAGATGGCGATAGTTGTCCACTAAATGATAGTTTGCTGTCTATTGTGTTTTCTATTCTGATTGGTCCGAAAGTGCGGAGTTTTTTCGCATGCTTTGTATCAGAAGAGAAGTTTATGTTTTCTGTAGTTCAGTATCTACCATTTTGGTTATATTTTGAAAATCGCACTTGATAATTTAAACCATGTAAAAGCAAGACAGGGCTATGTATGTTCATTGAAGAAAAATTACAATGGCAAAAGAATTAGAAAAAAAACTAGGTATTTTTGCCCCGACTGTGATGTTGGACTGTGCCTCTCGCCTTGCGTTAAGATATATCACACTAAATCAGATCCTTAAAAAAGAAGAGTAAGTAGGTTTTATATAAAAATATAATAGTAAATGTAATTGAATTGTAATCAAGAATAACTGCTATGTAATTGTACTATTTTAACTGTAAATGTAACTTCCCTGTTCGGCCGTTCATGTAGGAAAAATAAACAACTTGCAGGGAAAAATTATTATTTTCATTAAAGGAAAAAAATTGCACTAAATGCTTAAAAATATTAGAAATGTTAATTTTAATAACATATTCCTACTTAAAAATGTAAAATGAAACAAAAAATGCAATAAAAAATATGACATTTTTTGGACCGAATTCTGGGAAAAAATGAAACTGTTAAAGGGTTTATTATTTTTTAAATCAGAGAACTAAAAAATTGTGTCAAAATTGTTTGCGCTTAGTTCTGGGGTCTGAAGAGGTTAACATAATTTACCGCATTACTTGATTTCTTTGTAAGATATTTTTCATTAGATAAAATCAGCGGACTCAAAAATAACTCAGCCGGTCACATGTGGCCCGTGGGCCGCAGATTGAGGACCATTGTTTTAGAAAATTTTTAGCTTCCAAGCAGACTATGCATGACATGGTTTGCATCGACCTCTTTGCTTCGACCTCATGTGAATGAAAATCCCTGTTTACCTTTACCCCAAATGCTAACAAATTTATTTGCTAACAATTAGCAATAAAATCAGAATTTTTGTACACATTTACTCAAAAGGAACATAATATTGCCTACAACTCTTAAGAGGTAGGGAAGGATCAAAAGCTAAATCTTTGAAAAATTGTTTACAATTACCCTGACTGACCCTATATTATATTTTTAAACAGTAAATAAATATTTGCATTTCTTAAAAGATAGTTTTACATCATCACGTTTGCTTATATATTTTAATATCAATTTCACCAAACCGCTTTTTTATTATGGGGAAATAGTCTAAATGTTACAGCAAATGACTTAAATACACTGTAAAAAAATGTCCTAAAAATAATGAAACAAGTACGGCAGCAGAGTTGCCGGAAATATTCCGTTTCTGATAATATTTTCCCGAGATTTGACACAAGTTCCATTTCTTTTTTTCTCCGTTAATCCAAATCAGGTTGTGAAACTACAGTTACAGCAACTGTAAAACGGAATAGTTCCGTTCTCATATTTTCAGGACGTGATATTTCCGTTTTTGGAAGGAAAAACCATGTATTGAAGCACTACAGAATTCTTCCGTTAAAATCAGTAAAAACACAATCTGAAAATTCAGGTTTTTTAAAACAGTGTAGCATATAGTGTGCCAACAAAAAAAAAAAAAAAAAAAAAAAAAAACAGCACGAGAAAACGATAGAAAGAAAATGAGTTTTACAAAGAATTTAACAGGACGTGTTTACTATCCATTCGAATTGTTTTTCTCAAAATCGAAGATGTTTAGGCTTTATGATATAGCTGGTCATTTTTGTTGCGATTCCTAATTGTTTTCATTATTTTAATTTTTAAAAAAAATTCTTTCAAGATTATAGCTTTAATGTTTCACTCACGCTGTTTCTGAAGTAAAAGCTTTCCTCTACAACTAACGGATACCAAGCTTGAGAAGAACCTACTTATCTTTTAATTTTGTATTTCAATGTATACACTCTAAAAAAAATCTCCTGAAAATAACGAAAAATGTACGACAGCAGAGTTGCCGGAAATATTCCGTTTTTGGAAGGAAAACCATGTATTGAAGCACTACGGAAATCTTCCGTTAAAATCAATGAAAAAACACTCTGAAAATTTAAGTTTTTTTTAACAGTAAGTGAATTTTAATTATTAGGTAGGGCACAAAGCTAGTCACGCGATTTCCAGCTATAATGCGGTAGGAAATATAATTTAGTTCTAATTACCTAAAATAAGTAATTATCCAAAAAAAAAAAAAAGAAAAGAAAAGATACATTACGTCATTTCTCTTTTTGTGTAATCATCAAAACAGGGAGCATTTATTTATTACAGAGAAAACACATTTATTGCTTGAATAAACTGCATGTCTTCATACTCGAAGTGACAATTGTAACTGCTGATGAGGTATCTGGGTTAATATAAAATATCTTCAAATGTAAAATTATTTTTATTTTGTTTTTTTATTTCAATATTTCTGAATCAACTTGAACCAAACTGGGTGAAGTTGATATTTTCTGTTTTCCTTGAATACTTTTCAATGTCAAATTTAGTCCCAATAAAATCATTAGTTTAATTACTTTAAACTCGAATAATCTTAATATATATATACATGTATCATAAACGAAACAAAAAAATGATGTAAAAACACGCATATAAGGAAAGCAATAATTTCATAAAATAAAACTTTCATGATTTGAATAAGGTTTATTTTTCAAGCATCAATCATACCTGGGTGATGTTGAAATGCAGAGCGCCTTCCAAATATACAGGGTGAATTGATAGAAAATAAAAGAAAAACCAATATTGGCCAAATAAGCCAACTACAAGTGCCCACGTAGCTTTTGACGTGAGTATTTCTTTCCAGGGTACTTTGAGTTGCTAAAAATATACAGAAAGTTAGGTTACGAGCAGGTACATTTCAGTCAATTCGAAAGAATACTGAATGTAATTTTTAAACTATGCAAAAGGTTACGAGCTATGCAGTTAGGTTACGAGCAGGTACATTTCAGTCAATTCGAAAGAATACTGAATGTAAGTTTTAAACTATGCAAATATTAAAAACGAACTGAAAGTGAATGAAACTTAATAATTTCCAAAAAAAAAACACATTTTTTTTTTTTTTGCATCCATTGCTCAAAACACGCAACTTAAAGTTTAACCTTTTTCAAATAAATTTCTAATAAAAGAACAAAAATAAATAAATGAATGAACAATAACAACAATAAAAATGGGATTGTTTCTACAATACGTACAAAATAATGTGCTTTTTTGTTTCCGGAAACTTCATTTAAAATGTAAAACAGTTCTAAATAAAGTGAAAAATTCTTTAAAATAGGGAAACTAAAGCAACTAGAAAATGTGATGAAAAAAATTTGGTAGGTGTTTACAAATTAAATTCTTCAAAACAAATCGAATTATCTTTTCCATTATTAAATGGTCTCTAAACACACATGAAAATAAGTTTAAATCTAACGAAATTTTTTGCAACAAAGAAACAAGAAAAATTTCTAATAAAGAAATAAAATAACTGAAAATATTGTTCCATTTTTATACTAAAGACTGTACAGAAAATTTTCATGGAGACCGCTTAGAATACATCAGAAGTTTTGTCTCATTTTCCGGGTTTTTTGACGTGTTTCTTTCTTCTTTTTTTTTACTTGCAAATTTGTTTTTACTAACAGCTTTATTATATGACTTGATTTAACTACACTCTAAACTAACTGGATCTAAAATTGGTCAACTTATTTCTCGAGTTTTCTGTGCTTTTGTGCGCTTGGCAGCAACAATTCGTCGCAAGTTAAATGTTAAAGATGTTTAAACAAATGTTTCCCTAAGAAACAAATATCTTGCTCCGCATATCCTTTCCAACTCTATTATAATCCGGACTAAAAAACATTTTACATTACATGTCATTTAAAAATAATTTCATCATCTTTTTTGTACGGAGGTATTTAATATATCTACTACAATAAATTAATAGCAACTTACTTTCGCAGAAGTTGCTTCCTGACCCCTTAAAATGTACTTAAGTTCTACTTCAGAAATTCTGGTATCTTCTTCAGGATGATTAACAATCAAAATTTGACAGTAAACCGACATCATTAATCCTAAAATACCTTCAGGAGAAAGGAGAAATCTTTAATCACTTTTCAGGGAAAATTGGGAAATACATTTTTCACTACGATAGAAGCTATGCGAGTGAAATGACAATGCAATTAAATAACCATGCAGAGGAAAATAACATCATGACCAATTGCATGCAATAAAATTATTTCGAAAAATGCCTTCTAATTATTCTACCATACAAACGTAGTTACGATATTTTTAGGAAAGTTAGAGAGTTGTTTGTTAGAAACTTTTTAGATTAAAAAAATATTTTACGCTTTGAAATCATTATGTTGAGTCGTTATCATGGGTCGTAAATGTTTTAGATAGTTTTAATCACAGTAGTTTAAAGACATTTTGACTGGATTTTGAAGTTTGTATATTTTTTCTAAACTTTTCTAAATATGAATGTATCGTTCACAAAATGTTTGGGTTGATTTATTTATCTTGTAATGCCTGAAGACAAGGCAGTGAGGTGCATTCCTTTTTCTTATCTGTAGTTATTATAATAAATTCAGTTAGTCGTATTGATTCTGAACCATTACACCCTTCTGAAGAACAGTTAGGGTGCTCTTACATCAAAGGCGAGAAAGACAATATTTTTTTCTTTTCTCATCAGGCGTAGAGCCTATTTTTGAAGGCAAAAATGGGCTCTGCGGTTGCGTAGATGAGAAAAAAAACAAGTTTTTTGTGTTTGTCGCCTTTGGTGCGAAAACACCCTTATTACTTTTAGAATAAGTGCTTCATCTGTATTTGTATTAATATAGCTCTCTCTACCAAATCCAAAAACAGGAGGAATGTACATAGACTTCTTTTGAAAGGATTGTTTACCTTCATAAATAAACCACTTTCACAAGAGAGGTGAGTAACATAATCCTGCCTATAATCTTTACTCTGGGGTAAAGATTATAGGCAGTAAGTGTTATAATAACACTTCTGATGCTTGACAGTTACAGGACCGTCCTTCGCTACGGTTTTTCGAACTGTCGCCAACATGAATTTTTAATTACAACAAAATAAGAACCACCTACACATTTGCTTTTAAAAAAAAGAAAACAATGAAATTTGTTTTCTTTAAACTTTTGATTTAGCGATGTAAATTTCTATTGGCGAGCTAGCGTGGTAAGTCCTTCATCTGATAACTGCCAGTTTTTTAGCCTACTTTCCCGTAAAAGTAAAAAAATAATAATAATAAAGCATGAAAGAAGGCTTAATGTATCGTGAAAATATCGTTAAAAATCAAGAAAAGTCAAAAATAAGTGAAGTAATTAAATAAAGATTGAAAATAAAAAATTGAAACTAGGGCTTTCAGATGGGGTAAAAGTGTGTCGGTCGATCTGTGGGTCTGTCTGTTCCCCTCTAATAACTTTTGAAAGGATTGTCCGATTCGAAAAATGCTTTTTGCATTCGAAAGATCTCGGCGAGGACATCTCGTTTCTATATTTTTGATTTGAACAATTTTTTGTTCAATTTTGAACAGTTCAAAAAATTTTAACATTAGCGCCTATGGACAAAATTGAAGCAAATTCAGTAAACTCTGGGCACAAGAGCCAAGTTCCTATTGCAAGCTTATTGAAAGGAGTTCTCGGCGTGAAATATTGATTTGAAGAGTTTTTTGTTCATTTTTGAACAGTTCAAAAAATTAACATAGAGCTTACGGGGAAGTTTCAACCCTATATAAATCCTGATCTAACGGACCGATTTGCTTGGAACAAACTTTATCGGAAAGCTCTTATAACGTAGAACATGTAGAAATAGAAAGTTTATCCAGAACTTACGAGCCTATTTTGCTATGAAATTTTTTGATCGGGATTTTCAAGGATATTTCTCAGTGACTCAATGAGTGAAATAATGAATGAATGAATAAATGAAAGAGTGAAAGAATAAATCAATGAATAAATGAATGAGGAAAAGAATGAATGAATAAATTATTGAATAAATGAAAATATAAATAAATGAGTGAAGAAATACATGAATGCGTAAATGAATGAATAAACACTTGAATGAGGTAACGAATGAATGAATAAATGCATGGCTGAATAAATGAAAGAATGAATGAGTGAGTGAATGAATATGTATTATCCGTTGAAAAAGGTATATTTTCAATAATTAGAACTAAAGATAAATAAGAAAGAGAGAGAAAGAGATAGCTAGATTATAAATTTGAATTTGGTGTATACGGGAAAGTAGGCTCGTATAGTTCTAGACGGAACTTCTTGTTTAGTTTATCATGTTCACTTTTAGATAGCGGTAGCTTGTACAGAGGGGTAAAAGCAGGGGAAGCAGTAAAAAGCAAGGAGACCGTTTTGTAGTTTCTTGTAAACGTTGTAGCGGTGCGAGTCAGTCCTTCAAATAGCCCTCTTTGCTCCTGCCCCGGGGGACCCGGACGTGATTTGAACACGCAACCTTCTGATCTGGAGTCATAGACACACGGCAGTGTGGCAGCCAATGTGTATATTTACCCGAACCATTTCGACCTAATTCGACCATATCATTACTCAAAAAATATTTGACCTACACACTTGAAATTTTGTACGCCTAATGGAGATCCCCTAAACCTTTAAAATATCATTTTTCATTGATGTACTTCTTACAGTTACGGAATTATTAAGGTTTGAAAAGCGTCATTTTTATCACTGACTGACTGAAAGTGAGTTACTCATTCATCAAAAACCTAACATACCTCTAAGTGACTTAGAAACTTGAAACTTGGTATCAAGGTAGAAAATTTAACTTATGTAAAGGAAAATATCCGAAATTTCAAAAAAATGCATTATCTTCGAAGTTACTTGCATACTCATAAGCAGCATTATACCTAACGACTCCAAACCACAGCCACTTTTCTGCCGCATGCGCGTTAACATGAACAATACTCTCTCGCGCTTGAAGGAAAATAATTGATGCATTGAAATTCACTTTCTGCTTTAATACTAAGGCTAACTCAAGCTGAGTAAAAATAATCCAGTGTAGTAGTTATACAGAACTTTACAACGTTTTAAATAAAAGATTAATTAGGTAAACATGGACGCGGACTTATTACGGGGAAATGTAAACAGACGAAAAAAAACTTAATTAATTCATAATGAATATTTAGCTTGGTTTAATTTAGTATAACTTATCGTCAATATAAAAACACAAATTTTAGCTTTTCAAAAATGAATGATATTCCAAGACAACATAAATGTGAAGAAAGGGCCAAGCTCTATAGAACAAACGGCGCTTCGGAGTAATCGGTGTCATTATTAAAAGAATACATATCTAACGGGTGCCAAATTCCATAGCAGATCTTTTAATCATAGCTGTAAGAGTGTACAATGTTCTCTAATTTATTCAAAAACTTTTTTTTTTCGTATTTCTAACTTGGCCAAGTCTTAAATAAGATAAATTATGTTCAAAAACACAATTATATACTTAAAAATATCAATTGCTTTAAAATATTGATCAGTGACTCCACTGGTTACGACGCATTAAAAATAGGTGGAATGGGTTTGACATGGTTTTTACAATAACTAACCACTGATTTATGTACACAAAAAGTACAGGTATAGTTACTTCCTTATTTAACATATTTTAAAACCGAAATCATTTGATCTATATTTTGAATGTATTTAGCGCCATTTATGAAACAGTACACATATCGCCTGCTATATTAATGCTACAAAGAATCCATTTCTTAACATATGGAAGCAACCATTTCATTCCATGGTAATAGAAACTTAAACATAATAAAAATGCAAAAGATTTGTGCACTACAAATCTATTTAACCAATTTCAAATTATACAATTTACGTTCTTTGGTCAACCAGTCCTATTTATGCAATAATATTTAAAAATATTTTTAATATTTATCCCAACCTATTTATTCCAGCTGGTTCCCTTTCAGTTGTCCCATACTCTTAAGCCACGCCTCATTTAGGTAAGGACTTCTTCTACTTGGTAAATAATTTAATATTCATCCCAACCTATTTAGTCCATCTGGTTCACTTTCAGTTGTCCCATACTCTTAAGCCATGCCTCATTTAGGTAAGGACTTCTTCTACTTGGTAAATAATTTAATACTCATCCCAACCTATTTATTCCAGCTGGTTCCCTTTCAGTTGCCCCATACTCTTAAGCCACGCCTCATTTTGGTAAGGAGTCTTCTACTTGGTAAATAAATGTGAATTATTAATAGAAAACAAAATTGTTTTATAACTGGTGGTAAAGTCATTATAAAATGGGGTGTGTCTTGAGAGCGTGCGAACTCTGTACTCGGGGGAACCAGCAAATCTGAAAAGCGAATCCTCAAAGCCAGAACTTAGACATTGCGCCAAAACCAAAACAACGACACCCTGACACTTGCTGGGTGACTTACATCAAGCCTTCATAGGGCTGTATAAGCGGTGACGAAAAAAATTTCAAATCTTTTCAAAAAATCAAATTACCTCAGCATTTATTTTCTAAAGCGTTACTTTTTAATCATACTTCCCTTGTGAAAAAATGTCCTTTTCCGTTCAGTTACTCACAAGGGCGGGGGGGGGGGGGGATTTTAATACCACGGCCCCCGGAAGCAACCCATTGAGCATAAAAAAGCCCTCTTTTGACTGGCACACCTCTGTAACGGAAAAATATTTTGCTCCGCTGAGGCCCGCAATAGAGAGGTTTCATTGTATCGATAATTTTGGACAGGTTTATGGTCCAGCTAGTGAAAGTTCGAGTAAAAGATCCGACCAACAAAGTGCATCATAAAAAATGTAATAGTATATATAAAAGAAACAGATTAACTTAAGGAAGTTTAGTGAGTTAGCTTTACACCTGAGAAAGTTGCAGTTGAGACAATAGAAAAGTTATTACACATACTCATATCTCAACGATAGTGAAAAAATATACATAATAGCTTCTGTAATAATAAAATTACACGTTAATTTAAAGCACAAATGAGCAAAAAAATGCAGACATATGTTTCGGGATTCCAAGCAATCCCGAAACATATGTCTGCATTTTTTTGCTCATTTGTGCTTTAAATTAACGTGTAATTTTATTATTATTGTTTACTTGCACAAAGTTAAATTATTTTTAATAGCTTCTGTGTTTAGTAAGAATGCCACTGAACCTAACTATTTATTTATTTAATGTGTACAACATTATTCCAAATGAAAAATTTTCTACTGCATCCCCCTGCCCTTTTAAAATGAAACCTTAGAAATACAAATTAAAGACTTTCTGCTCCGTCCTCCTTTCCTGTTAGCACGAAGCCTTAGGGATACAAATTAAAGACTGATAAGTTTACCCTATTTTGGGAGAAGATAATTAAAATTTTTCAGACTTGACAATACGTTTGTTGATTTTCACTGCATTATAGCAGGGGTCACACGCTTAATACTTTTATCGCAGCGTCTAAAACTTCATTAATTTTAAACTATTTTCAGCAGAATACTTACCAAATACATAAAAATCTAATGGCCAGCCCCCAAAAAGTTGAACATCGCATAGGTATCCACAGATGATTCCTCCGACAAACGCTCCAACAGGAAAACCCGTAAAGATAAGTGATGTCAAGAAACATTTCTCAACTTTTGGAAACCAATTCGTTGTTAAATAGAAAACAGCAGGGTATATCACACCCTGAAAACAACAAATAGAGGAATATAGTGACCGAATGTCATTACATTTAACACTGAATTGGAACATTACTCAGATGCTCACCAAAATAATATACAGGAGAGAGGAAAGAAAAAAACACTTGCCTGTGCTTATATACACGCGATGGAAGTTTTACTTAAATTCTTACTTTTTAGGAATTTTCAGGCTTCACTTGTAATAAATATAGAGAACAGAAACTTCATATTGAAGATAGAGATAGTAATTTCAAATGTAATTAACTTTAATCCTTTTGTTGACGTCTAATTATCTGTAATTCGAATAACAAGAAATGTAATTTGTGAAAGGGAAATTAAAGTGTATTAGAGTGATAAGAGGAACAATTTAAGCATGAACACTGATGCCGGCGGAAAGAGAGAGTACCAATAATATAGTTTTTATTTCTGCAAGTAAATCAACAAATTTATTTGTATATCTGTTTGTTTTTTTTCTCTCTTTTTAAGCTATATAAATATGCTTCACTTGAAAAATTTAAATAATTTGGTTCACATTTCAATGGGCTACACAATATAGCATCAATTTGTGATCACAATTTTCTGAAATATTTACCCAGGCAGAACCGCCTCGTATTTCACTGAATCGTGAAGATCAGACTTAATTAAACATGATCCTTTTGAGAATAAGTGATCATTATATACAAAAAATAAAATTTTGATGCCTTGCAATTGCTATTGACAACTATAGAGTTGTCAGTCAAAAATGTATATTTCCCCTCCTACACGTTTGTAAGAGGGGACAAAAGAAAAAACTATTGTTGTACCAAATGGTCAAATTTACCATAGTCTGTCAGAATTTGCGGAATAAGAACAATTTTTGGGAGGTCACAGTGACCTGCCGTGACCATGCATTGGAGTGTCCCTGAATATAGAAACCTACTTGTTTGAACGAAAAATCAGGTATAAAAACTATAAACAAGTGCCCGACATGAGGATACATATTAGAAAATGGTAGCTCGTTATGTGCAATCGTCCGAGAAACCGCTGGCAAACCTGTAGGAAACTCCGGATCGAAAATTTGCTCTCGAGGTTGCCGATAGAACAAGGTGGAAGTAATGTTTGCTTTAAAATTCCTGTCGTGTAATAACCGCTTTACTCACTCACAAGCAGCAGCAGCAGCACTCTGGAGCCCATCTGCACTACGGTGTAGCATCTGTGGTCAACATCGTTCACTCCACTACACGTTTACTTTTCTTTTCTCCACCAGACCCCTACCTGTTAGCCAAGGCCTTAGGATTGCTTACGCACGGGGAGAGGTGGTGGGGTCTACGGGTTTTACATGCACATATCCCCAAGTATACATGGTGGTTACTGGTGGGGGACTACTATAGCGGTGTGAGTTCTACCGTGGACGTCCCATGTTCTATACCCGACTCCAGCAGACCTGCTCCGCCAACATCAGTGTCCTCGCCCGCCACACGATACAACTCCAACGTTTGGAGGAAAGGAGTCCATATCATAGTCCAGAAAGAAGTTTTAATGAATTATGGCTAAAATCCAGCGATTCTGTTTTTTCTGCTTTTGTCAGTTGGTTTTCAAACACTTCATCATGAAAGACTTCCTGAAGATAGGGGCAAATAAAAACATTTTCTTTTACTTTTGCCTCATCTAATTTTTTGAATTATTCCTGATATACAAGAAAGTCACTTCTTTTCTGTCCTGAGCTTTAACAATTATTATCGTTAAACCAAGTTTAATATACAATGGTGAAAAAAAGACACATTGTAGATCTAAAAGGTTAACTTGATATGGTGCTAGTAATGAAGTTTTTTCTAGAAGGCACTTTCAAATTTCTAAAATTGTGTCAGTTGAATGTAGTGTATTCAATTCAGTGTATTATTCATAGCTTCGTAAGTTATACTGCAGGAATAAACAGAAAAAAAATCTTTTGTAGAGGAGCACAGCTTTGAGCCTAACTTTGGACGAGTCAGTAAACAAGCGACGCTGTACTGCATTGTGTTCATGTCCCAGTGCCTAAAATAGTACATTAACATCACCGCAGCCTACGATTTCTTCTTTCTCCGCAAAATAGTCTGCAAAATATCTTTGTCATCTTGTAAATGACTCGAAACTTCGGGTATGTAGATAAAGCTTTTGTTGCCAAAAATGTCGCTAAAGTAACCAAGTTCGTTAAAAAGGTCTCCAGAATAGCGACAATCTCACTATCAATGAGAAAAATATAATTTATAATAAATTAAGTCAATAAATTACAAAAGTATACAATTTTATCGAGAAAATATGTAAAAAGCAAAAAATGAGGCTTTTTGCGAAAATGGTACGAGGTAAACAAAAAATAATTATAGATTCGTAATTTTCAGACAAATATACATAAGAAACACACCTTTTCCTCTAAAGGACACTTTTTTGGGTTGCACAGTATAATCGATAGCTCTCGTCAATAGTTTAACATGAGTAAACAAAGTCCGATAATCTGTCATTGGATTTCGCATCTCCAATTTTGGCGACCAATAACGTTACTCTCGTTCAGTAAAAGGTCATTACTTACCTGAAACGACATATCAGGCATTTTGAATTAAAATTTCCTTTATTAGACACTAAAGATTACCAGAGAGAAGTTTATGATGTTATGTCACTTTACCAAATCTCGCCAAATTGACGAAAGTTTAAATCCCAGAAAGAATGAAACATCGCCGACAGGCGACACATTCTGGAATGAATAACAACGCAGAAAACGCACTCTGATGAAAATCGTAAATACGTCAGCCTGTCTATTAGGGGTTCAAATTTTACCTTCATTATGGCAGAAAAAAAAATTTAAATAAATAAAACAATAAAAGAAAATGTTTTTAAAAATCAACAATAAGACATGTAGTTACGGAATTATACGTTTTAACGGAAACTTACCAAACACATTCCTTTGATTAGCTGAAATGCCAGTAGAGCATAAGGACTCCAACTAGCAGCCAAGGGTGAAACGAGGTCGCACAACGATGCTCCAATAAGACTTGACACCAAAAGTTGCTTAGCTCCAAGAGTCTCTGAAAGTCTTCCTCCAGGAGTCTGGGTGAGCACGGAACCTATGTAACTGGCACTTATAATGTAACTCTGCATAGCTGTGTCCCAGGAAAATGCTTCTTTGTACTAAGAAATACATGATAGATTTTATAATTTATAGGGTTTTGGTGAAAACAAGGTACATCTTTAATTAAAAAGTAATTAGTAGTAATTTGTTTGGGCGTCAAAGCTCAAATTATATTACTTTGAAACATATAAACAAACAAATAAATAGCAGTGTTAATTTCCGAAAGTAAATCAGTAAATCTGTTTGTATGTTTTTTCGATTTTTGTTTCTTGTCTTTCTTTCATTTATTCCTTTTTTAAGCAATAGAAATGAGCTGCATTTATATATATGAGCAAATCTTATATATAAGCTGCTTAAGTGTCTGTTTGTCGTGGATAGTTTTTTCCGAATTTCTTACTCCGAGAAAACTGCATCGTGCTGCCATCTACACAATTGTTTCTTCCACGAAAACGACTAATAATCAAAACATTTCTCTAGTATTTTGAGTGAGGCACCGCGAGATTTGCAATCTCCGTTAAAAATTAATGTAAGCGCGAATTTAATTTAATCCTTCTTTCTATGTTTTAATTTATTTATCGTCTGCGCTTTTTATACATATTAAAATGGCAGTGCTTTTTTTTCCAGTTTCGTTAACACTATTGTTTTGACGATGATTATGTTGGATATAAATTAATATTTTTCCACAAAAAATTTGATTAATGATTATATAGGAAATAATAATTTTATTTTACAGATTATTATAACTTAGATGGGGGTTTTTTTTTCCTTTAAGAATATTTTTTTCCGAAATTATTATGTGTTTATTATTTATTCATCAAAATTTAGTTCTACCTGATAAATATCTCTTTGATTTGATGTGTATTGCAGTTACTGGGAGAATTGTATACTTAAAATATCTAGAACAGTGGTCATTTCGTATGACCGCCGGGCTTACAAGTATATATATATAAGCAAATTTTATAAACCCTGGAGATAGTTCCTTCGAGCAAGCTTATTCGAAGAAACTCTCGACGCGATTTTTTTTATTTTAGCAATTTTTGCTTAAATTTGAATAGTTCAAAAAAACTTATCATTAGCGCTTGCAGAGAAATTTCAACAATGTATAAATCCTGATGTAACAGACGGAGTTGCATGAAACAAACTTCTTTGGAAGGTTCTGAAGGCGTAGAACGTACACAGATGCGAACTTCAACCTAAACTAAAGGAACCTATTTTTCTATGAATTCTTTTCATCGGGATTTTTAAGGATATTTCTGAATGAGTGAATGAATAAACGAATGAGTGAAAGAATGAATGAATAAATGAGTTAATAAATGAATGAAAACATGAATGAACGAATAAATGAAAAAGTAAATGAGCGAGTGAATAAATATGTATCTACAGTTGAAGAAGGTATGTATGAAGTAATTAAGAATTAAAGCTCAATGAGATATATACGTAGAGAGAGCGATAGCTAGGCTATGAATGTGAAGTTGGTGTATTCGTGAAAGTTGGCTGGTATAGTTTTAGATGGAAAACTTGTTAGTTTTACAATATTTTTATATTATATGGAAGAAGCTACTTAGTTTTATTGTTTTGATTAATAAGAGTCGTGCTCACGTCATCTCGAAAAATTTAGTTTTTGAAGTGCTGCTGTAATCCAATATGAATTATTTGCTTTTGAAGTGCCGCAGCAGTTCAGCAGTGTCATTACCTCATATGTGTGATCTTTTTTTCGCGGATTGGCGCTCTTGTTGCTTGTATGAAAATCAGAAATCGGCGGTCCTGGTAGCGGTGGATGTAGCTTTGGGAGGAGGTGGGACTTCAAAAAAAAAACAAGAAGTTCCGTCTAGAACTATACGAGCCTACTCTCCCGTATACACCAAATTCAAATTTATAATCTAGCTATCTCTTTCTCTCTCTTTCTTATTTATCTTTAGTTCTAATTATTGAAAGTATACCTTTTTCAACGGATAATACATATTCATTCACTCACTCATTCATTCTTTCATTTATTCAGCCATGCATTTACTCATTCATTCGTTACCTCATTCAAGTGTTTATTCATTCATTTACGCATTCATGTATTTATTCGCTCATTTATTTATATTTTAATTTATTCAATAATTTATTCATTCATTCTTTTCCTCATTCATTTATTCATTGATTTATTCTTTCACCCTTTCATTTATTCATTCATTCATTATTTCACTCATTGAGTCACTGAGAAATATCCTTGAAAATCCCGATCAAAAAAATTCATAGCAAAATAGGCTCGTATGGTCTGGATGAACTTTCTATTTCTACATGTTCTACGTTATAAGAGCTTTCCGATAAAGTTTGTTCCAAGCAAATCGGTCCGTTAGATCAGGATTTATATAGGGTTGAAATTTCCCCGTAAGCTCTGTGTTAATTTTTTGAACTGTTCAAAAATGAACAAAAACTGTTCAAATCAATATTTCACGCCGAGAACTCCTTTCAATAAGCTTGCAATAGGAACTTGGCTCTTGTGCCCAGAGTTTACAGAATTTGCTTCAATTTTGTCCATAGGCGCTAATGTTAAAATTTTTTGAACTGTTCAAAATTGAACAAAAAATTGTTCAAATCAAAAAGTAAAATATAGAAATGAGATGTCCTCGCCGAGATCTTTCGAATGCAAAAAGAATTTTTTGAATCGGACAATTCGTTCAAAAGTTATTAGGGGGGGGACAGACCGACAGACAGACAGACAGACCGACAGACAGACAGACCGACAGACAGACAGACAGACAGACCGACAGAAAGACAGACAGACAGACCGACAGACCGACAGACACTTTTTCCCCATCGCGATACCCTACTTTCAAATTTTTTATTTTTCAATCTTTATTTAATTACTTCATTTATTTTTGACTTTTCTTGATTTTTAACGATACATTAAGCCTTCTTTCATGCTTTATTATTATTTTTTTTTACTTTTACGGGAAAGTAGGCTAAAAAAAGCGTCTACATTTGCTGAAATATCTGGGTATGATTATTTACATGTTGTGGATGAGCGGGATATATAGTCAGCTGATGTAGAGAGAGAGGCGGTAATGGTTGTCATCCGCCTATGCAAACATGCAGAAAAACGGGTAAAATTTAACAATTTTGACACGAATGAAACTGTCAGTGGTGCTGAATTAGAATCCGGAATTCGAAAATAACTGTCAGATGACAGCTACATGATTGAAAGAGCATCAGTCGCTCGCAAAGTGTTGCACGGCATACTTTTTAAACAGCCGTTTCAATAGCCCATCATTTTCTTAGACTTCTTTACCTTAATAGTAATTATAATTAAAAAAACAACTGTTAAAATGTAAATAAAATCAACAAATTAAGTTTAAAATATTGTAAAAATATCCCTTACAGACAAAAACATTTAAGAAAAATTCGATACTATTTATTTCAATACCTTTTTCGTACAAAAGTGAGCGTATGCTCATAACAAAACACAAAATATGTAACTTAAAGTATCGCAAAATATGCAACTTAAAATTTAAATATGCAAATGTTTTAATTAAAGATATTTCTCACAAATAAATTTTCCTACTGAAACACTGGTTCAAAACTTCAAATCACACCACCAGTGTTCTTCCTTTTTCTCTATTTATCTCTCTCTCTCTCTTTCTTTTAAAATCTGCTGTAAAAAGATTTCGGTGCTTTTAGTTGATTCTATTTAGTTTTTAGTAGTGATTATATTCAAAACTTTTTCTGGATTAATGTGTTTAAGGCCAATGAAGTTAT
Source organism: Octonoba sinensis (assembly GCA_038502835.1). Taxonomy (NCBI): domain Eukaryota; kingdom Metazoa; phylum Arthropoda; class Arachnida; order Araneae; family Uloboridae; genus Octonoba; species Octonoba sinensis. Next base: position 50,017,451 of record CM076601.1, on the reverse strand, counting down.
GGAACGTCCACGATAAAAAGTTTAGCTTAGGATCGGTTGAAATAAGTATAAAACTACTACTTAATACGTGTAATAGAAGTAACTTCATGTACTTACTTTTATTGGTATTATCATGGAAGTGTTTTCTGGAGCCATGGGGCATTCTAAAATGCTTTTACTTGGATTTTCTGTCATCGTTACCAAAGCCATAGTAAGATTCAGTCTTTGACAGTTAATAATGATATAACACAGGAAACCAATGCTTACAACAATGTACCTTCTCTGCATTGCACAATGATTAACTAACATGTGAGGGGAAAAAACAAAGCACGGTTTCAGCATCAGATTTATTATTTTTATTTCAGTATCATTCAATGAATTTCGAAAAATTTTAATCACTTATACAGCACAATTTAAAGTATTTTTATTTTTGTGATTCAGCACAAACAACGCGTTTTGTCTAGAAACAAGATTACCCTATTTTTATGCTTTTACTTACTTAAAATTATTTATTTATTTAGTCATGTTTTGTTTTTACGGGAAAAATGGTATAGAATTGTGCTTATTTATTGCTCTATTTGTAAAACAAGCTATTGTTTGGTGTTTTTGCAAGAGCATTTAAGAATTGGTACAATGTAGTGCACATTACATGTAGCTCTAGTTCAATTCTAGTGTGTTTTATAATGCTTTCAAGTGCGATCTTACTCGTAAGTAAATTGTAAACTCTTTAAGTAGCTTCATTAAAAAAAATAAATAATAAGCACGTACTTTTCGAACTCTCCTTGTAATAATATTTGAAAGTTCCCTTGATTATGTATCTCATGAAAGGTTTGTTACTTTTACTAAACAAAGAGAAATAAATACTTTTTAATTACTATTGTTATTATTTTTTAAACATTACATACATTAAATATAGTGTAAGATAATTCGGGGGAAGACGCAAGTTGGGGGAAGACACAACTTTGTTAATAGTGTTTTTATGTGTCGATAGATTGCAGAACTGAGCCACTCAAGTGAAGAGTCTGGTACGATAAGGCGTGGCTTGTGAATTTATCGGAAATTACAGTCTTTAATCGGCGTTATTTTTGGATCTCGTGAGCATTTAACGTAGTGATAAGCCTGTTATAATATTATGTTCTTTATATTTAAGGTTTATTAGCGTACTCGCTATTTTAAATAAGATATTAACAATATAAGTGAATGACGCATTATGTTAGACATACGATGCATGTAGAAGCGGCCATAACACTGTATAATAAGGAAATAAGCGTGTGGTGCATCTTTCCCCCTATACTTGGGGGAAGACATAATATGGTTCAGAAATAATTGAAATGAACTTTAAAGTATGTTGTTTTTGTTTTTTTTTTAAATTTTATAATACAGAAAATGACGTAATTCTTTTCTGTCTTCCATGCCACACCTCAAACAGTATCTACAACAATTTGAACGCTCGTTTTTCAAACCATTAAAAAACTTATTGCTGACAAGCCCTAAACTCCTGGATACACAAGATGCCAGTCGTAAATTGTCAAGTCTTCAGTTTGAATCTCTTCTGAATGCAGCTTGGCGCAAGTCAGCCACAGTAGGAAATAGTACTACGGGGATTTACCCCTACAACACGCAAGAAATCCCACACGATGGGTTTGCTATTTATGATGGTTCCAGCAATGATAACAGCTGTAACTTCCAGAAGTGGAGTATGTAACATGTCTACACCAACAGATGCTCCCACCAGCAGATAACTAGTCGCCAAGGGACTATCACCACCGGTTGCCTCCACCAGCACAGAGCACGGGATGACCTATTTAGAAGCCTATTACTTAATTAGTCCTATTCCTCAGATCAGAAAACATAAACCATCCGCGTATAAAAAACAAAAATCAAAAGTCTTAACTGAATCAGAGAGGAGAGCAACAATGCGGGGAAAGGACCCAGTTAAGCTAGAAAATGCGGGTAAGGGCAAAACAAATAACAGAAAACCTTCGAAAAGACCGAAGAAAAAGAGTGTCAGCTTGTCAACCTCAAGAGAAGAAATTCTTCTAGATACCAGTTTGGACAGTTTTGATGAGGAAAATAGTGACGATTTTTGTGATGTGTGTAAAAGGTACTTTTATGCTAAAAAAGGTCCCAAGTGTTCGATGCACTGAAAAGGTTTCAGTACATGGAATGCAACAAACAGTCGCAAGAAGATTGCAATGATGATCATTTTCATTGAGTGAAATGTTGTGCAGGCCATCATTCGACCTGTGCTGTTTTTAAGCAAAGTAATTATGAAAGAGTTTAGTTTGCCTTCTTTGTCTATATTCATTGTTAATTCACATTAAATTTTGTAATGTTTGGTTTATTTTGTTATTTATTGTGGTATTGTATCTTACCCCATATATAAGGTGAACATGCAACAATTGAGTGGCTTTTTTAAACATTAAATTTCTCATTGATTTTCAGACTGAGAAAAGAATTAACTTGTGTACGAAACAAATTAAACATTGAAAAATAATGTTAATATTCTTTCATGATCTTAATATTTCAATTTTCAATGTACTAATCGAAAAAACCTTTAAGTGTGGCGACATTTACCTTATATATATATATGGGCAATTCAGAAAATAAGGAGAATTTTTTGTCAAATGTGCTCAATCAAATCAAATGTGCTTTATAGGGCAGTGAATATTGCCAGGACAATTGAATTCGTGTAACAACTGAATTATTCAACCAATGAAATGGCTCCGACGAAGAGAGCCGAATTCGGATTTTTCTCATTTCAAGGATTCGTCACGTATAGCTCGTGTGTTTATGCTGTCAACAGCACGAATGACGCTTTGAAACCGAATATCAAAAAAAAAAAAAAGCAAAATCAACCAACTTTGATCGTTGTTGTTTGAAGCGCATGAACTTGAAGGGTCTGATACGGCATCTTCCAAACTTCCATTCCGTTTTATCTTGTTACTATCATGGCATAAAAGTGTAAACATCGTGATTCTAATGCGAGTTTAATGTATTAAGTTAAAAGTAGCTTAAATATGTAAGAATAGTAATAATAATAAATGAAAACCTTGGATTTTGAGCTCCTAATAAAAAGCAATGTACTCAACATTAGAGAAAAGGCTCAATCAAAAATGTTTCAACCATTAGAAACATAATGCAAATAAATTTCACCTTGAATGCTATTAGTGTCAAATAAGTAATGGATTATAATTTGAGAAATAGGCCGTGGTAGTCTACTGTAGCGTGTCTCAACTGGTGTTTATTGTTAGATTTGTCGTTAAATTAAAAAGAATATTTTGCTCAATAAGCACAAAACAAATTTACAGACACACAAAACAGATATAATCTAAAGCGGTGTCTTTTAACCGGTGGTTCGAGAACCCTCAAGTGTTCGCGAGGATGGGGTTCTCGAAAATGCTAATGCAAATGGCGGAAATTTTAATTGCTGACGTAAGTCAATGAAATAATAAAATAACATATATATTGGGGCAAAGCGTAAAAATGAATTTTTTATGTAAATTGCCTTCCCGATAATGTGTAAAAGTTGTGGAGTTTTTTCAGTTGGTGAAATTGAAAAGTTTTAATTGCAAGTTTTTTTTTTTTTTTTGCAAGCACTTTGATACTCTAGTTATGCAGTTAGCATTGTGAAAAAAAGTTATTTTACTGGTACAGCAGTTGTACCAGTAAAATGTCATAGGCAAAAGGTTTAGCGCAAATCGAATATTGAAAGCTTGCTACCGCCATAACGAGAGCTATTTAAACACTAGCAATTCCCGCGACTTTGCTCTCGTGGAAATTTTGATGTGCATGTGTGAGAACTGACGGCCTGCTAAAAATGTGATCAATGTGGGCGACGATTATAAAAGGCACCCTTTTGGGTGTGCATTTCTGGGCGTCAGAAGTCCTGAACAAAATTAAACGGAATTGAGCCGACAATGGCCTTATAGCGCAACTTTTTTTTTTTTTAAAGCGAGCGATTAAACGCTCACTGAAAAAACCATATAAATACTTGTGGGCACTAATTTCCGGGTGGTATAAATTTTGTCAATTCTGGGCTGGAAAGCACAGCATTAAGACGCAATTATACGCAAGGGTCGTTTTCAAAGAATAAAAATATGTTGTCATTTAATCTATAAATTGTCCGTTGAAAAGGCTTAAATGTAAGGTTTTATTATATAACAATAAGTTCCGTCTAGAACTATACGAGCCTACTTTCCCGTATACACCAGCTTCAAATTTATAATCTAGCTATCTCATTCTCTCTCTTTCACATTTACCTTTAGTTCTTAATTGCTTCAAATATACCTTTTTCAACGGTTAATACATATTAATTCAATCATTCATTTATTCAGTCATTCATGTATTCATTCATGTATTTGTGCACTCAGTTATTAATCCATTATTTTACTTATTGATTTAATCATTCATTAATTCAAAAATATTCTTGAAAATCTCGATCAAAAAATTTCATAGGAAAATAGGCTCGTTAGTTCTGGATGAACTTTCTATTTGTACATGTTCTACGTCATAAGAACTTTTCGATCAAGTTTGTTCCAAGCAAATCGGTTCGTTACATCAGGATTTATATAGGATTGAAATTTCCTCGCAGGCGCAATGTAAATTTTTTTTTTGAACCGTTCAAAAATGAACAAAAATTGTTCAAATCAATATTTCACGCCAAGAACTTCTTTTAGTGAGCTTGTTCATTTTAACTTGGATCTTGTACCCAGAGTTTACATAATTTGCTTCATTTTCGCCCATAGGCGCTAATGTTAAAACTTTTTAAACTGTTCAAAATTAAACAAAAAATTGTTCAAATCAAAAAATAAAATATGGAAATGAGATGTCCTCACCGAGATCTTTCGAATGTAAAAAGAATTTTTCGAATCGACAATTTGTTCAAAAGTTATTAGGGGGGGGGACAGACCAACACCCCCTGAACTAGAAAGCCTCCGGACTGAAACTATTGCGCAACGTCCGTTGGCCGATTTTCACCTCGCTCGTCAGCCGATAGCATTCGTAATTGGGATATTATACTGGATTTCGGCAGGAAATCTTTGCATAAAAATAAAAGGATACCATCAGAATTTGCAGAATGAGTTCAACACATTTATATACTTACTCAGTATCGAAAAAAAAGTTAATATTTCCACTTCGAAAATAATTTATTGCCATTCAGACTTTTCACGAAACATGATTGCTACAGTAGAACTGCAATTTTAAACATTTTAGAGGTGTTGCGTTTGATACGTAGATAGGTATCAAGATATATTGAAGGATTACATTTTATTTAATCTCAATATTTTAAGACTAACGTTTGTTCATTTCCATACAAGAAAAAAAAAATCCATTTTTATATAGTTTTTAATAATATTCCTGAAATTTATGAGGTTATTTATGTCACACTTGTGCGATAAATGCAAATCTGGATAGCTACTAAAACTTTAAAAATCAAACTGACATAAAATAATAAATTAAGGCAAAATATTTAAAAGCAAGCAATAACGGAAAGCTTTCTGTAGATTGTAGAATGTTAATGTAAAAATAATTTTCTAGGAGCCTGGTCACTTCTGAACAACGCTATACGACCACTTGAAAATAGTCTTTTACGCGAGTTTCGTAAAAAAAAAACAACAATAGTAAAGAAAAAGTATTCACAAAGTGTTTTTATCAGGTTTTCACAATTACGTTTTATGACTGTGTGATAGGAAAGGGGCGATTGAAAAGAGAAGCTTTTGTCCAGCGGACATTTTATGACTCTCTCATCTCAGAATTCTAGAAATTAGGAAGATTCCCTTTTACTAGAAAATAAAAGATGTTTTAAGGGCATCTTTTTGTTACGCCATGATCTTTCCTTCTGAAGGCTACAGAAAAAACTGACGAGTAAAAGAAATGTTTTAAATTATAGAAAATCGGAATTACGTTTTTCACTCTGATGCGAAGTTCAAGTTAAAAATTAAGGATTTACTAAGAAGCAAAAAGCGAACTACAGAGGTAAATCATTTCCAATACTAAATTATTAAACTATTTTTTTGGAAAAGAACTAAAAAAGATGTCAAAAATAAATTGAACACAATTAAATCCATTTCTAAAAGTTCTGTACAGAATCTTTGTTTTATTTTCTTGTAAGATATAAACCTCAAACTTTTTAAAGTGGGAAATTTTTGAAAAATTTTTGAAAGAAAATTTGATTGTTTCTTTGATTTTTGTGCGTGCTACGCTTGCGTAATTCGTAAATTTCCCACGAAAAATAAGAAGTCTCAAACATTGAAAAAGCTGTTATACTGAAATCATTTATAAAATTAATGATGTCTCTGTTTTACAATGTATTTGACACCCCCTCCCCCTTTGTCACAAAATGTCACACTTCAATGTACCCCCATTCCCAGTCACATGTCACGCTATATTACAGAAGCATATTTATTTGTAGTTCAGAAACAAAGCACTACGTTATAGATCTCATCTCCAATTTTATCTTGAACTTTTAATGACATTTCTGAGCATGACAATAATAATGATTAAGTGTGTGCTTTATTTGTATAACATGATATTAAGGTTTACAAGAAAAAAAAAACGCGATTAATATATAATGTTGAAGACATTAATCTTTCGAATACTGCAGAAATTAAAGCGCTATTTTGTCTTAAAGTGTAAATGCCCAAGATTTTCTTTCAAATTTTAACTTGAACTAGAAATTAATTTAACCCTTAATCAGTATCGATTCTTTCGAAACAAAATGAAGTCAATGAGAACACAAAGCAGAAAAACAAAATTCCTAAGTAACACAAAAATATTTTCCTATACTAATAAAAGAGTTTTTTAAAGTATAGGATAGCAATAATTTTTTTAATGAATTTTTAGTATAGAACTTAATTTTATTTGCTCTGAAATGTGTGCTCTACAAGTGGATTCTTCGGTGGACGTTATTTGATGGTTTGATTGAAAAAACAAGCTGATTAATAATGTGAGTGGATCGCCAGCGCAGCAGAAGCAATAGATTTCGGCCTACGGAGAGAAGGGAATCGCTTCTCCGTGAGGCAGTCCAGAGGCTTTCTAGTTCAGGGGGTGTTGGACAGACCGACAGACAGACAGACCGACAGACACACTTTTTCCCCATCTCAATACCCTACTTTCAAATTTTTCATTTTTCAATCTTTATTTAATTACTTAACTCATTTTTGACTTTTCTTGATTTCTAACGATATTTTCACGATGCATTAAGCCTTCTTTCATGCTTTATCATTATTTTTTTTTACTTTTACGGGAAAGTAGGCTAAAAATGGTGCGTTAACGTAAGATTGACGGTGTGGGTCATAGATGAAACTGAAGTATGTCACTGTAGGACTAACAGCTTAAGTGGTAGAGCACTTGGCAAGTAGCTCCTGGGCTTGTGTTCGGTCCCAGTCCGGAATAATCGATTTTTACTCAATTAATGTTAATACTCTATTTAACGAACTTTAACCAAGCTTCGTTTAAATACACGGTTCTGTAGGTTACAACTGTTATGCTATCCCATAGGAACCGTGCATTTTCTTCGAATAAAATATATCCTATGTCATTCTCTGGCCCCAAAACTACCACTGCACAAAAAAATGTGTCGATCTCTTGCTCTCTGAAAACCAAAAGCAATTCTATTCCATGGGAACTGCAAATTTTTCCTGGAAAAGTAGCCAATCTGCTAATAATAGCGTAAAAATCAAGTAGCCCGGAATGAGACTCAAAACTAGAGGTTACTACCCTTTAAGCTATGCGGAAGATACCGATATCTATTCAATTTCATTTTTAACTATTGAGCCACACCGTCTATCTTACGGTAATACACCATTTTTATATAATGATATCCCACGGGAACCGAAAAATTTTCCGCATAAAAAGTAGTCTATGTGCTATTCCATACTATAAGTTATCTGTCAAATTTCATCCAGATCCGCTTTGCCGTTCTGGCGTATTTGAGTAACAAACGTACATTCAAACTTTCGCATGTACAATAATAGTTAGATTTCAATTGCTCCTCACATTAAAATAGGAACTTTCGTTAGCATAAACACAAAAAGTATCGTACCTGTTCTCCGTTCTCGCTTGCAGAATATTAACCATTATTGTGGAAGAATTCTGCGTAAATAGTATTCTCTAACATGCAAGTGCAGAGATTCATTTACCTTCATTAATGCTAAGAAAATGCTGTTTGCGCGAGCCAGACGTGTCTACTTTTTTTCACCGAGAACAAACCTGAATAAATTGATAAATATATCTTTGGGACTTATTTTTCTTTGCTTCGAACATTCTCAATTTTTCATTGTAATTCATGATAAAGTGTCTGATGTAGTAAGGAGAAACAAAGGATGTGCAACCCACGGTGTGTGAAGCAGATTACCTAATACATTGCACACAGAACTTTTCGGAAGTACAAGGGAGTCCTTTTTTTTTTTTTTTATTTGCAATAAGGATTTGAACATCAGGGCGCAAGGCAGCATAGCAATATATAATTCCTCAACATTCGTATGTTGCTTTAAAATGCTTTAAAGAGCTTATTTATTCGCTTTGGTTTTTTAGGAAGCCATGAAGGTACTTAATTTTAATCAAAGCTACTTACAAGTGATTGACTCTTATTCCATGTAAAAAATAAAAGTACGTATTTCTCAGTTTGAAAAATTGCATGAAAAAAGTAAATAAATTTTAAGTAATCGAATGAATTTTAATGACTTAAAAACTCTGCCAAATTTTTAAAATCTGAAACAACATTTATCGCAAGTTTGCAATCCTTTGCATCTTTTTGCACAGAAACTGCAATAGTTTTTTTTTTCCTTTTTAGCCTACTTTCCCATAAAAGTTAAAAAAATAATAATAAAGCATGAAAGAAGACTTAATGTATCGTGAAAATATCGTTAGAAATCAAGAAAAGTCAAAAATAAGTTAAGTAATTAAATAAAGATTGAAAAATAAAAAATTTGAAAGTACGGTTTTGAGATGGGGAAAACGTGTGTCGGTGGGTTGTCGGTCTGTCTGTCGGGTCTGTCCCCCCCTAATAATTTTGAACGAATTGTCCGATTGGAAAAACTCTTTTTGCATTCGAAAGATCGCGGCAAGGACATCTCATTTCCATATTTTACTTTTTGATTTGAATATTTTTTTGTTTAATTTTGAACAGTTCAAAAAATTTTAACATTAGCGTCTATGGGTGAAAATGAAGCAAATTATGTAAACTCTGGGTACAAGATATAAGTTCCCATTAACAAGCTCACTGGATGAAGTTCTTGGCGTGAAATATTGATTTGAACAATTTTTGTTCATTTTTGAACAGTTCAAAAAAAATTAACATACCGCCTTCGGGGAAATTTCAATCCTATATAATTTCTGATCTAACAGACCGATTTGCTTGGAACAAACTTTATCGGAAAGCTCTTATGACGTAGAACATGTACAAATAGAAAGTTAATCCAGAACTAACGAGCCTATTTTCCTATGAAATTTTTTGTTCGGGAGTTTCAAGAATATTTTTTAATTAATGAATGATTAAATGAATAAGCAAAAGAATGAATGAATAAATGAGTGAATAAATACATGAATGACTTAATAAATAATGATTGAATGAATATGTATTAACCGTTGAAAAAGGTATATTTGAAGCAATTAAGAACTAAAGCTAAACGAGAAAGACAGAGAGAGAGATATAGCTAGATTATTATAAATTGGAATTCGGTGTATACGGGAAAGTAGGCTCGTATAGTTCTAGACGGAACTTCTTGTTTCTTTTTTTTTATTGAAAAATTATGTGTATGGTTCATGCAATATACAGCTTCGCAAGACATTACACTTCTGTCAAGCTTCGCTTAAGCCAATTCTACGCACCGAAAAACTGTAGAAAGAAGTACCACAAGTAATGTACATATGCGGGACCGGGCATCACTTTTAATGTTGGTTTGCTATTGCTGTACAACATACAAAATCAGAAAAAAAGCTAAAGATTCTGCAACTCTGGAAAAATTAGGAAATTCCACTAGAATCAGAGAATTTGCTTATGAGGGAAGGGGGGTCAGCATATACTAAAAGTTCATGCAGTTTTGCTAAATCTGCATTTGAAATGACTAATAACATCATGTATGATTCAACTGAATGTTTGAATCATGGTCTGAAGTTACGGAGAGGTATTTCGGTTTAGTAAAGCTTTATGAAGGGATTTTTCTGATGATGAAGCTTTCCCTTTTTTCCTAACAACTTTAAACGTTTGTTGTTTGTGTTAAAGTATACCATTTATGTTGTTGTTGTCAAATTCAGAAATTTAAAACGTTTTTATTTTAATCGAATATTTGAGTTGAATTTTCATAAAATATAAATATGGAGTTTCAGATTGGAACATTCACTTTTATGAGTTGCTCTGTTTCAAATTCTGAGTACTTTCGCTGGCTCTGTGCTCCGAATAATTTTAATAAGTTATATTGTTTATTTTTTAACAAGATAAAAAATTTAAAAATTAAAGTTGGGATCCGGAACACCTCTACCCACGCTCTTGCTCAACACTCCAATCCAGATTTTTAAATCTAACAAAAAAAAAACCCTGAAACTTCAAACATTTTCCGTAAAAGTAGGAGGTTATAAAAGTAGGGTTGCAAGTTTGTTGCGACGCGAATTTCCGCGATGATTTTCGCGATTTTTAAAGCTTTTTCCTCAAACCAGCGAATTTTTTTTTTTCTAATTATTGACCAGCGAGAAATGTCCGATTTTTCAAAGATTTTAGAATAAGTAATGTAATATCTGTGAGCACTAAAAGTCTAAAAAGGCTGTAAAGTTGTGATAAGGAAGAATTCAAAATCATTTTTTGAAAGCAGTAACAATAAACATAGATTTAGTCAATGAAGCTCAAACTCTTTGAAAGCATGCAGAGTTCTTTTTATCCTAGTCAATACAAATATTTAAATGCTTTTAACGAAGTTGATAATTCTTCTATTTTTAACAATATCCCTATGTTTGAGAATGAAGAATAACTTTCAGTGCAGATGTTCTATATTTTATTATATTTGTGTTCTCGTGAACATTTCGCGAAATTTACTGCGAATGTCCCTCGAATTTCGGGCTCTGTTTTCCGCGACAAACTTGCAACCCTAGTTATAAGTTGTGTGATACGGGAAAAATTTTTTTCGCCCACCGTAACGTTGTGTTAAGCGATGTCTCAAGTAAGCCGCATAGACACTAGCTCGCGCGAAAAAAGCTGCGCTTCTTCAAGTGCTCTCCGCTGCAGTGCGCATTTCAGGTGTGTTTACTGCTTGAAGATTCATCCCTTAGAAAACTCTAAGAAGACTTCATAATTAACTAAATGTCGCATAAAAGTTTTGTTGTGAATTTTAATGCTATCTCTTTTACATAGAGTTCATTTATGCAAATTTCCTTGAATTGGGTATCATAAAAACAAATAACGTCATTAAAAAATCAATCAATTAAAATTTCCTTACATTTTGAAAGCGAAATTTTGTACATGTATCAATCTGAAAAAGTTACGTAAAAGATTGCTGTCAGTGTAACAAAGGTGAGTTGAGTATCCTTTATATCATTTTTTGTAACCACTCTAATGTATTTAATACTGTTTTCACTGCTGTTTCGTTTATTTATTGTCTTGAGATTTTCTATTTCTTGAAAAGTATTCGGGATTTAGTCTACTTAAATAGATTGTTGTGGTTTTTTTTTTAAAAGTATTTGATTGAAATTAAAGGATTTTTTTAAAGTTACTATTCTACTGTTCATTCTTTGCTATTCAACTACTTTTGTTATTTCAATCAACTTGGTTTCAACTCTAAGTAATTAAAAATACTACAGAGGCCCCATTTTGATGAACAGCACGTGAAAAACTTTGAAGCTATTGTGCTAACGTACAGGTCTAGGAAGATAAATTATTATCATGATCATATTATTACTTGATGGAGACTAACATATTAGAATATGACTGCATTAAAAGCAACTCACTATGAACAAACTAATATACACAATATTCATAAATTAAGTACTGGTTGTTATAGCCATTTTTATTTCAGAAGTTAGTTTTAAAGAGTAGCCTAGAAAAACCAAGTCATGCTAGTACTATTTACTAACAAAGAGGAACATAATAAATACCGAATGACGCTGAGAAATTGCAGTTGGCTCCATAGTAAATTCTTAAGCATCCGTTACAGTGAACATGAGCGAGTGAGCAGGAACATGAATCTTTTCTTACAATACCTACGGAGAGCCAAAACCAAAGCGTTTACCACTACAAAAATAGGATTATTATTTTCATAGTACTCAACATCTCATTTGAAAGTTGAATTCTCGAAGCGAAATTTTTGAGGGAAGATTTGACCAGTGATCATCATAAATAAATATATATCTATAAAAAGTTTAAACAAAATACTGGTAAGTAAAATATTTTTTAATGTAAGGTGTACTTGTTTAAAAAAAAATCTTAGTAGATTTAAATGGAAGAGACTGAAATTAATTGCTGTTAGATCCTTCAATGGTTGGAAAGTTCATACGCTTTATAACTTAAAGTCGGATATTTGTTTATGTTTTTCAAACTACTAAGGCTAGCTTATTCTATCGATAGATGGCGCGTATTATTGCCCAAATATTTTTCGGTTTTAAACAATATTTCAACACTTTCCTAGCAATATTTCTAGTAATTTATATTTAACATATCAGTTTTATTTAATACTTTATTATTTAGTGATTTTCCTTGGAATTATCATGCTTCAAAAGGAATTTTGCTTTGCCAAAAAAAAAAAAAATGCCATTCTTATTGCGTCTTTCTGCAGCTAAAGTTTACTCATCTTGAGAATGGTTTTTTAAAAAGTCCGTGTTGTAGACACTTGGCTTGGAAAGGAAAGAACCCCAATTAAACACTTGAATTCTCGATCATTTTTAAAGTAAGGTTCAAATACGTGAAAACACAAAAAAAATGTCGTATCCAACCAGTGGCGTACGCAGAATTTTTTCAAGAGGGGGGGGGGGGCGTTCATAATGTTCTGAAACTACTAAAAGAAATTCGAGTATGTAATAAAGCACTATTATTTAGGGCTCAAGGGGGGGGGGGTTAAACCCCTAAACCCCCCTTGCGTACGCTACTCTATCAATCCTCAACTCTCAGAAGAAAGACAGCTTAGCGACTGTTTGGGCTATAATACGCTTGAGTGTGAGCATGCGCAGTGCGCGAATGTAAGTCAGTCTTCGTTTGGATTTCGAGGAAGTTGGACGTCCGCTTCCTAAGTACGGAAATAAACCGAGTTTACGGAAAATGATTCGTTCCCTTTTTTTTTACAGTCCACTGTTTATTTTATCTCAGGAGTTTAATTATAATCTTTAAGCTCCAACAGCGAAAAATGCGAAAGACCAAATAACATAACTTTATTTCGGTAAAGACTTAGTGGAAATCACATTATTGGAAAACAACACACAGAGAAATTTCGTCACGAAGAAACCCGAGTCATTGATAAAATTAATGTTCTCACGAGAAGGTGTCCTGCGTATTTTTGCGGTTTAGTACGAACGAATTCATATCTTATTGTCAGTTTATAATAAAAACAAATATTTATGTTTGAAAGAAATAAATTCTTACTGCTTTTCAGAAAAATGGTGGTGGAAACCTACCATTTCAAGCACAAACTACACATCATAATACATCGTATGAGACTGTTACAACATATATATATATATATATATTCCTACCTTTTTTCAATTCGAAAAATACTCCTATTTTAGGACGCAAAGCAGCACAGTATGGAATAATGCTTAGCATTCAGAAGGTTTTCGTACTAAACAAGAATTGAATGTGCTAACTTTCCCGCGTACCAACACCAAATTTATAGATATAGATCTCTCTCGTTTAGAAGCCGATAAGTATTTCTAATATACCGTTTAACTCAGGGGTCCCCAACCTTTTTGTACCTAACAGCACATACCAGAATATCGGTCGAATGGCGGGCACTATTTATTTTTTGAAGAAAAATTTATAGTTGGTGGACATAGTTAATAATACACACCACACGAAAAATTTATTTTCAAAAATTAATTTATCATATGAATATAATTAGTATGAATATTATCGTGTAAAATAGATGATTACTAAATTCCTTGCAAAACATACGGAGTATAAAAATTGTTTATAAAATACAGTCAAGGTGATCGTTGGCATTCACCAGCTCTTCATAATTGGGAGAAAACGGTGAAATTCCTGCTCGCAAGCAATCGTCACGGTGTCAATCTGTAAGTCGTAATCTATATTTTGATTTTATGATATCCACTGTCAGTTATCACTATAGGGTTATTCAGTTATCTGGAACTTTATTCATATACTCTGGACCTTTATTATGTAAGTCGTAATCTATATTTTGATTTTATGATATCCACTGTCAGTTATCACTATAGGGTTATTCAGTTATCTGGAACTTTATTCATATACTCTGGACCTTTATTATGTAAGTCGTAATCTATATTTTGATTTTATGATATCCACTGTCAGTTATCACTATAGGGTTATTCAGTTATCTGGAACTTTATTCATATACTCTGGACCTTTATTATGTAAGTCGTAATCTATATTTTGATTTTATGATATCCATTGTCAGTTATCATTATAGGGTTATTCATAGTTATCTGGCCCTTTATTCATATACTCTGGAACTTTATTCCTATATTCTAAATGTTCTCCAGTTTAAAATGAAAAACTTAAATATTTTATTGTTGGACACAAGCAGCGGGTGCACCTAGACCGATCGGCGGGCGCCATGGTGACCGCGGGTATAGGGTTGGGGACCCCTGGTTTACACGGTTGATATACATAATATCGAAAGGTAATAAATAACCTGTATTAAAAACCGAAAAAAGAAAATGTGTGTTCTGTAAACGATTCATTCTACCACATTTTGTGTATGATTTCATGCTACCACAATTTTGAGCATTTTATTTCAGTGATTTCCTTTCTATCCAACTATCAAATATTTAAGACGCACAAGTTTTAGCACGAGAACCTCCAATCAGTTTTGATCATTTCGAAACTTTTAGTTTGCACCGAATTGTTATGAATTATGGTACAACTTTCGGTTGCATTGACGTGTTAAGATTACTGTACATTGGTAAAAGTCAATGCACCTGGCAATTGTACTATAATTTAGCAACAATATCAATTCGAAATCGTTGTTTTATATCATAATTTGAAGATGATAGAAAAATTAAGAATTTATGCCTTATATCTTTGAGAACTAAGAACTATTTCAAACTTTTATGGAGTTTTGCAGCATGATTTACGCTCTCAATTTTGTTTTCTAAACACAATAAGTTTAATAATTAATTAGTGAATAAAGTACAAATGATGAATAATTGCACAAGTCGAAGAAATTTACAACGAACATAATATAAAAAAGCAATATTTTATATCGTATTAGGACTGCATTCCAAATCCTTCTCAAGTCCATCTTTCATTTCCATTTGTAAATTGTTTACTTTTGAATGCTGGTCTGGTAAATCTTTGCTTGAAAAATTGTAATTCTGAACTTCTGCTGATCCAAACAAAGCAAAGAAAATTCCAGAACTGAGCATAACTACAATGCATATGATAAAAAATTTTGTCCACTGCTGCACTGAGTTCTATTAAAAAAAGAGAAAAAAAGTAAACAGAATTGAGATGTATTAAGCTAAATCATACAAAATAATTCGCAGTCCAATGAAATATTTGTGTTTAGTATCTTATATTTTATAAGTCACTATATACCTTCTAAATTTTGTAATTGTATTATGGAACTTCTGGTATCTTTCATTTTCTTGTTCTTTTCTGAATGGAATTAAATTTATTGTTCTTTTCACTTTTTTTTCATTTGTTTTTTTTTTTTGAAGAAATATGCAAGAATGGAGTATGATGTTGTTATTTATGCCCAAAGAGTAAAACTGGTGGCATTTTGGTTTTTTTTTCCCTCACTAAATAATTTTTCAGATTGAAGCAGAATTAATCATTATGTTTCAATAATGTAAAATACTAAAAAACATTGTCGGAAATTTAAGATATTTTGAACTACTTTTTTAAGTATTTCTTTCGTTTTACTGTTGTTCAATCCATTCTCACAATCGCAAACCGTATTGTTCTCTAAGTAGAGATTATAAATATATATTGTACTTCAGTTTTCTTTTTTAATTGAGGGAAACGTACTTTTTTGTATTTTGCTTCTTTCATGATACATAAAATATGTTTCATTGCAAAGTATTGCTGACAGGTTTAATGTATCGGAGATGTGTTGACGTATCGTTTCTAATGTTATCAATTAGAAATCAACACATTTTATCGCATGTTTGTTACTGTTAAAAAACATTAACCGACTATTTGCATAAATTGGCAAAAAGTTAATCCTCTCACGATACCACAACGACATCTCAGGAAGAAAGAATATAAAAAATGTGTATAAACAAAATAGTGCCTTTACACCATAAAAAACCAAATTGACCCTTTAAAGTGCTTAATTTTCAAAAATAATTAGAAAACAGAACTGAAATGGAGAACTAAAAGGGGTCTTTTCGCATTATTCGAAATAATTGTAAAGTATGTACATAAATTTTAATACAAAACACTTTTTTCTAATTCTTCTAGTTCTCTGATAATATAAAATAAGAAATAACATTTTTTTCGAACACGACAATTTTACCCTTTTTAACCCTATTCACTCGTATGTTGACTCATGCGTGCCAAATAGCACATGTATTTTTTATATTACGAGGGCAAAATTGTTTAATTTTTAGTGAGTTAATTTTCAGTACTTCAGCCCGGAAATATCACGGACATTAGAAAAACAGAGGGCGAAATCACACCCTGTGATTTTGCCGGAAGCGCAAGGAAACGGGTGAAGTTTATAGAGTTCAATAATCAAGCACACTATAAGCAAAAAGAGCGAAACAAAATAAATAGTTGATTTTTTTACCTCTTCGTTAGTTAAAGCTCCACTTACAACGGGCACAAGGAATCCAACGAAAGATGCTATCGTTGTACCGAGAGCCGTTAAAGTTCCTAGAAAATGGATTTAACATGATAAAGGTTTCATATTTTCCACGCATCACTCTTGTTGCATTATGTTCTACTACAGATTTTTGACACTAGTGGTATCAAATATGCTTTGTTTATCATAATACTAATGGGAAAAAATGTATTTCAGAGACTTTTACATAATACTGGCAGTTAATATAATTTTTGTAAAAGGATCTAAAATATCGCAATCTTTAGACGCAGCCACCTTTAAAATTTGTTAAAACAGCTACGAATAACGAGCTGATGTGTGCAGCGCATGACTTTTTTGTACTATTCCAGTGGTTCACAACCTTTTTTTACTTCCTAACCCCTTCCAAATTAAGAACAAAATGTCGAACCCCTCCGGTAGTTGTTAATAACGGATCAGAAAACTAAATATTTCCGGTACATTTATTTTCCAAGTTCCACAACAGTTCTTAGCAAGAACTGAAAACACAAATATAAAACATCTAAATTTTAATTAAATTAAAAAAAAAATACCTACAAGAAAATGAAAGTATTTCCAATTTATTACTTTTTTATTATGTTCTTTAAATATACATAATTTTGAATCAATCCATAAATATATTTTGCTTTAAAGTTAGCAAAAGTTATGTTAATTTATAAGGCTCGACCGATGCATCGGCGCCGATGGTTCAACAAAGTTGCCATCGACCATCGGCATCAGGCGGTCGATGTTAACTTTAGAAAAACATCGGCCCATCGGCCTTGAAAAACATCTAAAAGCCGATGCAAGGCCGATGTTTTTCGCAGGGACAGCTTTCCAGAAAACATTCTGTCTTTAACTTTTTTTTTTCCACAGCTAGATTTCTATTTCCATACAATAACAGGCAGCACATCAGTTAAAAAAAAGCACAAAAATAATGTCATTCTGCAAAGTATTTGATAAAAAATTCGGAAAAATAGTTTAAGCGATCGCTGCCCGAAAACCTTCATTATTAAAATTATTTCTCTTTGAACAGAATGCTTGCGAAATAGATGGTTAAAGTAAAAGTAATAGAGGCGTCTTATGAGTGCTATTTGTTTTTCGCACTAGGTTAGTTGCCTCATTTTTGCCGCTTTTCCTTTAATAATGATTTAGTGCATTAGATGTCATTTTGCAAAAAGATTATGTTATCCTATTTTAGTTTGTCATGCTTATTATTCCAAAATTGTATAATACAAAGTCAACTCAATCAAAGTACGATGTACGATAATAATTTTAATTTTTACCAGCGCAAACTTTTTCCTCTTAGCGTTTTTTTTTTTTTTTTGCTTCTTCGATCCCACGTGTTACAGTTTTTCTGCAATTCTGCAGCATCTGCCTTTAGTGTACGGTTATTCTCATTTCATTTTTAGTTTGCAACATAGAAAAGATTGGTAAAAAATAAGAAAACATTTTCCAGTATAAATGTTTATTGATCGAAATTTTATGTGTCCAAGTTCAACTTGCAATTTTCAAAAAATTAATTCTTATAAAACGAGTTCGCGTGACAGAGTGGAATAATACCTTAATAAAACTGCTACAATTTCAGTAATTTCAAAAATTGACAATGTATATACAAATATATATATATTTTCAAAATACATCTTAATTTTTATAAACGATCACATGTTTTTCAGAAGATTATTTGTCAACAGAAAACTGCTGGTGCTCAAAATATTGGTTTATTTCGGTGACCTTACATTGTGCTCATAAAAATATAAAGAACATGTCAAGTATTTCAGTTTAATTTTCAACTCACAAGAAAAAATAAATAAAGCTAATAAGATTAGTTCTTAAGACCCAGCATTTTTTTGTAATGACAGAAAAATATCGCGTCTATGCTTTTAAAGCAATATTCAGTATTTCTTGGTTATGAACAGAGGGGCGTTACGGCGAGCGAAATATTTTAATATTTTATTTTTATTTTAGAAAAAGAGCTATTTTTAGTTATAAAACTTTTATAATGAAAAATAAACACATAAACGTTTCCACCTTTCTTTTAAAAACGGGGGGGGGGGGGGGGTGAATTAAGAAAAAAAATCTGAGAGGAGGGGCTTGACAATTTCGTTCAAGATACAAACCCACATTATTTGTTAGTCTGTATTATAACATCTGCATTCCTCTCCATGAAGAAAATAAGAAAAGAAAGTTAGCTGCACTTGGCATTTGCAGTGCAGGTGTTATAAAGAGAAAGTGTTGAAGGAAAGGGAATTAGACCCGATCCGATCCAAAAGTTATTGAGCTTTTTTGCGACGATAAGAAAAACGAATTTAAAATCCTCTCATATAGCATTTTTTATTTTTTTTTAATCTCCAAATAGTTTAATTACATTACTAGAATCGCGAGTGATTCTTTTTGTTTTTAATTATTATGTAAACTTCCCCCAAACAATTTTACGATGCTTGAATAATGCATTTATGTTTTTATAAACATAAAAATAAATAAATGATTTAAATGACATTTTTGACAAGCGTTCTACGCGTTTTTATGATTTAAACCGACTTTTTTTTCCATCGGCCATGGCCGATGGAAGGGGAGAATAATCGGCCATCGGCCATCGGTCGACCTCGGACAATCGGCCAAAAATCGGCATCGGCCCATGGGCCCCAAAAAATGCCATAGGTCGAGCCCTATTAATTTTTAGAAACATTAATTAACTCATAAAAGATAGTGCAGAAAAGTTGAAATAAAGTATTACAAATGTGAGTACAAAATCTAAAATTTTTAATCTGTTGGTTCTACTTTCGGGTTATACATGAGAAATTAACCGAAAATAATGCTAAATTTTATATTTTTGTAAGTTTTCATATTTTTGACATTCTTCGCGCTGGGCAGAAAAAGTGGAAAATAATAGGAGAAACATACTTTCAAAATTTAAAAAAAATTCAAGGAATATTTTTTAATCCAATGAACCACTTCAAAATTTAACAAGAAGTTCTATTTATAATTATACGAGCCTACTTCCCCTGTACACGCCAAATTCAAATTTATAATCTAGCTATCTTTCTCTGTCTCTTTTCCTTTTTTCATGTTTTATTATTAATATTTTATTTTGCCCGGAAAGTAGACTAAAAATGGATCTCTTTCTCTCTCCTTATCATTCAGCTTTAGTTCTTAATTACTTCAAAATCCCTTTTTCCCAAAACGAATAATGCATATTCATTCACTCAATCATTCATTTATGTATTTATTAATTCATTTACTCATTCATGTAATTATTCACTCATTTATTTATTTTTCATTCATTCGCTCATTTATTTATTTTACCATTTATTTACTCCTTTATTTATTCATTCATTTATTCATTCATCATTTTTTCATTCATTCATGCTTTCACTCATTTATTTATTCATTGAGAAATATCCTTAGAAATCCCGATCAAAAAATTTCACAGGATAATAGGCTTATTTAGTTCTTGTTGAACTTCGTACGTGTACATGTTCTACATCATAGCATCTTTCCGATAAAGTTTTTTGCAAGAAAACTGTCGGTTAGATCAGGATTTATATGGGATTGAAAATTCCGCTAAAGTTAATATTATTATTTTTATTTTTTGAACTGTTCAAAGATTAACAAAAGTTGATCAAATCAATATTTCGCGCCGAGAGCTTCTTCCAATAAGCTTGCTCGTAGGAACTTGTATCCTACGAGCAAGCTTGTGCCCAGAGTTTACAAAATTTGCTTCATTTTTGCATATCGGCGTTTGTCATTTTTTTTTTTTTTTGAAATTTGGAAACGAGATGTCCTTGCCGGGATCTTTCGAATGCAAAAAGCATTTTTCGAATCGGACAATCCTTTCAAAAGTTATTAGAGGGGAACAGACAGACCCACAGATCGACCGACACACTTTTACCCCATCTGAAACCCGCTAGTTTCAATTTTTTATTTTTAATCTTTATTTAATTACTTAACTTATTTTTTTACTTTTCTTGCTTTCTAACGATATTTTTAAGATACATTAAGCCTTCTTTCATGCTTTAAATTTATGTTTTTACTTTTACGGGAAATTAGGCTAAAAAGTAAACAAAAGTAGCAAACAGGTGCACTTCAAATTTTATGTGTATGCTTCTTATGCCAGTCCATAACTTCTTTGTTTTGTTGAGAAAAAAATTCATTAAAAAAAAAAAAGCTATGTCCTATTATGTATGAAATTTCGTTTTTAGCCTACTTTCTCGTAAAACTAAAAAAAAAAAAAATAAAGCTAGTTCGGTTCATCCGATGAGAAGTTATGAGTGGACAAACAAACAAAAACCACATGCATACAGAATGAATGTATAACATCTTTCCTTTGTAAACTCAGGGTTTAAAAAAAATACACGCAATCGTGCCTTAGAGTGAGGCATGAAGCGCATTTTAAAACTTAAACCCACTAGTTTGTTGAGATCCAATGGAGGAAAGACAGTTTTTAAAGTTCCTAATTCCTTTAAACGCTTTAACATGGGAGTTATACGTAAAAGTCACCAAATATCGCATAGGTCGCCAAACCGAAGAAATAAATCCATTCAAATATACTTAGATAAATTTATCAATGTTATTCGGAAGTTAATTTCTTTTACTTGAGAACTTTATACTTGTAACGAGAAAGATACCTGCGATAAATAATTATCTCCACATACCCGCAAATGTTGGTGACATATCGATAGGAATAATCATCATAGTAATAGAAGATATAGTTGAAAGTGCTATGCCTAAGACAGAGCAAACTGTTGAAACTATTTTTTCACATTTTGTCGCTATAATAAAAATGCAACATATTGAAACTCCAAGACTCCCTGGAAAACAAAACTTTAAAAAGTTACATATATATTAAAAAAATGCAAGAGAATATACGAAACTCAATTATCAAGCAACTGTTATAAATGTGATATTAAGGAACTATATATATATATATATATATATCTATATATATATGTCTGTGTGTGATTTTGGCTGTTTTTCTAATGTCCTTTTATCGTCTCTATAGTTTTATATTTCCGCATGTCTAATCTATCTATTTACATACATATCCATGTGCATAAGCGTTTCTCAACCTTTCAGTATTCGGGGGCCCAGTTTTCAATCATAATTTTCATCGCGCCCCCCCCACCCCCTCCCGTATACAACAATAATCTATATTGAATACTTTGGATTCTGTTTTGGAATTATTTTTAACCAACTGCCAAAACAAGATTATAAAGCGAGTAATTTAGTAATAACACTAATTTAGCAATAAATCACTATTTGAATTTTGAGCAGAAGTAGAGGATTTTTTTTCTGCATATCACGAAATCAAAAAAAAAAAAGCTCAAAACTGTTACAAACTTGATATTTAGCAGATAGATTCCGCTAAGAAATAGTTTTGAAAATTTGAGTTCGAGATTAGTATTTGTTTTCATTTCACTATTTCATACAATTTTGAAAAATCATTAGTAAAAACTTACCAAATAGGATCCAGATTTTTCTGATTTTGTCCACAGTTAAATATTTCTTTTTATTTAGCCAGGAGGATAGGAAGCTTACACATGGTATAATGGCAAACGGAATAATATATGGCATAGAAACAACAATGCCATTCTGCAAAAGAAAAAAGTGTTTTGTTTAAAACTTACATCACTTGAGAACTAGTAATGGGTAACATTACAGTCAAGCAGACAATATTTCACTACTTTCTTTCTATGTTTGTTAATAGCAATTTTATCAAATAACTTCACGTACTACTTCCGTAATACTAATTAGCATCACAGTTGGAGGCTATTTGTAAGACATATATTCAATCCCAAAAGTATAAATTACTTCAGACATTTTAAAACACAAATATCGAAACTTTTTATTTCCTTGTGCGTAATTTCTTTAAACTTTTTAAATAGTTTTCTTTTAATTAGTCTTGGCTTTGCAAAGGTGCGTATTTTCTTTTGCACGACGCGAAGAGGAAGAGATCCGATGATACTTTGCCTGAATATTTAATATCGCTATGTGAAAAATCATTTATCACCAAAAAAGGGGGACAACGTTATACAGAACTTGCGGTTTCGAAAAAGGGGTTCAAAATTGCTTCCTTTTACACTAGCAAGTTTTTACTCCTCTTTTTGAATGGGAAATGAAATTGAAACGATATAAATTCCTAAAATATCAGTAACTTTACTAAGAACAGACTTTTACAAAGAATAGTTTCCCGAGAAAACCTTTTCTGCATAAAAATCACAAATTATTATTTTTATTTTAATTAGAGAAATGTGAGTGTTTATTCTTGCTAACAAAAATCGCAAATGAATTTCCTAGTTTTTATAGACGAAACCTTCATATGACACCCCTTGAAGCAATTCAAATCCTGTATCCATGCGGATGGACAATTTTAACGCCAAGCTGCATGCACGTAAGTTTTAGCAAAAAGTAATGAATTTTGTAAAAAAAAAAAATTCCCGGCATCATAGAGTAAATTAGACGATTCAACCTCTCCCTGATGCAATATCATGTGGTGTTCTAACTTACTATCATTTTTAAAAAATAACCTTCAAATGACGAGACCCAGGTCCGCATCCATCGACACAATGTTTCAATTTAGACACAAACAATCAGAAAAAATAGGATGTTTTTTGAATAATAGGAAAAGAAATTCTGATGTGTGCCATTAAGTCCATTGAAGAAAAGCCTTTGCCAGATAATAGTTAGAATAGTTTCCGAAGAAAACCTTCTCTAGATAAAAGTCACGAAATATTATTATTATTAATAAGGAGATATGTCTTCATTCTTTCCAGCAAAAATCGCTAATGAATGTGCCTGGTTTTTAGAATAACTTCCTACTCTGATATTATTTACGGAGTAAAAATATGTTTTTACTTTGTGCTTCTTGAGGAAATGTTTAATAACATCATTAAAATTATCGACTAAAGATTAAACTCACCAACGTACTTTCAGAGCATTTGCGTATTGACATACGTTAACAAAAGTTTGCTATGTGTCACTTCTTTTCAAATAGTTTGTTCCCGCAAAATTGCAGGTGAAAGAGTAACCATGAAAAATTAAGCAGATTCAACTTGAACCTTAGCTTTGCAATGATTATATTTACAGATGTGACGAAACAAAAATCATGAGTGAAAGGAAAAATGAATGGCCTTCTTTTTCCAAGTGTAGAACATCTTGCTGCTTGAAAATCTTAGAAAATTACAGTGAATCAAAAAATTACCTGAGTAATTGGATACTGAAGTATGTCTGCAACAAAACTTGCGTGAGAAGATAAGTAGTAGACTCCGACCCAATACTGACCACACATTCCAAACAAAAGAGCATACGTAGGTATGGACGTTAAGATTCTTTTCCAAGGAACAGGTGGTCTCTATTGAACAAACATAACTATTTTTGTTATTTTGTATTGGATTATGTGTGTTTATTACAAGGTTCAAGACACTTTCTGCGACAGTTTTATTGAAATCGGACATATGGGATCATTCATAAATGATGTCACGCTTCGAGGGGTGCGGGGGGGTTCGTGAAATTGTGACAAAGTGTGACAAGGGGAGGGGAGGGGGTAACAAGAAATGTGACATCGTGCATTATGCAACATAGCGTGGCATGTGACAAAGGGGGGAGGGGGGTCCGCTGAAGTGTGATATACTGTGACAAAGGGGGGGAGGTGTGTCAAATATATGGGAAAAAAACGTGACATCATTTATGAACGGCCCCTATGGATGGAATATTTTTCATATTATTCGCTTTCTATAAAGTGAAAGTGAAAAATCATTTTTTTTTCAGGGTCTGGTTAAGCATAGATAAGAAAACTTAGCTGAATCTAAGAAAGTTATTTAAAGTTATTATGTAAACAAAATCTACGTTCAAGTTCTACTACCAAAATGGTCTATTACTTTAAAATAAGTTAGCAGCAAAATTAAGTTGCATCTAGGAAAAGAAAAAATAACATACTAAACTAAAACAGTGCTTCACATTTCATTATAAGCATATTTGTTATAAACTTTTGATCTATCCCAGGGATGGCCAACGCGTCGACTATTAGTATCGGACCTGCGAAAGATGTCGACCATTTTCTTGTTGGGCTGCGACGTTAAATAGCACGGGAAAGGTGTAGCTGTGTACATAAAGCCATAATACACGTTTGAAAGTTCTAGTTGTCCCGCAGTGGACCAGTCGGTAGAGGCTCGGGTACCGCTATGCACCGAAAGTGAAGCAACATCGACTTAGGTCAGTGTTAGGGAGGGTGACAACCTCTCGCGGTCCTCAAAGTGAAACGATACCTCTGGGGGTGCCAATCCCAGGTGACGACTTTCATCTGATCTTGGATTTGGTTCAAAAAAGTAAGAGACTTTTCAAAGGGACGGAAATCGGACTCCTGCCTATAAGGGCTCCGTTAGACTCAGGAGCAGCGTACCCATTCCTCCTCGCTACGCGCAAGTACACGACAACAACAACAAAAGTTCTAGTTCTACCTTTCACTATTTTTTTTAAATGGTAAAATTTGAATTTCACATTCAGGGTGAAACAAGGCGGAATTTAATTAAAAACATGATGCAAATTCAGAAGAAAGTACCTTCTGGGTTAAGACATTTTCTTGGTTGGCCAAAATACAGGTTAACTCTGCACGTGAAACTCGTGCATCATCTTTAGGCATGCTGTATAAAGTGAAGAATTCTATCAGTGAAACAAAAATTCCAAATCCTCCTAAAACAAAAACATTATTTATAATATTGTTCACAGGAATAATATTCATTCACAATAGATGAAGTGAATTTATTCTTATTGGTACAGGTTTATTAATTTTGTTATGGTAAGGAAACTTTCGTACGATCTAATAATTTTGGGATATTATGTGGTCAATGTTAATCTCCAAAGAGAAATTACACATGTTTTTACCTAGAAAAAGAAAGTCTTTACTCAATTTCAGAATAATATACGAATAAATAAAAAGATGCACATGCTTTCGTTTCAGTCTATTACGAAAGACAGAAAATTAAATTTTACAAAGGTAAAACCAACCACAATATGTCATTAAAAAATAAACAACATAAAAAATAAATAAGGGAAGAATAATGATTGAAAATTTTTGTTTTTAAAAAATAAACGAAGAATAAAAGCGTTCTGTAAATGTATAGATAAAATTCAGTAGTAAAATTATGTCTAATATATGTTATTATATAATACATGCAAATCATAAATAAAAACGTTGTGGCTTATAAAATAAGAACTACTTAAAAAATAAGTAAACAAACACACAAGTAAATTAGCGATAATAAATACAAAAAAAGAAGTAACAGAATTAAGAGCACATGATATATATAAACTAAGAAAAGAAAAGACTTGGAAAATGCAGTAAAAAATAATAACATTTAACTATTTGCAAAATAGCATTTGAGTAACTGGGGGGGTCGAAAGTAGCTCGAAATGATTCGAATCATTTTCCGAACGTGTCTGATACACTGTAGTGTGTCTAGATCATAGGCTCCCAAAATTTATTACCCCACGGATTCATCGCCATTCCTGCTTGTTTTTCATGAACCCCCACCCCCTTCTAGAGGAAAAAGTCAATTAGTGCAACATTTATATTTAAAAGATCTAAAACTGAGGGTAAAGTTTCCCCCAAAAGTACTAAAACTAAAGATATAAAAGTATGTCTTTTATATCATGTAAAATTTTACTTTTATGCATCAATGTTTAATGGCAAGGTCCCTCTTTGCTAAGGCCTTATACTAAAGTTCAAGATTTTACTAGTTAGAGAAACAAAATTTATAACACATATTTTACGAATATATAAATAAATTTACGTGCATAAGTAAGCAACATTAGCAAAATTCCTGTGAGGTGCATCATGTCTAACTTGCTGTTAATTTACTTAAATATGATCCAATCTTTATAGAAATATGTCTATTTTCCCTCCTATACACCCAAATTTTTCTTTATTTGACGTGGACCCCTTGTAGGTCGCAATTAGTCCCACCTAGGGTACTATACGGTCCCCTAGGGTACCGTACTATATTAATATTAATAAATTATAAAATATTAATAAATTAATTATTAATATTAGTTCATTAATAAAATAATTATTTAATTAATGTTAATAAATTAAAAGGGTTAATTTACTTAAATGAGATCCAGTCTCACGGACCCCTACTTTCATCTGATATATGCTCAATTGTTTTCTACCATCGACGCTGATCCATTGTAAGTCGCAATTAGACCTTATAGGTTACCACATGGACCACTTTGGGAGCCACTGGTCTAGATTTTCATTCATAAAACCTCGTAAGAATGCCGAATTTGAAATGCTATGAATTAGATTTCTTACCGAAAATGTAAAACACTGAAGGCCACCCTCCCATAGCTATACTGTCGCAAATGAAACCTGAAAGAACTCCGCCTAATAAACGTCCCATCTGATACCCTGTAAGTCCAATTCCCGCAAGAAGTCCTCTTTCTGCTTTGGGATACCAGTTCGCTGCTAAGACGGCAATAGAAGGTAGCATAAACCCCTGAAAGAAGTATTCGCTTGTTAGGTATGTATAATACATGGCTTTGTTTATAAACATTGTATTTTATAGAGGTCTTTCTAAAAGATGACATGGCTCCTTAAAATAAAAGTCCATCAATCCGTATTGGTCATTTATTTTTTTTTAATCAAATCCCTGGCAATTGATCATTAGGTCATTAGACAACGAGCTCTCCAATATTTCTTTACAATACAGTCCAAATTCCTAAGTGCAAAGCCCACGTCCACGGTCCCAAATCTTATATATAGCGGCTTAAGTGTATTTATGTCGCCGATAGCTTATTGGTTGCTGTACTAGCCAATGGGGTGAAGTTGCCATGGCATTCAAATAGTCCATATACAGATGCCATACATGCAGTTATCATTGTTTTAATTAAACTATGATGGTATTTAAAACATTTAAATATTTTCCTCGATTTTATTCCGACATTGTATTTTAAACTGAATTTTCAGCTGAACGCAAATTGAACGTGTCGGGAGGAAGGTGAACATTTGTTTGCATTAGCAATCATCTGTTTTTGAAACGGTTTACAACTGAACGCAAATTGAGCGGGTCAGGGGGAAGGTGAACATTTCTTTGCATTAGTATTTATTTAATATCTAGAACAGCGGTCATTTCGTATGACCGTCGGGCTTTCTAGTCCTACAAAACACATAAAAGTGATACAGTCAATTTAAAACCGAAAAAATTATCACAAACGGCAGTCAAAAGTCTAAACTGAACGTCTCACGAGAAAAGTTCGCGACACAGTCAGTCTTTAATAGCACTTTCCATGGTTTATTTTTAATAGCACTGGCAGCTGCACTGCGAAAACAGTTTTATCGGTCATTTTTATTGATCTATTAAACTAAACGCGTGGCTCGTTTAAATATGTTATACTGTATTTATTTTGGCGTTATTCAAATCAGTTGCTTGTCTGACTTATCGATTTCTCCCGAAATGAAGTAGATTTTACCCTTAACTCTCCTCAACCACAAGGTTGTAAGGTAGAAAGTTTTTTACCTGCATGAGGGATCTAAACTTTCATGTAAACACATTTGTGCATAATATGCAAGGGCTTGGACACCCGTGGCCCAATGACATAATTCAAACCGCTTTCTGTCTTGCTTTTGTTTTCTACCTCTTTTATCATTTCTGACTAATCTGCTTTCATTCCTTTTATCCGAAGTTTTATTTTCAGGCGTTTCTCTCGTTAAGGTGAAGTATAAAAATAGGTGTGAATGCTACGTCGTAAATTAAATAAACGTTTTCTTTTCTTTCTTTATTTGAAATGAAAGTAATGAACGCGTAAAATCTCGAACGACCAAGAATCCATAGAAGAAAAACTGTACAAAAAGAATATATAAATATATTTAATTTCTCTATTTTATTATTGTTAAGAAAATCATTGATTTTTTA
Organism: Octonoba sinensis; assembly: GCA_038502835.1. NCBI lineage: Eukaryota > Metazoa > Arthropoda > Arachnida > Araneae > Uloboridae > Octonoba > Octonoba sinensis. The sequence goes on along the minus strand of CM076601.1, from coordinate 49,988,623 downwards.
CTTTTACGAACCTGTGCAATTCCTCGTACACATTGAATGAATATTAAGAAATAAACATGTACAAGCGGCGCTAATGGTGTAATCAAAGTAGTGAACGATGAAGCAAATGTCCCACTGATAAGCATCATTCGAGGTCCAAATGTTTCTGCCAATTTTCCTCCAATCAACAGAGATAAAACATATCCAAAGAATCCAGCACCCAAAATGAAGCCTTGAATTTGTGGGCCCCAGTCATATTTTATTGTGCTCTAAAACAGAAAAAGTACTCAGAACAACTGAACCTTATATATTACATGCACGTGTGATAGATGCTTAATACTTTAATGAACAAAGTGATACCTACGGGTTATTTTAAAGCATATTATGTCTTAAAAATACACACAAAAAGTTATAATTTTTTTTTTTGCTTAATTACTGTAGTATGTTAGGGCACCGAAATTGGTAACGGTACAAAGCAACAAGGTTACAGCAACAAAGAAATGCCAAATTGGTGCCACATTATCTTCATAATATATGTAAACTTGAATCTATTAAAAAGCCTAAAGATAACGTGGTAGAAGCATTCTCCCTTTGATTGAAGCTTCACTAATCCACGACTAATAACAGCATATTAGTAACAAGCATTTAATGCCAATTAAAATCTATTGATTCTATTAATAAGGTAAAGCTAGGATAGATTGCGCGGTCGGAGAGATTGCGCACCTACGAGTTCGGGGGGAAGAAGCCTGGTGCACGCGACCAAATGCCATGCATTTGTGCAACGACAACAGTGGAATGTCCACTTGAAAGTGCAAGTTGATTGATATGAACGTCTCTAATTAAGCATCGATATTCTATAATGTTTTCACAAGGTAAGTGCTTGAATTTTCATAATGCGTTCTTTGAAATTCTATAGAGTAGCGTTAGTACAAAATATTCTAAACTTAAGCGACTTTTCGTAAGCTACTAAGCTAGACTAACAGTGGGAAGGCCAGAATTTCTTTCTAGAAGCAGCCATATTTAAGTAAAAGTCCGCACAATCTGTCCTACCGAAATAGGATAGTTTGCGCGTTTTGTACTTGGGAGAGATTGCGCGTTTCTCCCGTTAGTTTTTATGCTAGGAGAGATTGCGCATTATATTATTACCCATAGCTTGTTGGTAATGCAGCATAAATTGCAAATTACATGTGAAACTTATGAATCGATTAAATTTGCTGCATTAAAGGATTAAAAGGGGCGTTCTGAATTTTTACTAAAACATAAAATACTTATGCCCTCTCAACACATTTTTAAGACTTGAATATTTTAAAACTTTAAATTGATTTTTGAAGTTATTTCTTTACATAAAAAATTCACCGGTGTCTCTTTAACATGCATTAATTAAATATTTTGACTATAGTTTTATATCGAGAGGTAAAGTTGTCGTGACTTTATAATTTGTGTTTTCATGGGACTGTGGTTTTTTATATCGTATAAATCGTTGAAAACAAGTTCGTGTGATTTTATTTCTTTTGAAGATTTAAGTTATGAAATATACGTTTCGGAACTAAACGTGCAAATAAAGTAATTTGTGAACAAATTTCTTTTCTTAGACGAAAATGTTGTTAATAAATTAATAATGTGCTAGTTTTATACAAATATTCTTATTAATAAACTATTTTTCCAAACCGTTAACTGCCGTCAAAATTAAAAAGAAAACAAAGTGCAACGAATGTTATTGACCCGCACATATATTCGAGAGAAAAATTAAGAAAGAAGCAGCTACAAAAAAAAAAAGAGAAGGTCTGAAGATAAGATGCTTCCAGAAAAAGTGGGAACCAAAAACTTGCAGGAAAGGAAAGAAAACAAAATGTTTGAATTTTGAAACATCTTCGTCATCAGCCACCTCAGAATAAAATAATGTCAAGATACTGAATCTTTAGGACCATGTCAGACAGGACAAGGAGGATAAATGCACTGAATGTCTGAAACTGTACCAGAAGACAACTTCGACCAGTGACATTAATGCCTACCGTTCCTTCCTAGGGACAGTCTGAAAAGTACGTCTGAAACACCCAAAAAAAAGCATTTCAACAAAAAAATGTTTTAACGTATTCCTAAACTTATAATAACCCGCTAAGAATACATTAAAACAATTGTTTGTTGAAATGTTTATTTTTGGGTGCTTCAGATGTACTTTTCAGACTGTCCCTAAAAAGGGACGGTAGGCATTAATGGGTTAAGTGTGCTATTTGTTGCAGATGGGTGCACTACTTACAACAATAAGTATACCGATTATGGACGACAACAACTTCGGTTAACAAACAAAAGACATTGAAACTGAAAATGAATAAGATTAATTATAATTTAAACCTTCTTTTCTTCTTTATTTTGTTTCTTTAATTAAAACACTTTTTTCTGATTCTGTAATCATTGTGTTAAAATATTTATTCCTATTAAAATTGTATGTGTTTATACAAACCCTACAACAACATAGTTTTAGTGTAAATATTATTGCGAACAATTTAATTGCAGTTTTTATGAATAACAATCTCTCCTACCCATGTGCGCAATCACACCTACCCTGTAAGGACAGATTGCGCAAATTAGTCTTCTCGGTTTTTTTACTGCTGTTGCATTAAATTAAAGCAAAACAACGAAATATCAATTGAAATGCATAAAAAACAAATGAAGTCACAGTTATTCATCAATAGTTTAACAAAAAAGTCATATTTCGATTTTTTAAAATGATTTTTCCAATTGTGCGCAGACTGTCCTAGCTTTACCTTATCATTTGATGAAGTTAATTTTTTTACGAACTTCAGTTTCGTGTTCTTCAAGCTGTCTGTCTACTAAGCTTTTCGTTCCACTGTACATAATAGTTCCATGAGGCTCTAGAATATCAGATCTAGTCAATTCTTAGAAAAATGGTGACATTGGAACAGTAATGTATAGTAGAATAGAGAACATCGGAATTCGAAAGGTGATATTTAGGTGATAGCAGAATTCCAATTAAATCTTTGTGAAATAATCAATATTATGACATTCAAAATAAAGTAAACTTTAAATCATAAAAAAAAATTAAAATCCGGAAAACTGTCTTCTAAAAACTTTCCCGACCTTCCTCTCCCTTACTTCACAACAGCTATTTAAGTTTGAGTTTGCTTTTTTTGTTTCAGAGCAAACCCAAATTCCTCTTCCAGCAACAAACAATCTTGTAAATATTAAACACACGTATAACATTGAGATTGAAAAATTTCCGTTTAACTGCGTTAGTTTCATTACTACAGCCTGTGTAAATGTTACAATTCACAATAGGTATGCATAAAAATAATCATTAACTCTAAAATAAAAAATAAAGCCTTTCAGCCGTTGAAACTTCAACCGTTGACTCTAGAAATGTTAATACCTGCGTTTCACTTTGTGAATTATAATGATATGCTTGCTGAGTTCCATTCAAGTCATGTGAAATAGTGTGATTTTCATGAGTCACAGGATTTACCATTGCTACAATGGCAATACTTATATTCATTCGATGCGCATTCATAAGAAAAAATGAGAGGAATGCTACAAATGCAATCAAATACCGGCGCTTGAAGCAAGGCTCTTCTCTTTCTGAAAATAAATAAATAAATTAAGTACATATATATACATATATATATATATATATATATATAAAATGATAGTGACAGCAGAATCACGTTTTAAAGAAACAAAAATGAGGGGGATAGAGTTTAACGTGGCTGAGTCAAGGAGGATTGAATAGGCCTAAATTGGGGCCCAATAACTGAATAATACGAAACACACGTTTTGAAAACTGCACAGCTTATATAAACACACCAGGTGAATTCTAAGTAAAAGTGGACATCTTTGGGAAACATTAAAATGAAAAATTTTAACAAGTCTTACTTTCGTATATTGTTTGGGATTCAGAGGTTATTTACAAGAACTCTTCCTGCCCCCTTGTGAGAAAAAACTTCTTTACAATAAACAATTTGGCCGTCACTAGATCAGTGGTCCCCAACCTTTTTGTACCTAAGAGCACGTACCAGAATATCGGTGGAATGGCCGGCACCGCTTATTTTTCTCAAGATAAATCTATATTTGGTGTGTGGACATAGCCACACTACATATAATGCAGACAAAAAAATAATTTCAAAAATTAATTTAACATATGAATATAATTTGTATTAATATTCTTGTGTAAAATAAATGATATACTAAATTGCTTTGCAAAAGATACGAAGTATAAAAATTATTTATAAAATACAGCCAGTGTGATCTTTGGTATTGCATTTCACTGGCCAGCGCTTTACAATTGGGAGAATATGATGAAATTCCTGCTCGTGAGCATTCGTCAAGGTGTTCCCCTGTAAATCATAGTTATATGGCTCTTCATTCATATATTCTAGATTCTAAATGTTCTCTAGTTTAAAATGGAAAACTGAAATATTTGTCTTTGGACACAAGCAGCGGGCGCACCTAAGCCGATCGACGGGCGCCATGGTGCCCGCGGGCGTAGGGTTGGGGACCCCGGCACTAGATGAATACCAGAAGCCCGTTTCTCCTTTGTGTTGCGTCAGTTCCTACAATTTATTAAATAATTAGCTTCAAACCAAAGAATAACACAAGTGTACGTCCTTTTAAGCATGCATTACTTTTTCATTTAAATACAAATTGTCTTGTCAAAAGTTCATAATTCACAGATTTTAGAAGTTATTTTGTATTTTCCAGTACGAGTATACGTTTCCAGTACGAGTCTAATTCCTGTTGCGTCACATACTGTAATGCTTTTATAATTTTTTCTCATTACGAGTGGAAAAACTGGGTTTCAAATAAGGCCGGATACTAATGTATTAATGTAGCTGTATAAGACAGTTAAATAAAGTATTTTATACTTAGTACATTACTGATTTTAGGTATTAAAGTTATCTTTTTGCTTCCAACTGTTGCGTGAGTTACCATGGAAGGCACCACCAGATCATTTTAAGCAGCAGAAAAGTTAGTTTTCTTACCCTTTTCTAACGCGAAGAAGTAGAAAGAAACTAATAAAATAATTGAAAAAGAACATAGTTATGAGAGTAATCTTTTGTATGAGACTAATTTTTCCCAAAGTAAGACTATAACCAGAAAGAAAGCAGTACAAGTTGCACCAAACTCTAGTTTAAAATAAATAAAAATTACGCTTGGATAAAAAGTCTTCTAATGATAAGTATATGCGTTGATGGAGTGAATCATTCTGATGAACTTAAAGAATCCCAAAGAAATATCCTACACAATTAATGTAGGAAAGTTCTTTGGGATAGAACAACAATTTTCAACCAGTAAACAGTAAGGGTTTTTTTTAAACAATGTTTTGGAAAATTATTTAACAATTTTAAGAAATAAATCAGACAAAGAACTAAACAACGGGAAACTCAACATTTTTAAATACCGACGGAACTCGCATATCTTATTCAAACAAAATTTTTCATAGAGAATACGTTCATAAGAGACAATTATACCTTTCAAGATTATTTGCTTCCAAAAATTTTTAACATCATTGCACATTATCAAAGCTTTATACAATCAAATTACTCAATCACTACCACGACATAAAAAGTGGTGAGTTTTCCTCTTATTTTTCTTGTTAGTTATTTGTTTATCAATAATAATAATAATAATAATAATAATGATTATGATGGTAATCATAATAATAATAATAATAATAACTATTTAATATATATATATTGAAATGTGGAAAGTTTAAAACTTTTTTGTTGTTGACCACTTAACTATTTACCTGCCATAGTGTGACCAAAAGAAAGCAATAATTTTTTTAGATAATTTTGTATTCTAATTGATTATATGAACTCATATGAGCAATCAAAGTATTACAAGTTTTGCCTTTATTAATTCCTGATAATTTTTAATTACAGCGCCCGTCGCCCCTAAGTTTAACAAGTGGAATCGTTTAATCCTTTCTAAAATTCTTTGTCTTGTGGTGGTCCAGCCATACTAGAGGTATCTATTAGAAAACTCCAAAGTAAAAATTTAATAATAAATAATATTATTATAATCTTAAAATCAATAATTTGGTGCAAAATCAGTTGGCGGGGAAAATCAGTGGATTGGTTAATTACACAACACGTCACAAAGTCATACGTCAAATCAAAGAAATCCAATTTCATTTTACTTTTTGATTTGAAAAATTTTTCGTTCCATTTTGAACAGCTCAAAAAATTTCAACATTAATGCCTATGGGCAAAAATGAAGCAAATTATGTAAACTCTGGGCACAAGATCCCAGTTTCTACGAGCAAGCTCATTGGAAGAAGCTCTCAGCGTGAAATATTAATTTGAACACTTTTTGTTCATTTTTGAACAGTTAAAAAAAAATTAACATAGCGCTTACGGGGAAATTTCAATACTATATAAATCCTAATCTAAAGGACCAATTTGCTTGGAAAAAAATTTATCGGAAAGCTCTTATAACGTTCAACGTGTACAGATAGAAAGTTCATCCCGAACTAACGAGCCTACTTTCCTATGAAACTTTTTGTTTGGGATTTTCAAGAATATTTTTGAATTATTGAGTGATTAAATGAATAAGTGAAAGAATGAATAAACAAATGAGTGAATAAATGTAAAAAAATAAATGAGCGAATGAATGAAAAAATCAGTAAATGTGCGAATAAATACATGAATGAGTGAATAAAAGTCTGAATGAATGAATGAGTGAATGAATATGTATTAATCGTTGAAAAAGGTAAGTTGGTATATACGGGAAAGTAGGATCGTAAACTTCTAGACGGGACTTCTTTTTAAATTCAAGAGGAGTGAGTTTCTGTATAAAAGATATGTTAAAGGAGGTAATCATTTTGATTTATTATATTTTGTTCCAGAAAAATGCTCACAAGCAATTTCACCTAAGCAAGAGCATTTGAACAATATCATCTTGAACGAGGGGGGAGGGGAGGTAATAAAAAAATTTAAAAAAAGGTTACTCCTGAACAAATAACAAATTTAATCAAATGCATTATTTCAAAAAGAACGAGTATTCTAAACTGAGTAAACGTATTATCGCATGTATAAGCTTCAAATTTCTAACGCAATAGTTCATTCCAACGGAAATATAGTTATTATTTTATGCTTTGTTTAATTCACAAGCAAATAACATACATGTGCAAAGAAATAACGTGCGTTTAACATACTTACGAAATTGTCATGATTCAAACTTTCTTACCATTTTCGTTCTTCATGATTGCTTCAGAAAATAAGATTATATTGTATATGATTTTATTTAACTAAAAGAAAATCAGCTTCTTATAAAACATGTCATAAATTTCCAGTTTTTGATTAAGAAAAGATTGAACGGATCGTGGAAACATTTCATCCCTTTTTTATTGATTTATCTAAGCAAAATCTGATCTCAACACTACTCAACTTATTTCCTTATATAAACAAACATTACGGCCTTCGAGCAAATTCAAACTGTGTCATCACTTGATAAAAGTCCTTGCATTTGAAATGTTGACAACTTCATAGCAGCTGTTTTACTTACTGAATGACATAATTATTTTAGCTACTGAATTATGTAGCTATGTTACCCACTAAATTACGTTTAATTTCTTTGCGAAACTTTGAGAACTGCACAAAATAGGGGAGACTTGCTCTTGCTTTAGAGTTTCTTTTTTTAATTTCACCTTCCATGTTTTTCTTGTTCAAATTACTGGCTCAAACAAAAATTTTGCAACATTATATGACTTTCTATATATCTTTATATGATGAAGGAAATAATGCATTATAACCGTGAAGTAACATTTTAAGACTGAAAAATGTTTTTAGAAAAAGGTAAAAAGTGTAAAAATGTAACTAGTGTTCTATAATAAGAACATAAAAAACATCCCGATCTAATGCAGGAATAATTTAAAATGTGACAGAAAAGTGGCCCTTTTTGCCCGGTAAAGCAATCTTAACTTTTAATCAAAAACATATAAAATGTTAGAAAAAACATCCCCCCCCCACCCCTCCCCCCACAAAAAAAAAGGAATTAAGAAAGAGGAAAGAAAAAAGAAGAAAAGTTAAAAAATACATTATCAAATAAATAAATAAACAAAACCAAATAAAAAATAATAATTTCTAAAAAACCAAAATGCTTTTTGATGCAGTGCGCTCGGAAGAATAATTTTGGTTTTTTGAGTAGGAGATATAAATGTTAGCGCGCAAAAGAATAGTTTTTGTATTGAACACGAACTTGATTCTCATTGAATGACAACTTTTTAATACGCGGTGAGTTAATGCATTCTTTACAATAAAAATAAAGTAAAAAATATGCTATTCGTGACCGTTCTAAAAAACATGACGCACAATACTGTACACGATATTCCCCTAAAGCTGCATATCGATGTTCATGAATGACAAATACTACGCATTCGGCTTTAATAAGAAAAATATCGTCTTTGCTAATAGATGAATATAAATTTACTAGTAAGCCCGGCGGTCATACGAAATGACCGCTGTACTAGATATTATAAATATACAATTCTCCCAGTAACCGGAAATGCACATAAAATCAAAGAGATATTTATCAGGCAGAACAATAAAGTTTAATGAATAAATAATAAACATATAAGAATTTCGGAAAAAATATTCTACCGAAAAAAAACCCCATCTAATTTATAATAATCCGTAAAATAGAAATATTATTTACTATGTAATCAAATTGTTTGTGAAAAATATGTATTTATATTCAACATGATCATCGTCAAATCAATAGTTTTAACGAACCTGGGAAAAAGAGCGCTGCCACTTTAATTTATATAGCGCAGACGATGAATAAATTAAAACAAAGAAAGAAGGATTAAATTAAATTCGCGTTTGCATTAATTTTTAACGGAGATTGCAAATCTAGCGATGTCTCACTCAAAATGCTAGAGAAATGTTTTGATTATTAGTATATTTGACATGTGTTACAACAATGGCAACTGTATTACAGTTACGCAAGCAACCAATAAGCTATCAGCGACAAACAGACACTTAAGCGGCTTATATATAGGAATTTTAATGTTCGTTTTAGTTTATCCGTCAAATGCTCGTGCGTTTCGGCATTTTTAAGGTGCTAATTCACTTCACGTCATTTTAAAATCGTGAGTTATTTTCACGCTCTGCAGACTTATTTATTGACTAATGATTATTTCTATGTTCTTTTGATATGTTTGTGTAGTTATTTTGATTATACACATGTATTTTCACTCCAAGGACCGTAGGGAATACTTTATCCTTGATACATACACATCAAAAGTATGTATTATTACGTAAATACCTTCGCAATTTGTAAAATACTTTAGTAAGGCTATACCTATTCGGCATATTAATCCATTGAATCCGAACAAAATTATATAAATTTTTATCGATTTTTGATACATTAAACCGTGAATCCTTTTTTAAGAATTCCAAAAATGTTTTTGAAACAGTTTAAAAGTAGTACTTACCATTTGCGTTGGGCATGGAGTGTTCATTTATATTTTCTTTTGTAGATTTTACGCTATACCTTCGTTTCCAGTGACAGCAGTTGAAAAGAATCCTCTTTTTGCTCTACGAATCCAGTATTTGACTTAATCCCTTTAATGGTTAATTTTATTTTGAAAAGGGTGCTAAGAAAATAAATCATTTTTAAGGTATAACCAGTAAGTAAATACATGTGGTCACAGACTCTTGCAACATTTTTAATAATATGTTGAATAAAAAATAATATGAGCAACCATACGTTCAACATTTGAGTTGCCGGTAGTCTTTTGGAGTAATTGTAACGTAATATAATTGAGCCGTTCATTGAAAAAATCGATTAACTCCATTTTTTAAAACCTGATTGAAAATATAATATCATCTTTTAACTTTTTATTTATTTCTTAGAAAATGATGTATCATCGCGCATGTTGCTTTCAATTGTTTGCTTTTGTATTCTTTCCAATCATCCTAGAAGGCATTTCCTTCCAGAGAATCAACAATGAATGGATGAATGGAAGTATCATGTTTATTTAGATAGCGCTCCGTTTCGTGAGTTTACTGATGCGTTATGTTTCTTTCTTTCTTTCTCCCTTTCCTTTTCTCTACTTAAAGTTTGAAATTAATATTTTGTTGAGTGACCTTTGTTTGCAACAGACTTTTATCAATACTAACTTTTTCTAAAGGAGTAGCTTAAGTGTAAAAAAACATTTTACATTCTATACATGTTTTTAAAAAGTACTCAAGACTGAGTTAAATTAGCTGAACTTTCTGTTTTTTCATCGCTGGAGAAACCCGATAAATAACGTTATCAACTATTGGAATCATTTAGAGAAAGTTACATATATTTTGTTAGGAACCACACAAGTCATTTATTCTTGTTTTATTTCTGCACTAAGTTAAAATAGTAAGAAATCTTTGCAAATTGCAGTACTCTAAGCACAGGAAAACATATGGTGTTTTAGACTTCAAACACATACTTGATACACAGAAGCCATTGGACTCTTTAAAAGGAACATAAAAAACAATATTCCACGAAGAAAAAATGATCAACTTTAAATACTTTTTAAACTAGAGAGGCAAAAATAAAGACCTTCATTTAAAAGAAAGCGGGGCCTCATCTAACGTCACGAATTACTTCTCACGTTTTCTCCCCGACGCTCAAGGCAGAGAATAGTGCATTTCCTCTGTTCAGTTCGTTGCTTTTGAAGTTTTTGAAACCGTATTACCTGAAAAATTATTTGGATTTTTAAGAATACCAAACGTATGATAGAGATTTTCTACATTTGAGAGATATAGGAAAAAATTACTCCCGTAGAATAGGCCTATATCATAATCAGATTGATTTTTTTATCTATTATTTCTTGCTAATCTACTTTTGGAATAGTAGGTTTTTTTAATCTATTTTTATCGAGTAAAAACGTCCTTTGCCTCGTTATGAACTGGAATTTTTCGTTTTCGTGTTCATAGTTATGTAAACAAAAAAATTGCGAAACTAGGCCCGTTGCAAAAATAATTGTGCAGTTATACTTCTACTAATTTAGAGAGAAAAATTCATTTGCATACGTTTTATGTCTACGTCGCTGAACATTATATCAAGTTATTGATGTATGTTGAGAATTTTTCATGATTCTCATTGTGCATCCCCATTGTTATTATTATTATTATTATTATTATTTTAATATCATTTCAAACAATTTCCTTTAAAGAGGCAAATGTCCTTTGAGTTATGTGTGCTGCCTTAATTCTAAACTTAAACATTTGTAATTCAACATTTTCTAAATAAAATAATATATTTAGTAGATTTCTCAATTAATTGCTTTAAACTACGAATTTGAACGTTGCGAAAAATTTTACTTCGCAAAGATGCAATACCTATTTTTTTTTTCTTTTTTTTTTTGACGAGAAGCAATTTTCTCAATTTCTTCGTTTCAGATTATGGATACCGTAAAGTGATGTTACTTGAGCGTTAAGGTGTTATTAAAAAATGTTTTTAAAATCTATCTTAGTAGCACCGGAAGCGGTCTAGTGCTATAGTGCTGATACTTAACAGAGCGGCAGTGAACTGGACGTGTAACAATCAAACAATACATATTTAAGATATTGTTTCTGATTAAAGTTTTCTTAACCCCTCCCGATCCTCATTGGCTCAAGAAACACCACTTACTCAACCTAATAGGACTTCGCGTGAGCTTAGCTCCTGAACGTTTTTTTTTTTTTTCAATTTTATGTAAATTTTTACACATTGGGCAGAATTCAAGCTATTTTTGCATTAAAATAGTCTAAAGACTGTCCTTCCTCTCAATGCTTGGTTAGAATTTAGGCTTGGCGACAACAATGGTTAATATTAAAACATTCAGTCAGAATCAGAGATGGTGCGTCTGATGTAAAGCCAAAGTATTTATTAATAGGTGTTGAATTTGATTGACACTCTTTAAGCACTTCATTGTGCTTTCATAAAAAAAAAATTTCGTAACAAGTAAAAACTTTTAAAAGGCCTTTGTAACACTTGGAAACAAGAATATCTCTAAATATTCTAAATGTTATGCAATGAATTTCCTCAAGAAGTGAAAGATTTTATGATTACTTTACATTTAAAGTGTTTCGGTAGCCGGCTTTTTAAAAAGTGATTTACCTGTAAACATCACAAGAAATGAAAAAGTTCTCGCGTGTCAAAGTTATACTTCACAAAACATTATTTACTATTTCTTTCTTTTTAAAAATATTTTAATGATTTTTATTGAATATGACAAAGATTATTTGATATGCAATGAAAACCCTGCACCCAACGAACAACACAATGATATCAGTTTTCCACCAGTTTGTAAATGATGGAGAATAAACATTGAAATGTAATTTTTCCGCTGAGTCAACCTAAAAATATTTCATTTTTGGAAACATTTTTGTTAATTTTGAACTTTTATCAGTTGTTTTTTGCTTTAAATAAGCTTCCGTAGCAGAGAGCAAAGAAGGCTCAAATCCCGGCGGGGAGTCTCCGTGTGCTAGTGTCGGACATAATTCGTTTAATTGTTAAGGAAAATGACTTTCGAAAGAAAGATAACTGGCTTGGAATGTACACCAAAATATCTAAAAGTAAGAATATGCAGATTTTGCTAATGGAAAAAGTTTTAAAAAGTCAATCTGAAAGCTCCAATCGATCTTAATCTAATGCGAAACAAACACGCACCCGATTCATAGTGTCAAATTCCGCTGCATGTTTAAGATGATTTCATCGAGTCAAAAGATGTACAACTTTAAATTTTTTTTACAATTAAAATTTAAAGACATTAAAATTTAAAGCAATAAGACATTTAACAATTTAATCTAGTAAAACTAGTAAAATCGAATTTACAGCTACATTCCACACTAGTTTTATATATATATATATATGTTACTGTAAAGGTCCGAAATCGGAAAATGTCGACAATCACCGGTGAATGTCGACATACACCGAGCACAGAATGTCGATAATCACCGGTGTATGTCGACATACACCGAGTACAGAATGTCGATAATCACCGGTGAATGCCGACGTTTACCATCCGTCAGACCGAGGATTGTCAACATTTTCCAATTTCGGACATTCACAGTTACATATCCATTATATATATATATATATATATATATATATATATAAATTTTTATCAGAAATGCCTTTCAGAAGCTAAACTTTTCCATACAATAAAAGTTTACACAATAAATTTACCTTTCTTAAATAATCAATTTTTCAAATTTGACATTTTCCCAATGACAACAAAACGAACTGTTGTCATATATTTATGCCATTACATATTAGTTACTGTAAGGATTTCAGCTACGTAATTTTATAAAATAGAATTTATAAAAGCATAGCGATCTTACTAGGAGCAAAATTATCCTTGGATAATCATCTACTCATGCAGCGAGCATGGTGACAAAAAGAGAGGAACCAGTTGCGTCAGTGGAGAAACGAAATCGAAAATTGAAAGCTTGCAACCTTCACAACTCGAACTTTTCAAAACATTTCAATCACTCCTCACTTTAAAAGAATAACTTTCATAAACAGGAAAACAAAAGGTCTCTTACCTGTTCTCCATTCTTGCTTGCAGAATATTAACCAGCCTCTATTTACGGAAGAAAGCTGCGTAAACACAAAGTGCAATAGCAAAGATTCATTTATTACCTTCATTTTGTTAAGGAAATGCTCTTTGTGTGAGTCACGTGACTCAAATAAAACACGCGTCAAACTATTTCGTCGAGAACAAACCTGAGAAAAATAAATATTATCATAAACATACGTTAGGGGTTTTTTTTTTTTTTTTGGCGTCGAGCATATTCATGTTTCATTGTAATACATGATAAATTTTTAATATATTAAGAAGAAACAAACGTAGTGTAATCCGATGGTGTGTAAAGCAAGGTTCATAATACATTGCAAACAACTGTTTCAGAAGTACAAGGGAGTGTTTTTCTCCAATAACGTTTTGAGCATCAGCACGCAAGGCAGCATAGCAATAAATAATTCTTAAAACTTCGTAGTATGTTTAAAAATGCTTCAAAGAGCTTATTTATTGGATTTGGGTTTTTAAGAAGCCTTGAAGGTATTTAATTTTAACCAAAACTGCTTAAAAGTGATTGACTCTTATTCCATGTTAAAAGTTAAAAGTACATATTTTTCAATTAGAAAGCTGCATTAACAATGTAAAGAAAATTTAAATAATGGACTGATTTTAAATGACTCAAAGACTCTCCCAAATTTTTAAAATTTGAAATAACACTTATCGTAAGTTTGCAATCCGTTGTATGTTTTTGCTCAGAAACAGCAACAGTTTTTTTTTCTTCGATGCTGCCGACTATTAGTGGCAGTATGAAACTTGATGTGTTAGCAATTGTAGATGTTATGCCCATTAGTGTACCTAAAGGAGGAGAAAAGAGAAGATTGGTAAGGCAAAAACATAAGTGTTACAAGGTTATTTTTCTCTTTCGTTAAAGTTATTATTGCAACTAAATAGTTATGACTGGATATGTGACAGAGATCTTACGATACTGAGTACCAGAACGAAGAAAAAAATAGAAGGGAGAAAAAAGGAAAAAAGATAAGATAGAGAAAAGTCAAATAGTTTGCTGATTTTATATACCATGCTTATTCAGTGTTTCCCCTATTTCTTCCTTTTTTAAACTGTTAATGCACCCCATTTAAATTACTTAACTGAAAGGATCTTTCGCTATGTTGAGACTATTTTGTGTCAAAAAAAAAAAAAAAAAAACTGTTCATAATTACTATATATTTAGATGAGCAATTTACATTTAGATACATGGCTCATTGACAAGGCGCAATTAGTTCTTCTCGAATGCAATTTTATTTGAATTATTTTGGTAGCATACTATTTATTAATAAAATGCATCTTTTGTTGAATTAATTAGCGTATTAAATTTGCTTCTGGTTGAAAAATCAGAAGCAAATTTATTTCTACTATATATGCAAGTTTGTTTCTACTATGTTTATCATTCGATTTTCAATTAATGACTACGCTCTACCAATTTTCCACTACTAATCGTTGGCATCTTAGATTACTTTTAAAGTTTACTTTTTATTACACTATTTTTTTTTACTTAGAAGACTATTTTCATAATTAACTAAATGTCGTAAAAAAGTTTTTTATGAATTTTAATGTCCCTTTTACATAGAGTTCATTTATTCAAATATCACGTGAATAAGTTAATGGGTATCATAAAAATAAATAACGTCTTTAAAAATCAGCCGATTAACATTATCTTTAATTGAGAAAACGAAGTGTTGTACATGTATTAATCTGAAAAAGTTGCGTAAAAGATTTTGTCAATGTAACAAAGGTAAGTTGAGTGCCCTTCATATCATTTTTAAACAGTTACATTTTTTTCCAGTTGTTTTTCTACTGTTCATTCTTTCTTATTCCACTCAACTTGGTTTCAACTCTAAATAATTAAAAATACTACAGAAGCCACATTTTGATGAACAGCACGTGTAAAACTCCGAAGCTATTATGTTCAGGTTCATGTATAGGAAGATCAATTATTATCATGATCATATTACTACTTGATGGAGACTAACATAACAGAATATAAGACCGTATTAAGAGCCCCTTACTATGAATAAACTGATATATAGGGTCAGGTGGGGGAAAATGGGTCACTTTTTGGCTGTTTTCATATTCAAAATTTCATAGAAACAAAACCATAAACATTTCCCATTTCTTTTTAATTGCATCTTAACATTGACTTCCTCTAGAACAATTTTATGTAATTTTAACATTTATTTTTTAATTATGAAATCGTTTAATTGGGCTTATAAAACTGTGATCTATTTTACGCCATCGTAGGGTAAAATGGGTCAGAATGCAAAATAATGCTAAAAGAAGTTATTTATTACTTTAAAATTGGAAAACAATGTGTAAGTGTAACATATTTAGCAAGATTTTGAACTATGATTACATTGAAATGTCAAAAATATATTGCTCTCGATAGTTACATATTGGTTCACGTAACACTTCAACAACATCACTTCTCTCTACCACATCAACATGATCTTTTTTAAGGGTAAACATTTAAAAAAAATTTTTAATGTAATTTCAATAAAATAAACAACGTACATTGTTTAAATTTAGGAACTTGCTGCAGTTAGGTACAATAGAGTAAATAAAAAAAATAGTGGAAAAAAAAAGACTTAATCCTAACCATGACCCATCTTACTCCATCCAAGAAAAACTGATGTAAAAAAAAATATTTAATAATTTCCTTAACTGCTCAGCTGGAATTGTTCTCCAAAGTTTCTTAGTGAGGTAATCCTTTAAATTTGTGCTGTTAAAAATATAGAGCTTTTCAGAAGTTAGTAAAACATGTGTTAAGCACACCATCATCCGAAGTTTACAAAAAAAAAAAAGTGTTGCCATATTTAAGAACCAATTTTTTTTTCGATTGAAAAATACTGCCAACAAATAGAAAAATAATATTAAATATATTGGACAAAAATTTTCAATTTCAAGTTCTATTATTTTGGGTTTTTTTTATAAAGTGAACCATTTTACCCCCATAACCCATTTGACCCCATCCACCCCTACAATCTTAATTAATTAAGTACTGGTTGTTATAGATATTTTTATTTCAGAAGTTAGTTTTAAAGATAATCAAAGAACAATAGATTTAAAGTAACAAAAAATATGAGTGACTTGAAGTTAATAAGATCATTTACCGTCATGACAGTAATATTTTCTAACAAACACGAACATAATGAAATAAAGTTACGCTCATTAATTGCAGTTGGCTCCATTGCAAATTCGTGAGCACGTGTAACAGCACACGTAGCGAGTAATCAGGAACATGAATCTTGTTTTACAATACCTACAGAGAGCCAAAACACAAAGCGTTTACCATTGTCCAGCTGGGTTATTATTTTCATAGTACTTAACGTCTCAACTTTCTCATTTGAAAGTTGGATTCTCGAAACAAACTACGAACGACTAATTGAAACGAAGTTAACCCGTTATCATTATCTTTAAATATATATTTACAGCAATTTAAAAAAAGTACTGGTAGGTAAAACTTTTTTTAATCTAAGATACACTCGTTTAAAATAAAAACCTTAGTACCTTTAAATAGAAGAGATTTATATGAATAGCTGTTAGAAAATCAGTGGTTGGAAAGTTCATACGCTGTAAAACTGAAAGTCGATATTTGTTTACGCTTATGAAGTTACAAAGGATATCATATTCTATCAATAGATGGCGCATAATATTGCCAAAATATTTCTTGAAACAATACTTTAACAAACAACACTTCCTATGGCAATATTCTTTATTACTTATTATTCAACATATCAATTTTATTTCCTGCTTTATTATTTAGTGATTTGCCTTGGAATTATCATGCTTCAAAAGGAATTTTGATTTGCTAAAAAATGAATGCCATTCTTATTGTGTCTTTCTGCAGCTAATGTTTACTCCTCTCGAGAATAGTTAATGATGATAATAATAATATTAATAATAATCCCGGGTTGCATCGACGTTTTGCTTTCAATAATGTGGTGCAATGCAGGCGTTGCTTCAAGAAGCGATTAAATGAAGCTACTGGTGTGCCACATTCCTATACTGTTTACTTTCAGATACTTGGTATCGACACCCATAGACCCGTCATTTGGGCGTTCAGGGGGGTCAGTTTCCCCCTTCTCTCCCCCCCCCCCGACTTTTAGAAATGCAATGTATTTATGCATGTATTAATGTAATTTGTATTTTTTATCTACAATATGCATTAAATATCTACCCTTTGCTCGCCCCTGAAATTTTCAAAATGTCAGGCGTGTCGATGCCGAATCAAATCGATATTACCTATCTCGAGTGACTCGTTTACCATTTAGTAAAAATTAAAATGGTTACTTGTAACGAATATATCCACAATATCCATTATTCCGTATTATAATTTTAGTGTCTTAATAACAAAATAATAAAAGCAATTACATTGACTTCTTAAAGTTAGAAATTTTCGATTTAATACATTTTATTGATGTCCATCTCACGGAAAAATATATTTTATAACACTTTTTTTTATTACTCAATTTTAATATTTCTTTTGGCAATTTTCTTGCGCTCAATTATGTTTTATGCAGCATGAATGTAAATTGTTTTTAAAATATGTATACTCATCTGATATTACTCATCCAGATGATATATATACCAAAATCCCAAATCTTTTAGTTGGGCGAAATACAGAGAAACAAGCATTGCTTTATCTTCTATTATTATTAACGTCTTCGTGCAATTGAAATGTTAATTATGCAGATTATGCACAATAATTATCTTAAATATATGTAACAGTATCAAGATTTGACTGTGGCCGAAATTTTTAACTTGGGTTACCATCATCTTCGACTTCAGTCACTTGTTTCAAAATCAAGGGTACAACATAGCATCATTGATACTTTTTTAATAAGATCAATCATTAATGAAAACGAAGATATTGCAAACTTTGAGTCACTCTAATCGAGAAATCTCAATTAAATAAAGCAAATCTTAATTAAATAAACAAAAATAAAATAAGTGATGAAATTATTTATTTTTTTCGTCGAGCACTGTTTGAGCTTTGATTAAATTTTTATGAAACACCTGTTTTTATTTTTGGTAATTTTTTTATTTGTATGCAATGGTGGTTTTGTACATAAATTATTTTTTTTCTTTAAAATAAAATTTAACTGAATAAAACTTGGGTCAAAGCTCCTTCTTGGCTAGTACTTGATTTGGGCGGGTGACGAAAAGTTTCTAACTTTCACAATTTTGTACCGACGTATGTATGCCAAATTATACAAAATGTCCATTTCAATGCTACGAAATTCGGAAACATATGTAGTAAGATATATTTCAGGGATTTCCGGAAAAAGTATGTAAGTGGAGGGATTGTACAGAAATACGCAAATTTTAATGACATAAACTCGAGTATTTCCAACACGAAATCGTAAGTTTTAGGTGTTTATTTTTGTTTTTCATACAGTTTTAATCACAAATCGCAAAGCGAACACGAGTGACTGATTTCTGAACAACCCTTTAGGATCCATCTCCTCTTCCAAATGTCATTAAAATCACTACTATTTTTGACTTTCCAAGACAATAAAAAGAAATTCTTTTATAATGGATATGATACTTGGATACTTGGATATGATGGCATACTTGGATATGATACTATGAAAGTTAGAAAGTGCTAGTTTTCACGCATGCGTAGAAAAAAAATTAATACCTGCAATTGCTTTGTGCAAAAATCTGCATTTTTATTTATTTATTTATTTATTTTTACAACACAAAAACGTATGATGGACATTCGTGTTTTTGAAAGAAATGTTTTTTGTGAATGTACGAGACGTTTTTACGAAAATGCATACATTAGTTGTATATTGCAAGCTATTTTGTAATTTTCACAGCTTATTTCCCAGCTTTATTATAAGTTGGCTCCTAAATGTACTAGAGATTGCATTTTTATTAGAAAGTGTTAAGGAAAACATCACCAAATAGTAAAAAACGAAACTATCTGTAGTGTGTATTTGACCTTGGACTTTAAGGTTACCTTATTCTGTCAATATATAGCGCATAGTATTGCCCAAATATTTTGATTTTGTATATAAGTAACAAACAGTACTTCCCATAGCAATATTTTTCATTAATTTAAATTAAACTTATTTACTTTTAATTTCCTTTTTATTATTTATAGAATTTACCTAAAATTATCAAAAGGACTCTTGTTTTTACAAAAAATGAATGTCTTCTTTTGTGTTTGTGTCTGTGTGCTTGTCTTTCTGCAACATTCGGCAGCACATGTTTATGCAACTTAAGATATATATATATATATATATATATATATATATATATATAATAAACAAATAAAAGACTCGGGTTGTTGCTACTTGGTACGGAAGCGAAAGAACACCAATTAAACACTTAAATTTTCGATCATTTTTATAGGGTAAATTTCAAATACGTGAAAACAAAAAAACATGTTGTTCCTGTCATTAATCTTTATTTCTACATTATTATCAAGCCTCAGCTTTCAGAAGAAAGACAGCTTAGCGACAAATGCGAAAAACCAAATAACCTAACTTTATTACGGCTACTTAAGACTGAGTGGAAGTCACGTTATTGGAAAACAACACGCGGAGAAATTTCGTCACGAAGAAACTAGAGTGATTGATAAAATTAATGTTCTGAAGAGCAGGTGTCCTTCGCACGTTTTCGGTTTAGTACGAACGCATTCATATCTTATTGTCATTTTATAATAAAGCAAACATTTATGTTAGAAAGAAAGAAATTTTTACTGCTCTTTAGAAAAATGGTGGGGGAAACCTACAATTTCAAGCACAAACTACATAATACATCTTATGAGACTGTTACAACATATATATATATATATATATATATATATTCTTCTTTTTTTCAGTTCGGAAAAGATTCGAAATTTAGGACGAAAAGCAGCACAGTAATGAAAAGTGCTTAGCACTTAGAAGGTTTTCGTACTAAAAAAAATTTAATGTGCTAACTTTCCCGCGTGCCCACACCAAATTTGTAGATATAGATCTCTCTCATTTAGAAGCCGATAAGTATTTCTAATATACCGTTTAAACGGTTAGTATACTTAATATCGAAACGTAATAAATATCCTTTATTAAAAACAGAAGAAAGAAAATTTCTATTGTGTAAACGATAGTAATTCATTCTACCACACTTTTGAGCATTATATTTCAGTAATTTCCTTCCTATCCTACTATCAAATATTTGAGACGCACAAGTTTTAACACGAGAACCACCGAACCAGTTTTGATCATTTCGAAACTTTTAGTTTGCACCGAATTGTTATTAATTATGGTACAACTTTCAGTTGCATTAACGTGTTACAATTACTGTACATTAGTAAAAGTCAATGCACCTGACAATTGTACTATAATTTAGCAACAATATCAATTCGCAATCATTGTTGTATGTCCTCATTTTTAGATGAAAGAAAGATTACGAATTTAGGCCTCCTCCGCACTTCCAGACCCGACCAAGACCCGACCAATGACCCCCACCTCATTAGGGCTTTGATTGATGATCCCCGACGGGCTATACGCGAATATGTGTTGACCTCTCCGCATTGATTTTTTCTTCTGCTGTACGACCGTGACCCGACTCATGGACGGAGCAAAATCGGATGCGTATAGTGAGTCGGTGCAGAGTGCGTTCTGTATCCGCATTAAGAACCGACCCGACCCGACCAGCAATATCTAAAGACATTTTATTCGAAACGGAAAAATTTGTTTTGGTTATTTATGAACTATGTATCATGAATTTAGTTATTAATTTCTATTTTGAAAAATTATTTATTTTTATTTCTATGTGATTTTCTGGAAAAAATATGTTACACCAAAAAACTCTTAAGAATTTTAAATTTTTTGCTCGACTGAAACGTTTATGCCCAAATGTAAGAA
The DNA here is from genome assembly GCA_038502835.1 of Octonoba sinensis. Classification (NCBI taxonomy): domain Eukaryota; kingdom Metazoa; phylum Arthropoda; class Arachnida; order Araneae; family Uloboridae; genus Octonoba; species Octonoba sinensis. The sequence continues at coordinate 49,967,224 of CM076601.1, read as the reverse complement.
CGAAAATATTTCACATTATAATTTAATCCAAACTTATCATCATTATTATTATCAAGTTTGTTTTTTTCATTTATTATTTTTTTTTCGCCGCACAGTGGAAAAGGGCTTTTTTATTTGAAGAAATTAAATTATGTGTTGTTCATAAATGTTACTCCTCCTTGCAATATTTTTTTGACCTCCTAACTGCCTTTGTGACTACATTAACATATAACTCATTTCTCACTACGGAGGGGGGGGGGGGGGATTGACACCCAAATTAAATTTAAGAGTTTTTCAAAAATACACTGGTGCATTTCAACGTATTCGTAATGGTTTTATAAATGTAGTTCAATGAAAGTTGCACCAAATAAATAAACCAAATTAAATTTAAGAGTTTATCAAAAATACACTGGTGCATTTCAACGTATTCGTAATGGTTTTATAAATGTAGTTCAATGAAAGTTGCACCAAATAAATAAAATACAAAATTTCTTGAGATTTTTTTTTTTCACTTCTGCAAAAAAACATGAACTACAAATTTATACAACACAGCTAAGCTTTTTTGGGGGGGAATGGAGCACAAATTACCGTATTTGTCACACCCAGGCTAGGAACGTCACTGATATTAGTTTTACTTTATAGAATTGACAATGATAATTAAAAAGAAATAAATTAAGAATATCTAGTCTGCTGAATCTAAATGTTTGTAATTTAACCAAAATATGTGATGTCTGATGTCACGCTTCATGTTTTACCCCCCCCCCCCTCCCCCCGAAGTGTGAGTGTCCTCGTTTAGAATTTATAAGCCATTGGATATCAATTTCGAAATAAATATTCATCGAAATGAAGAAATATTTGTTCTCAGTTTAGGAAACTGCGATTGCAATAAATACGTGCGAATATGAAAAAGCTTTTATTAATTATTTTATTTATTGCATAAGGGATCATTCATAAATGATGTCACGCTTCAAGGGGGGGGGGGTGAGGGGATTTCGTGAAATTGTGACAAATTGTGACATCATGCATTATGTAACATAGCGTGACATGTGACAAAGGGGGTTAGGGGGTCCGCTGAAGTGTGACATATTGTGCAAAGGGGGGGGGGGTCAAATATATGGGAAAAAAGTCTTACATCATTTATGAGCGGCCCCTAATATGAACACTGAAATTTTTATAAATAATATGATCACTGTGTTCAGTGATCATAATATGATCTCTGAACTGATCGCCTGTTTGATGTCAATTTCTGTAGTTTTATTTGCGCAACTAATGGAAATTCACTACAATATGTTTTGTTCTCTTAAAAATGTTTTTAAAAAAAGCATTTTATTTTTATAAGTAAAGTGTAGTTATTAGTTTTTTCCGTGATTTAATAAGGGAACTTTTATTACATTATAGTACACATTGAATGTGCAATTATTTAATTAAAAAATATATCCTTTATCCTTCTTCCTCCCCCTCCCTCTCTCTCTCTTTTTTTTTTTGAAATAGATTGGTAAACAGTTTAAAAACATGTATATATAATGTCAATTTTCCGTTGCTCCCGATATTTTAATGTCTTTATTCCAGGCATTCCATTTAGAGGGGCCAGTTAGGGGCATTTTCCACCCCCGGCTTTGAGGATATAATGTATTTTTATGAATGTGCATGTGTTTTGTTTCCTCAGCATAGCAAATAAAGAGAATATACACTTTGTCCTCCCCCCCCCCCTCCCCTGGTAAAATTCGAAATGACGTTTCTGGTTTGGTCTTACCGATAGAGGACTCGTAATTCACTGCAATTCATAAAATATATTTCGAAAAGAAAAATATAAAACAAAATGAAGCCGCAAATAGTTGAAGATATTCGTTTTGGTTATAAAATAACAGTCGGGAAACCTTAAGAGACATTTAAATTTAATTTATATTCTTTAGACCTTTTTTTAAATTGCCCAACGTAATATATATATATATATGCGCATATATATGTATGTATATATACGCGCATATATATGTAGGCATATATTTTCTTCAGATTGAACTTTTAAATTCATACATTTGTTCTTAAACTAAGCGTTGCTTTAGGTAAAATATAAAAAAAAAAACTTTTACTTACCTAATTGTTATTGTTTATTTGTGCCAGGCATTTTAAGCTCATTAATGCTTTAGAAGTATTTACATGTAATATCAACTATTCACAATGACAGTTAAACATAATTTTATTGGACTTTAAACAGAATTAATTTCGTGAAGTTAGGTCCAACTCGCGTCTTTGTATTAGGATTCTAATAAGCAATAATCTTTATTGTGTTAGGTTCCAGTGATAATTTTGAGTTTTAATAATAAAAAAAAAAATAAGTTGTTAGACTTTGTGAACTTGTAGATGATTATTTGCCTTTAAATTTCATTTAAGATTCTGAGCACCGAAGATTTTGTAAGTAGTATTCGCCCCCCCCCCCCCAACCTGTGTATTAGTTCACCCTTTTTTCGCTTCCAAATTTTGTCAAAAATACTTCGAATCTGGGTACGTGCACATATATATGTATGCGTATGTTTTATTTAGATTGCATTTTTAAATTCATACATTTGTTCTTAAATCAAGCGTAAGTTTAGGTGAAGTTAAAAAAAAAAAAAAACTAAGAATGAAGTTTTTAGACTTTTTAAACTTGTAGATGATTATTTTCCTTTAAATTTCATTAAAGATTCTGAACATCGAAGATTTTGTAAGCAGAAACCCCCCCCCCCCCCTTCTAACCTGTGTATAAGTTCAATCTTTTTTCGCTTCCAAATTTTTTAAAAAATACGTCGACTCGTACATGGGTACGGCATTTAAAAAGGCCTTACATTATATTCAGAGTTTTCCTCTCAGAAAACCCAGTTTATTCTACGAATAAACCCGCCGTTTCCCTTTCTTTGCGACTTTTTTCTAAAAATGTCTTTACAATCAAGAAAACCATTTTTGAAAATTACATCGTTACACAGAATTAAAAGTAAAAAATTATTAGACTGTGTGAGATATAATTCGTGACATTTTATTGAGAAGTTAGTTTTATATTAATGAAAGGAAGGTCTTCCAAGCCTTCTTCGTTCGGTGCAATTTAACGCGCAGCAATAAGCCAATCTTGAAATCTTCGCACCGCTTGGGAAAAAATTAAGATAAAAGCAGATAGTGCGAAGCGAGATAAGGCACGAGACGCTAATTGGTGGTCGCCGTCACGTGCCGTACTCGCCCTTCAGACACTCGCAAAGCGAAGGAAAAGCCAGATGACTCCGTCTATGCTAATATGTCTATGAATAGAGCATGTTGACGATATAACTTACCATTTGATGTTTCACATCTGTTACTTAAACAAGAAGTTCCGTCTAGAACTATACGAGCCTACTTTCCCGTGTACACCAGCTTCAAATTTATATTCTAGCTATCTCTCTCTCTCTCTTTCTCGTTTAGCTTAAGTTCTTAATTGCTTCAGATATACCTTTTCAACGGTTAATGCATATTCATTCAATCACTCATTTATTCAGTCATTCATGTATTTATTCACTCAGTTATTAATTCATTATTTTTCTTATTCATTTAATCATTCATTAATTCAAAAATATTCTTGAAAATCTCGATCAAAAAATTTCATAGGAAAATAGGCTCGTTAGTTCTGGATGAACTTTCTATCTGCACATGTTCTACGTCATAAGAGCTTTCCGATGAAGTTTGTTCCAAGCAAATCGGTCCGTTAGATCAGGATTTATATAGGATTGAAATTTCCCAATAGGCAATATGTTTTTTTTTTTTTTTTTGAACTGTTCAAAAATGAACAAAAATTGTTCAAATCAATATTTCACGCCAAGAACTTCTTCCAGTGAGCTTGTTCATGGGAACTTATATCTTGTACCCAGATTTTACATAATTTGCTTCATTTTCACCTATTGGCGCTAATGTTAAAATTTTTTGAACTGTTCAAAATTGAACAAAAAATTGTTCAAATCAAATTGTTCAAAAGTAAAATATGGAAGTGAGATGTCCTCGCCGAGATCTTTCGAATGCAAAAAGAATTTTTCGAATCGGACAATTCGTTCAAAAGTTATTAGGGGGGGGGGGGACAGACCGACAGACACACTTTTTCCCCATCTCATCTCAATACACTACTTTCAAATTTTTTATTTTTCAATCTTTATTTAATTACTTCACTTATTTTTGACTTTTCTTGATTTCTAACGATATTTTCAAGATACATTAAGCCTTCTTTCATGCTTTATTATTATTTTTTTTTTTACTTTTACGGGAAAGTAGGCTAAAAAAGACAGACAATTTAAGAAATGTCTGCGCTCGATATTTTTTAATTAAAAGCAAATATTTTGCTTCTAAGTCAGACGCGCAAATTTAAATAACTATTTTTTGAAATTATTTTCTCCTTATTTTTATCCACACTGTTCAAAACAATTGAGAAATGTTGGCAGATATTTTTTAATGGTAGTAACTTCTATTTTTAACCAAAACAATACAGGTATAAAAACTTTCCATTTGTTGTAATAAAATTATAGTTTTTTGATCATTTCTGGATTATCAAAAGTGGCTTGTATCACTATATCTGTGGTTGCATCTGTGATGAATTCTAGAGCTGGTGATTTGCTTCATTTTTTCTTTGATACTCGTCTTTGTTCCATTTCTGACGCTCCGCTGTCCCAAATACATTAAAAATTAAACCACTTCCGAGGCCAACACCAGCAGAAATGTATAAGACATCGTGCCATTGTCCAATTGATGACTAAAATGAGAAAAAAACATATTTTAAACTAAATTATGTGCAGGTGTAATATTGTTATGTTTATCTGGCTTAAAATAAATAAATCTCTTATGTAGATTTCCTTGTGTTAAAATTGGTGTATGTATCTTTATAGTTAAAAAAAGATGATACCGTTGAAAACTGAAATGAAGGAGGAACTGCTTTCACTCGGTTTAATCTCAGCAAAAATTTCGCTCAGAATTTACGCGAGCTTAATATCATTCCGAAATGTTCATGAAACTTCTTAGACATGTGGATTGTTGGAGGAATAAATTGCATTCGCCTTAAGAGCAAACATTATGTGTTAATATTTACCAAAGGACATTAGTTTTCTTTTAAACATTTTTAGGATGACAATAAGAAAATAAGATAAAGAACATTTCGATCACAAAGTCGAGATCTCTGCTTGGCAGAGTATCAAGAAGAATCTGATCATGTTTTCAGGAGAAACTGGTATGAGGAATGTGGGGTTGAAAAATATGAGGATGAAAAGTAGAACTATAAGCAAAAGAAAAAAATCAGGTTGCGAATTAAGATAGGTTTTATATAAGGTAGTATTAACCCTGTAATGCGCAAGTGATTTATTTTTTTTTTTTATTGTTTTATTTATAGTTATGTATATATATATATATATATATAGATAGATATTACTTTGTCCGCCTTTCGGCGGAGTTGGGAATTAGAGGGTTAACGACAAGAGAGTTATAGTCTTTTTTTTCCCTTGTTTAGTATAAATCAATTTTAACTTTACCTTTTTATGCGTTGTTTTAAGGAAAATATTCATATAAATTTTTTTTCATTACTTAAATCATGAATTAAATCATTTTGAATCATGCTGGAGATCACCATTGTTTATGAGTGTTTTCCTATTTCATTATATAAATGAAACAATACTAGACTATTTATTTATGAAACATATACTGGGTTTAATTTTTACGGTTTTCTAAAATGAACATAAATGTTTAACATAATTCTTACGTTATTAGTAACAATTCGTCCGACTATTAGCGGCAGTAGGAAACTTGATGTACTAGCAATTGTAGATGTTATGCCCATTAATGTACCTAAGGGGGAAAAAAAAGATTAGTAAGACAAAAACAAAAATACAGTCGACGCTCGTTATAACGACCACGCATTATAAAGACCATTCCATTATAACGACCAGTGATAAAAGCCCCAACTTTCTTCCTATGAACTCTATGTTAATTTGCTTTCGGTATAACGACCGTTCTGTATCGCCCAATCCAATACAGCGACCGCATTCAACGGACACTATTTCCGGTATTTTTCCAAAAAGAACATGTTTCTAAATTTGTAACTTGAAATGACCTTGATTATAGTTTACTGACAAGCTGCATGCAGCCTTCAGTGTTCAGTCAGTCCAACTTTGACAGGGGGAGGGGATTACCACTCACCATAGTTTGGAAAGAATAGAGAGGGGGAGAGAGCACGTGGACTTTACGGATTTTAGGAAAAGGGGTTGACAGATGTATTGGTAGTTTTTGTCATTTGAATCACGTGTTTTCCCAAGGCTCGATTCTCCGAAATACGAGGAGTCTTGCTGTCCGTGACTGGTGGTGTCATGTCAGCTCAGAAGTTCTGCTTCCAGAAATGTGAATGAGAGGGTTCGAGAAAAATTAACCTGCTCTTCAACCTGAATGTTGACAGGTTCCAGGTCACGTGCCTTGGATTAGTTATCCTCTGGGGGAAGGAGCGAAAAAAGAATAAGGTTCTTCAGTGAAATGCATACTGCAAACAGGAGTTGCATTTTCGCTATTGAACGAGATGGCAGGTTCAAACAAGCGCAATGCGATATGTCTAGATACTAAAATTAAAATTTTAAATGAAGTTGATAAAAAAGTTTTAAAAAAATGCGAAATTGCTAGAGTTTTCAAAATTCCCAAAAGCACCTTATTTGGCATCATTAACAACCGGGACTCAATTTTAAGAAAAGAAGAAATTGGAGTCAAATCTTCTAGAAATCGGTCCCGTGAAGGGAAATTTCAGAAGATCGAAGAAGGTTTATATGAATGGTTGAAAATAATGCGATCAAAAAATGTCCCAATAGATGGAAATTTGCCGAAGTCAAAAGCTCTAACTTTTGCTCAAAAAATGGACATTGACGAAACTGTGTTCAAAGCTTCGGACGGATGGTTGCAAAAATTTAAAACCAGACATGGTCTTTCATTCCGGAAGCTTTGTGGCGAAAGTGGTTCTGTGAATGAAGAAGCAGTGGACACATGGAAAAAAGAAAAGCTGGAAGAAATTATCAAAAATTATACTCCAGAGGATATTTTTAACGCAGACGAGACTGGACTGTTTTTCATGATGAAACCTGATAAATCTTGCGTTTTAAAAAACGAAACTGCGAGTGGAGGGAAAGAAGCCAAGCAAAGACTAACAGTTCTCTTATGCTCAAATATGTCTGGTACTGAAAAACTTCCACTCTTAGTGATCGGAAAATCAAAAAAGCCGAGATGTTTTAAAGGACTCAAAATCTTACCTGTCACGTACAAAAACAACTCCAAATCGTGGATGACATCTGTCATTTTTGAGGAATGGCTACGTTGCTTGGATAAGCAAATGACAATTCAAGGTAGAAAAATTATTCTTGTAATTGATAACTGCACGGCTCATCCCAAACTAAATGGGTTGAAATCAATGACCGTGGAATATTTTCCACCTAATGTCACATCTGTTCTTCAGCCACTAGACCAAGGGGTCATTATGAGTTTTAAACGCAATTATAGGAAGTTACTACTGCGAAGAGTTGTTTCTTCACTCGACGAAGATCAAGATTACAAAGTTGATGTCCTAACAGCTTTGCATCTCTCTAAAGCAGCATGGAATGACGTCTCAGAAAAAACCATCAAGAATTGCTTCCATCATGCTGGTTTTAAAAAGCAAGAGGAAAGGGAATCTACTGCTGAAATAATTAGTCCGGCAATCGAAGATGAAAATTTCGTTGAAGAAGAGGAAATGCTGCAAGAAATTTCTCAGAAAATGAACATGGATGCAACGTTGAACTTTGACGATTACGCTAAAATCGATAATGACTTGGAATGTGTCGAGCATCTGTCAGAAGATGAACTAATTTCCCGTTATTGTGGACAGGAAGAAATTGATGCATCATCATCAGATGAAGAAGAGGAAGAAATTGTAACAAAAACTCCTAGCATAAAAAATGTGTCTAATGCTATCGAGACTTTAAAATGTTTTTTTGAAAGGCAAGAAAATACAGAACACTATTTGTCATCAATAACTGAAATGGAAAATTATGTTTTGCAAAAATCACATGTGCTAAAAAGGCAAACAACCATTTCTGATTTTTTCTTCCGAAAATGAATGATTTGCAAGTATGTAATTTTTTCCTTATATTTTCTACTTTAAAATCTGTTTAACATTTTATTATAACATATTGCACTGATAATTTTTTTTAAATTCCAATGATAAAATATAATTTGAGCATTTTGTTGGAATCTTTGAAAAATTGGCAATTTTAATGGAATTACTATACTGCATGATGCATGCATATACATTTTTAAATTCTACCTCTTATAGCGACCACCCGTTATAAGGACCTTTTTTTGTGGAACGGAGATGGTCGTTATATCGAGCGTCGACTGTATTTACAAGAATAGCTTTCTCTTTCATTAAACTTATTATTTCAAATTAAATACATTTGACTGGCCATGTGATAGCGGTCTTACAATATAGAGTATCACAATGAAAAAAAAGTCAAATAGTTTGATTATTTTATATACCATGCTTTGTTCTTTGTGTCTCCCCTATTTCTTCACTTTTTAAACTGTTATGCACACCATTTTAATAACATAGCTGAAACTAATGATTCTTTATTACGTTGAGGCTATTTTGAGAAAAGAAACGAAAGTTCTGTCTTACTAGATGAAAATAAAGTTTATTTCAACTGTTAGAAAACGCAAGAATTACGTGAGGAAAAGATAACTTGAAAGCTTCTTTCTTTATTTGTATGAATGCTATAGAGCAGAGGTTCCCAAAGTGGTCCAGGTGGACCCCCAGGGGTCCATAGGAGACCACACGGGGGTCCACGTAGACGTGAAAAGAAAACAGGGGTTCACAAGTTGTAAGTGGGGGTCCACGAAAGATTTTCTGTTTTTCATAATAAAGAACAAAAATTGTGGCTTGGATTTACCTATCAACGTAGGCAGGTAGCATCAATCACTAGGTTGTTGCTCAAAAATATTCGGGACTCAGTTCAAATACAGAATTGAATGGAACAATGGATAATAGTACAACTGTACACCACATGTCGAGACTTGCAAAGTGCCGCCCGTGAGCCCGCTCGTAAAATATAAAGCGGACATTGCGTACTTAACAGATTTTTTCATAAAATTCAATGACGTTAACTTGCAGTTACAAGGGGACAGCCTGCATTTCATAAAAACAAAGGGTGTAATTTCGGCGTTTCTCGGTAAATTTAAATTAATGAAGCAAAATATTAGTCGGCGTGAATTCTCAAAGTTTCCGCACTTGTCACAGATGAGGATATTCAGACATATGCTCAACATTTAAATACCCTGCATGATGACTTCAAAAATAGATTTGAAGATATTCTGACGATGGAAATACCACCATGGATCATAACCCCATTTGATGAAACGGAAGAGGCGAATGTGGTATTATTATACAAGAGGAGCTACTTGAGCTCAGCACCAACGAGGAACTGAAGGGGAAATTTAAAAAAGGCTATCAAACATTTTGGCTGCAGGCAGAAATCCCCGAAAAATATCCTGGGCTGTGGGAAATTTTCGAGAAAATTTTTGATAGCGTTTCCCTTGTCATATTTTTTCGAAAGAAGTTTTAGTGCCGTTATCAACTTGTTAACAAAAAAAGAGAGCAGATTGAACATCACAGAATGGGGAGATTTGAGATTACTTCTTACAAAACTGAAGCCAAATATTGATAATTTGATGTCAATTCATCAAGTACATCCTTCTCATTAAAAGTATGACTATTTAAATTTCAGAGTTCATTGTTGATTTTTTGACAATTGTTGATTGTTTGTAATAATAAATGTTTATAATTTTGTATAACCACAAGTAGGGTCAGTTGGGGTAATTGTAAACGCTTTTTCAATGTTTTAACTTTTGATCCTTCCTTACCTCTTGAATGAATTCAGAGAGAAAATTGTGAGCATTGTAGCCACTACTGTACTTCTTGTGAGTAAATGTGTACAAAAATTTTGACTTTATGACTATTTGTTAGCGAATGAGCTCGTGTTTACAATTACCCCAGAGATCCGGGGTAATTGCAAACAGTGATTTATTTTTGTATAAGGTTAATGCAAATGGAAAATTGTTTCATATACAGTCTGCTTGAAGGCTTAAGAAGTTCCAAAGCAATGGTTCTCAATCTGCGGCCAATAGGCCGCATGTGGTCCGCTGAGTTATGTTATGAGTCGGCTGAGATCATTTAACGAGAAATATCTTGCAAAGAATCAAGTAATGCGACAAATGTATGTAAAATTTGTCCCGCAGTGGATCAGTCGGTTAAGCTTGGATCCCACAGAACATCGAAAGTGAAGCACAACTGGATTTCCAAGTGGCATTAGCAACAATAACAAGAGTTATGTAAAATAGACACAAAAATGTAATTTACATCAAAATATAATACTTCTTGTCCCCCTCAAAATATTGGAAATAGGATAAATTTAAGTGTTTACAATTACCCCAGAGTACGAAATATATGGGGTAATTGTAAACACTTAACTTGCACATGAAAAATAACAGGGAGGATTGAATTCATAACTAAATATTTTTAGCAGCATTCCATATGACAAATCAAAATGGTTGAAACCGCTTACATCGCTTTTGTAGATGAGCTGGCGAGGAAAATGTAAGATCACTAAATTTTGTTAAACAACTTTTTTCACTTTGCCGTTTTCAAACAATAGTGACGCCTCCACAGTTATTTCGAAACTTATGAAACTGTTTCAAAGTGTTCCCTATGCTGCCAGTTTATCACTCACAAGCATTTAAGTTTTCAAAACCACCACAAGTGTAGTTATGAAGCTTGTTTACAACTACCCCGTGTTTACAATTACCCCAACTGGCCCTATTATTTTAATAAATAGGACACAAGAAAATGTGCTACTATTTTTTTCTTCTTAACATCCCCAATTTAGGGTGATATTTTTAGGAGTTTTGGGAATACAGTAGAAATGTAGCAGCAGGGGGGGGGGGGGGGTCTACCGAAAATAGTAAAACTTTGAAAGTGGTCCGCGAGAAAAAAAAGTTTGGGAACCTCTGCTATAGAGTTTACACCTCTTGATGGATTGGACCAAAATTTTGCGAAAAAGTCAATCGTCTCCCATCACCTCTTATTGGGCCATTATTGTATTTTAAATAATATAAGACGTATTTTTTTTTCTTCAAAAAATTGCAGTCAAAATTCAGGATCGTTTTATACTCTAACATGATATTAGAATGCCAAGTGTTTGATTTAAATTTCCAACTAGTCTAAAATATTGCCAATGAAAATACTAACGAAGAGGAACCAGAAGAAACTTCAGGTGCTGTCCTTCTGCGTAACTTTGATGCACAATATCTACAGTTTGAATAATTTAAATTGCCCCACTCATATTTTTATCGATTACTTTTCATCTACTGGCAAAAAATTGAAGTCCTTCTAAAGTATTGTATAGTTACTAAAAATTAGGAAATAATAGCTATTCTTGGCTATAAGTAATAACTTAATCATAACACACTAGAGGGCAGCACCAAATTTTTATATATTAGGTTTTAGTTTAGTTTTCCTTTGTTTTTAAGTTGTTCTGTGTAGAGTCACTACAGCTACAGAGGAGCCTTTAAAACTGTGATGAAGCTGCTATCTGACACTTATCTTCAAATTGCTAATTAATTAAGTTCTCGCCCGTGCGTTGGCTGTGATGTTACTGTCTGCAATTATTGTTTGCTAATCTGTATTTGTGATTGTGCAATAAAAGTTAAAGAGTTAAAAGTTTACTGGAATTCATCAGTTTTGATTTCTTCAGAAAGTTGCGTAGCTACAGGAACAAGCTATAAACACCATTTAAAATGATTTTTTTGCTGGGTTCAAAGTTATTCTAAGTGGAAGGATAAGTTTGAATCATGCCAGAAATGTGAGATTAAAACGCGAATTTTACAAAAAATAAAAACATTATAGTTAGAAAACTGAATCAGAAAATTAAAAATTTTCAGTGCTTAAAATTTTTATTTCACAGGATTTGTTTAATTTGTGATAGTGTATACAGACAACTTCATACATACAGAAATCTTCCAGAACGTTTTGCTTATAAAAAAAAAGAAGTATTTAAATTTCCGGTATGTGGGTTCGTAAAATTAATTCCAAGAAAGATATTAACCCTCTGACTGCTCCTTTTTTTAGCGAATTCGATTCGCTGAAAATTAGTCAAGTTTATGCCACTAAAGCTATCTCTGGAATAAAACGTTAATTAATGTTCAAATACTTCAGAAACTTCATTGCTGAGGTTTGAACGATGAAACAGCGAGATAATATTTTAAATTAAAAAGCTTATGCCTGTGGAAATCACGGGATGAGCAATTTTCGCTATATTGGGACGTTGTACGAGGAAATCGCGGGATAATCAATCGGAGGGTGAAATAGAAATACTGGATTTAAACACTTAATTTGGCTTTCTGTTTGATTTTTTTTTCTTTTATCCAACAAGTAAGTAGCAGAGTCCCGTAGTGGACCAGTCGGTAGAAGCTCGGTTCCCGCAGAGCTCCGAAAGTAAAGCAACATCGACTTAGGTCAGTGTTTGGGAGGGTGACAACCTCTCGCTGTTGGTTCCTGTAGGCCGTGTACGCTAAAGGGAGCTGCTGCACGTTGAGTAGGTCGTGGCTCCAAAGTCCTCAAAGTGAAACGATACCTCTGGTGGTGCCAATCCGAGGGGACGGTCTCTCATCTGGGATCTGGTTCAAATTTAAGAAACCACAAAATTTGAGGTCAAGTCAGTCTTCAGCCCTCGGGGTTCTTCGCTCTAAAGCGAAGCTGTATATCACCCTATGCCAGTGGATTATTGATCTCCTGGACCTGGTAGTAGGCTTTCCTATGTCAGGGGGATGAGTAACAACAACGAACAAGTGGCAGTTGGTAAACAATTATATTTTATTAAATATACTTTTCTTCCATTATGATAAATTTGTACACCCTAAATTTATATCATCCAGCAATTTTTCTAGCGAGTGAGGCTAGAACAGTGGAATTAGAATGTGCTAAGACTCATATTTTAAGAAAACGCAATGCTTTAGACACTTACGATGTCTGGAGGAGCATATGCAGCACGGCCCATTAACTATATTACCAATCTATATATCCTAAACTCATTTGAACTAGCTTTACTTTATAATATTTTGTTGTTTACCTTGTGGTGATGATGTATCCATCCTCCTTAGTGCATTTTAATGTAGTGGCGCACAAACATCACAATCTTTTTGTCTGAGTCTTCCGACTTACACTTTAAGTTGTGCTTAAATTTGCTTAATGGTACGTACACATTTATCGGAATAATCGTTGAATATTCATTTAATTAACTTGTTTTTGAAATGAGTAGCAAATTGAAACATAAATAAAGACTAAAAAAGGGTTAATTTTTTACTAAAAAAGTTTATTACCTGAAAATTCCGGACTCATATCTGACGGAACTGTTAGACAGCCAGAATATGTGAATCCGAAGCATGTCAATGCAATGAAGAAGAGAGCAGAGTTGAGTGTTATACCACATCCAGCGAAAACAACGCCTATCATACTGAGGGCTAATCCGAGGCTGCCTAGAAAATCAGTTCGAACAATTTGGGTGATGATCATGGAATGACGTGTTCGTTATACTGAACGATAAATCACAGTAAAAAATAGTAAAGCATAACATAAAATACAGAGGCTTTTAAACTTTAATTGCGTGAAAATAATAATTACAACTAAATTTATCTAGTTGAAGCAAGAAAAGTGAAAAAATATTTCTATAACACTTGGTGAAGCACCTAATCAAAAAATATTTTTATCCTGCTCGTTTCATTCATATGCTTCGACATTAAAGAGGATCGTGATACAGACTTCGTGCATCAATAGTGATAAGATCACCTGTAAGTTATAAGCATGAAATGACTACATCAATATACTGTACTACATCAATATCAGAGCAAAAAAAAAAATAGAACATAACATAAAATAGGTGCTTCTTAAACTTTAGTTCCGGGAAAATAATAATTAGAACTAAATTAATCAAGTTAAAGAAAAAAAATGCAAGGGAAAAAAAAAACTCTTGGGGAAAGATCTAATCGAAATATAGTTTTACCCTGCTAGTCTCATTCATATGGTACGACATTAAAGAGCATTGAGATATAGACTTCGCCCATCGATTGTGAAAAAGATTACCAGAATTAACATTTTTCTTTTTCATCTACATTTCTTCATACTCATGGACAAAGGACCTTGACGGAGCCGAATTTCTAAATAGGTAGAGTAAGTAGTTAAACTGAAGAAAACATTTCTCGTTAAGAAAGCCCAAATGAACTTTAAAATGGAAACATATGTTTCGGGATTGCTCGGAATCCCTTTTTCAATGCAATAGTGGAGCCTCTAGATGCAAAAACATATCAATGAAGCCAAGGGCAGCAAAGTTAAGTAGTTGAATAGGGCAGCAAATTTTATGTGTAGCAATGTCATGCATTTTTTTGCATTATTCTGAAAAATAAAATAACTAAATTTTTACCTTAAATGAAAATATTTTTTTCCTTTTCTTACGAAGTACAGGAAGTATTGTAATCGCGAAATATTTCAAATTCGAATTTCAGCCTAAATTTGCATTTTAATCACAAATTAAGCATGTTGGACAACTTTGTTCACAAGTGCCCAAATGCATATACATACTCACGCGAAATACCGATTTTGACCATCCCCGAGCCTGTTTACCAGGGAACCTGTTTGGGAAAAGGGGAAGGAATATCGCAAATACACGCTCCAGACCATCTTGACGTGGAAAAAGCCCATCATAATGTCACGGCTTCAACCATTTTGAGAAAGATTTATCATGGCGTGACGTCACAGCCCAAACCGCCAGTGGGTTAACGAGTTTTGTCGTATCGTCTATGTCTTCGTAAGTGCGTATGTAAGTATGTACGTATCTCGTATAACTTAAAAACAGTTAGTTGTAAAAGGTTAAAACTGGCATGTAGGACCTTTACACGATCTAGTTGGGCACCTCTCCTTTTAGTTGCAATCGGATGTTGCAAAACGGAAGTTTGATGTGATTTTGTATTAATTGCATGCAAATTTCCAGTCGTTTCCAATACCAAGATCTTTACCAAGGCATTACTCATACCAACTCCATAGTTAAGTATATTGGCACCCATTTGGTAATAACTTGCTAATATTTCGCCAAATATTTTTCCAAATTAACAATAATTTGTTTTAGAAGAATAATTTTTATTAGATGAATTAAAAATGAGGGAAAACTTACCTAACGTATTACAAGTCTTTCTGACAATATTTACAGACATGTATTCATTTTTTGTCAACCAATCCGAGACATAACTTGAAAACCAAGTAACTATTATTTGTGTAAGATATGGAACTGAAGCGATGATGCCGCTCTACAAATAACAAACATTTAAAAATTATTGTTGGAGAAAAATATTACAGTAAATAATCAATTTACAGCTACGTAATATTAAAAGTAACAAACACCGTCACATTTAAAGGACACTTTAGAGCTTGTGCAGTTCTTATAGAATGGAAGCGAAGAAGGATTTTGTTGCTGCAGAAGAGTTTTGTTTGATAAATTAAGAACAGTGTCTCTGCAGCAAAGTATAATTTTTTTAAAAAAATAAATAAATAAGTATACCATGTTAGGAAAAGGTTTAGGGGAGATAGAAGCACTGTGGTGTAAAAACATGGTGCTGATACCTTCATCATATGCCATTTCGTTTTAGTGCATAAATTTGCGAAAAGAGGATCTCACGGCAGCATTTTAACAGTGTATGCAGTTTTTAAAGTGCAATCATTGTGCGAACAACAAACCTAAAAGAAATCTTCAATTTGAAAGAAAGAAGAAAAACACATTTTAATTTTATGTTATAAAGTAGAGCAGTGCAATAAGGTAGGAACAGTTGGGATAATTGTAAACATGGGATAAACTTAACAGCTGGTGTGTGATGTATTGGCAACATAGGGAAGACATAGGAAGAGTTTCGTATGTTTCGGAACAACTGTGGTGCTTTTACGATTTTTAGAAAATGACACGGTGTTCGGTGATCTTACATTTTCCTTTCCAGCTCATCTACAAACGTGAAGTAAGCGGGTTCAAGCATTTTTATTTGTCGTATGGAATGTTGCTAAAAGACTTTAGCTATGAATTTCATCCTCCGTGTTATTTTTCATGCGATTAGGTGAGTCTAACTATCCCATATATTTTGAGCTGTGAGGTAATGGTAAGCACTTAAGTTTATCCTATTTCCAATCTTTTGGGAACGCAATAAATGTTATATTTTAAAGAATAAACTGCTAATGGGGTATCTGGGTTAATATAAAATAGCTTCAGATGTAAAAATATTTTTTATTTATTTCTTTACTTTAATATTGAAGAATCAAACTGGGAAAATTTATATTTTCAATTTGTTTTCCTTGAATACTTTTCAATGTCAAATTTAGTCCCAATAAAATCATTAGTTTAATTACTTTAAACTCGAATAATCTTAATATATATATACATGTATCATAAACGAAACAAAAAAATGATGTAAAAACACGCATATAAGGAAAGCAATAATTTCATAAAATAAAACTTTCATGATTTGAATAAGGTTTATTTTTCAAGCATCAATCATACCTGGGTGATGTTGAAATGCAGAGCGCCTTCCAAATATACAGGGTGAATTGATAGAAAATAAAAGAAAAACCAATATTGGCCAAATAAGCCAACTACAAGTGCCCACGTAGCTTTTGACGTAAGTATTTCTTTCCAGGGTACTTTAAGTTGCTAAAAAGATAGAGAAAGTTAGTTTACAAACAGGTACATTTCAGTCAGTTCAAAAGAATTCTTACTTTTAATGTAAGTTTTTGATTATGAAAATAATAAAAACGAACTGAAAGTTAATAAAATGTAATATTTAAAAAAAAAAAAAAAAACATTTTTCTTGTATTTTTTGCATCGATACGTTCTGAAAACACGCACCTTTTTTAAATAAATTTCTAACAAAAGAACAAAAATAAATAAAAATGGGATTGTAACTAGAATAACTAGACAAAAATGTGTTATTTGCTTCAGAATGCTTCATTTAAAATGTAGAAAAGTTCTAAATAAAGTAAAAAATTCTTTCAAAGAACTGAAAAAAATAGAAAATGCGGTGAAATAAAATGTGGCAGTTGTTTACAAATTAAAGTCTTTAAAATAGATAGAATTCTCTTTTACATTTTGTGTGTGTTTCTAAACACACACAAAAATAGTTTAAATCTAACGAAATTTTTTAGGGGTTTTAATGCAAAAAAGAAACAAGGAAAATTTCTAATAAAGATCAGAAAATAAAAATAACGTTTATAATGGAAAATATTGTTCCATTTTTCATGCTAAAGACAGTGAAGTAAAATGTTCATGGAGACCGCTTAGAATGCATCAGAAGTTTTTTCTCATTTCCCGGGTTTTTTGACGTGTTTCTTTCTTTTTTGTACTTGCAATTTTGTTTTTACTAACTGCTTTATTATATGACTTGATTAACGACATTCTAAAATAATTAAATCTGAAAATGGTCAAATTATTTCTAAAGTTTTGTGCACGCAGGCTTGCCAGTAACAATTAGTTACAAGTTTGATGTATAAAAAAAATGTTGTCCTTGAAAAGCAAATATTTTTCTCCATATATGCTTTCTAACTCTAGCATAATACGGACTAAAAAACATTTTACATTACATGTGATTTAAATCTAATTTCCTCATCAATTTTGCACATAGGGATAGTTTGATCTATCAACTACAAGAAATTAATAACAACTTACTTTTACAGGAGTGGCTTCCTGATTCCTTAAAATGTACTTAAGTTCTACTTCAGAAATTCTGGTATCTTCTTCAGGATAGTTAACAATCAAAACTTGACCGTAAACTGATAGCATTAATCCTAAAATACCTTCAGGAAAAATCTTGAATTACTTTTTTGAGAAAAGTGGCCAATATAGTTTTCACTAGTATCGTAAAAGCTATGAGAGTGAAAGGACTGCAATTAAATAACAATACAGGAAAATAACAGCATGACCAATTGCATGCAATAAAATTGTTTCGATTTTTTTTTCTAATTGTTCCATCACATAAACATAGTTAAGATATTGTTAGAAAAGTTAGAAAATTTTTAGTTAGAAACGTTTTAGATTAAAAAACGTTTTTCCGCTTTGAAATCATTATGCTAAACCCTTTTTCGTGAATTGTGAATGTTTTTGACAGTTTATACATTTTAGCAGGTTTTTGAAGTTAGTATATTTTTTATTAATTTTTCTAAATATGAATGAATCGCTTACAGAATATTCGGGTTGAAAACTTTATACTGTCATGCCCGAAGACATGGCAGTGAGGGGCACACTTTTTTCTTCTCTGTGATTATTTATAGTGAATATAGTTAGTCGTATTGATTCTGAATGATTACACCCTTCTGCAGAACAGTTAGGATGCTTTCATACCAAACTGCACAAATACAATATTCCTGTCCTTTCTCATCAAGCGCTGAAGATATTTTTGAAGGCAAAAATATTGTCCGCGGTTGCGCGGATGAGTAAAGACAGGAATATTGACTTTGTCGCCTTTCTTGTGAAAGCACCCTTATGAGTGCACGTTGATGAATAAGTGCTTCATCTGTATTAGTATTGGTATAGCTCACTCTACCCGATCCAAAAATAGGCGGAATGTACATGCACGTCTTTTAGTAGGATTTTTTAGATTCATAAATAAACCATTTTCCCAGGAGAGGTAGTAATATAATCCTGCTTATAATCTTTGTGCTGAACAGTAAGCGCCTTAATAACACTGTTGATACTTGGCGTTTACAGGGCTGAACTTGACGACGGATTTCCGAATTATTACCAACATGAATTTTTAATACAAAATAAGCACCACGTATTATAATTGCTTTTATTAAGAAAAAAACAATAAATTCCTTTTTTACATGGTTTTATTTTACTTGACTTGTCACGGAATTTTGTTAGGCGGTTTTCAACCACTATTACTGCATAAATTATTTTCAAACGTTACACATAAGCTTATCTTAGATGACAATACAATAATCCATCCATTTTGTACTTTATTATAACTTTAATTAGGAAAAAAAATAATAATTTTGGCTCTGAGGAAATTATCATTTGTCATTTGGCAACAATAGTTTCGTTTGGATAATGCAACGATGTTTTGAATTTAAATAAACCAGTGTAACCTAAAACATTTTCGGCGATTTAATATTTTTTTACTTTTGATTTGGCGATGTAAATTTCTACGGCTAGCTTAGCGTGGTAAGTTCATTCACCACTAAGTACCATTTTTTCTTTTAGTCTGTCACCTTTACTTTTATATAGGGTTCAAGAGTACAGGGGGACAAAAGCAGGGGAAGCAGTAATAAGAGGGTTTTTTAGTTTCTTGTAAGAATTTTATATTTCTTCAAGAGGATCCTACGAAGAGTTATATCAGTGATAGCGAACCTATGATACGCTGACTTTGGGAGAGAAACACTTTCCCAAGAAATGGAGGGAGAAGAAGAAATTGAATGAGCTGTTTGATTTATAGTTTTACTACTTTGTTCTTCCTTGCGTACTTCAGAGTATGTGACTACATTTTTAATTTTGGTTTTTAAATGTATCAAATTTATAATCATAAATGAGCGAAATACCAAATACATATTGAAAAACAAATAAATTACTTTAAAATATTGATCAGTTGACTCCACTGATTTACGACAGTTTAAAAATAGCCGAAAGGGGTTTGACATCGTTTTTACAATAACTAATCATTGATTTATCACACACAGGTATAGCTTTTTCCTTATTTAACACATGTTAATAACTCAAGATCTTACCCATTCTTCAGAAATTACCCAGACACCCAATTTACTCCCGATCATCTATTCGACTGCCAAGCAATTGCTGCTTCTCTTTTTGGGCTTGGCGCACAACCTCGAGACATAATACATACAGCCCCAATGCCCATGAACTGGCGTCTCTCATCTTAAATAGCTTTGGCCCTATATGATTTCCTGTTCATGGACACGACAACAACAACAACAACAGATGTTAAAACTGAAATCATTTGCTCTATATTTTGAATGTTTTTAGCGCCATTTATAAAACACTACACATATCGCCTACAATATTAATGGTACTTAGAATCTATTTTTTAACATATTAAACAACCATTTCAGTCCATGAAAATGGAAACTTACAAAATAATAGAAATTTAAAAGATTTGGTCACTGCAAATCAGAAGAGTGATTACACATACACATGCATCTCAACGATATTGCAAAAATATAAATAAATATCATAAACATATTACTAAGTTTAACAAAAAGTTTGAATTTAATAGCTTCTGTGATTAGTAAGAATCTCCTGAACCTAATTATTTATTTATTTAATGTGTACAACATTATTCCAAATAAAAAACTTTCCCCCTCCATCCCCCTGCCCTGTTAGAACGAATCCTTAGGGACACGAATTAAAGACTTAAAGTATACCTTATTTTGAAAGAAAATAATTGAAATCTTTCAGACTCTACAAAACGTTTATTGATTTTGGTTGATTTTATTTGCCCGATATAAGGATTTTCACTGCATGATAGCAGGGGTCACACGCTTAAGATTTTTATCGCAGTGCGTAAAAATTTCATTAATCTTAAACTGCATTTTCAGCAGAATACTTACCAAATACATAGAAAACTAATGGCCAACCACCAAAAAGTTGAAGATCACACAGGTATCCGCAGAGGATTCCTCCGACAAACGCTCCAAGAGGAAAACCCGTAAAGACAAGTGATGTCAAGAAACATTTCTCATGTTTTGGAAACCAATTCGTTGTTAAATAGAAAACAGCAGGATTGATCACACCCTGAAATGAACAAATAGCACAAATATAGTAACCGAATGTCATTACATTTAACACTGAATTGGAACACTGCTCTCATGATCACCAAAATAATATACAGGAGAACGGATGAGGGAGTTCCTTGGCGTTGAGCCGCAACTGTAAGGAGGGATAGGAAGAAAAAACAGTTGCCTGTACTTATATACATGATGGAAGTTATACTTAAATTCCTACTTTTTAGGAATTTTCAGACTTCACTAGCAAAAAATACAGATAATAGAAACTTCATATTAAAGATAGAGATAGTAATTTCAAATGTAATTAACTTTAATGCTTTTGTTGACGTCTAAATGTTAGTGATTTTATTAACAAGAAATGTAATGTGTGAAAGGAAATATTCAATATAAAAGTGTCTTAGACTAACAAGAGGAACATTTTAACCACATGTACTGATGCCGGCTGAAAGAGAGGGTACCAGCAAGAGTTTTTATTTCAGCAAGTAAATCAACAAATCTGTTTGTTTGTTTCTGTTATTTTCTTTTTCTCTTTTTTAAGCCATATAAAAGGACTTCACTTGAAAAAATTTTAATAATTTGCTACACAATTCAATGGGCTGTTTAATGGAATAAGAGACATTCATGTGTTGCAGCCTCTGGGGAAGAGCACTAGGCTTGCAATGGCAGTAAACCAAAATGCTGCATGTTGGGGAAAAAATCTTCCTAATTTGCTGCGTGGTATGGGAAATCATTTTTGTAAAATAACACTATGCAACAAATTTGAAATTTTCTTCTGTCCTTTAGATGAAACTGTGATTCTATATAAACAAAAGATCTTGATTCAAATATCACAACCAAAATGGTCTGCCACGTACCGTTTTTCTAAGAGGCTCAATTCTCATATTTATACAAATTGGTTATAGAAGCACAGGCGTACTTATTGAAAACACAAACTCTAAAATCATTTTTTTGGCTGTTTCTTCTTGTAGGCAATCGTTACTGTGCTCTGATAACACTCCAGCAATATTCAGCTTGCATACTTCCATTCCATCAACGGCTGAAATGCTTTTCAAACATAGATTCATGTCCTGATGAAACCTTTCCCTTATCACTAATTACTCATGTAGCGGTGCGAGTCGACACTTTCAAGAACCATCTTCTTCACTGGCCATCCAGTAACTCTTGGAAAAGTGCGGGCCCCACGTGACGACACACATCCACATGCAGCAAAATAGGAATCCTATCACGCCGCAGATGGCGCCACGAGACCTCACTAGGACGCATGGCCTTGGCGTCCATCTGAAATCAATCAATTACTCACTCAACGACAACTCACTTGCAAGCAGCATCAGCATCTTGGAGCCCATTTGACACTATGGTGCAGCATCCGTGGTCAACATCGCTCAATCCGCAACTCATTTACCGGTGGGGGACTACTATAGGCGGTGCGAGTCCATACCTTCAAAAGCGAACTCCTTACCTGGCTATCAGGTACCTTTTGGCAAAGCGTAGAAGTGTGGCTTTCTACCCTGGAGGTCCCAGGTTCTACCCCCGAGTCCGGCTGACCTGCTCCACCAGCACCACCGTGACCTCGCACGTTACAGCTCCACCGTTTTGAAGAAAGAAGTTCAGATGATAGGCCAAAAAGTGAAGTTTTAATGATATATGGCAACTTGTAATACAAAGTTATTTTTTTATGCCACCAAAATATTGTAGCTTTCAGCTTTCTCATTTCCAAGAGAACATGAGCACGCTGATTTCTAATCCAGCGAGGCTGATTTTTCTGCATCTGGCAGTTTG
This sequence comes from Octonoba sinensis, assembly GCA_038502835.1. Classification (NCBI taxonomy): domain Eukaryota; kingdom Metazoa; phylum Arthropoda; class Arachnida; order Araneae; family Uloboridae; genus Octonoba; species Octonoba sinensis. The sequence continues at coordinate 49,944,609 of CM076601.1, read as the reverse complement.
TTTTCAAACTCTTCATCATGAAAGACTTCCTGAAGTTAGTGGCCCATAAAAACACTTTTTTTTTGAACTTTTGCCTCATTTAAATTTTTGAATTGCTCCTGATATGAAAGTCCCTCCTTCTCTGTCCCGAGTTTTAACAATCATTTTCAAAAAGCCAAGATTAATGTACAATGGTTGAAGAAAGACACATTGTAGATCTAGAAGGTTTATTTGATATGGTGTTAGTAATGAAGTTTTTTTCTAGTCTCAAAAAATGTGCCAATTGAATGTAGTGTACTCAATTCAGTGAGGCACTTATAGCTCCGTAAGTTCTACAGGTATAAATGGAAAAAATTTCCTATTTGGAGGAGCACTGCTTTGAGCCAACGTTTGGACGAGTCGATAAACAAGCGGCACTCTACTGAATAGTGCTCATATCCCAATGCCTGAAAAAGTACACTCACATCGCAGCAGCCTACGATTTCTTCTTTCTCCGCAAAATAGACTAAAAAATATCTTTGTCATCTAGTAAATGACTCGAAATTTCAGGAAAGTAGATAAAGCTTTTGCTGCCAAAAATGTCACTGAAGTAGCTAAATTTGTTAAAAATCTCTCCAGAATAGCAACAATCTCACTATCAATGAGAAAAATATAATTTATAATAAATTAAGTCAAAAAATTACAAAAGTATACAATTTTATCAAAAAAATATGTAAAAAGCAAAAAATGAGGATTTTTGCGAAAATGGTACGAGGTAAACAAAAAATAATTATAGATTCGTAATTTTCAGACAAATATACATAAGAAACACACCTTTTCCTCTAAAGGACATTTTTTTGTGTTGCACAGTATAATCGATAGCTCTCGTCAATAGTTTAACATGAGTAAACAAAGTCCGATAAACTGTCATTGGATTTCGCATCTCCAATTTTGGCGACCAATAACATTACTCTCGTTCAGTAAAAGGTCATTACGTACCTGAAACGACATATCAGGCATTTTGGATTAAAATTTTCTTTATTAGACACTAAAGATTACCAGAGAGAAGTTTATGATGCTATGTCACTTTACCAAATCTCGCCAAATTGACGAAAGTTTAAATCCCAGAAAGAATGAAACATCGCCGAAAGGCGACACATTCTGGAATGAGTTAAAACGCAGAAAACGCACTCTGATAAAAATCGTGAATACGTCAGCCTGTCTATTAGGTGTTCTAAGGTAGTCATTGCTTCCAATTTGTGTATAAATTTTACCATCATCGTCTTAGAAAAAAAAATAAATAAATAAAATTATGAAAGAAAATGTTTTTAAAAATCAACAATAAAACATAATGTAATTGCGGATTTATTCGTTTTAACGGAAACTTACCAAACACATTCCTTTGATTAGCTGAAATGCCAGTAGGGCATAAGGACTCCATCTAGCAGCCAAGGGTGAAACGACGTTGCACAACGATGCAACAATAAGACTTGACACCAAAAGTTGCTTAGCACCAAAAGTCTCTGAAAGTCTTCCTCCAGGAGTCTGGGTGAGCACGAAACCTATGTAACTGGCACTTACAATGTAACTCTGCATAGCTGTGTCCCAGAAAAATGTCTCTTTGTGCTAAGAAATACATGGAAAGATTTCAACATTTATAGGGTTTTGGGAAATTATTGATATGTAAGACCGCTGACACTAATATAGTCTCGCATTGCGAAGGTACTCCTTTAATTAAAAAAGTAATTACTAGTAATGTATTTGGGTGTTAAAACCTCAAATTATATTACTTTGAAATCTTCTTATATATAAGCGGCTTATTTTGTCTGTCTGTCTGTCCGCGATAGAATCCCAGGCCGTTTCACCGATCGGGACCACATTCGGCACGGTTAATGTTTACGACCCGAGAAATGACCGCAAAAATGAAAGTTGTGACTCAATCAGTTTTTTTTTAATTAATTTTTTTTAATTTTTCAATGATTTTCTTGACCCGTATTATTTTATTTTTGCATTGTTGCCGTCGTTTCCAACCGTATAATTACAGTTGCCGTGTGAACAAACAAATTAATGCAGTTGCCATTGTTATTGTAACAAATGTTACAAATATACTAATAACAATCGAAACGTTTATCTAGCATATTGAGTGAGCCTTTGCTGTGTTTGCAATCTACGTTAAAAAACAATGTATACGCGAATATAATTTAATATTTTCTTTCTTTTTAATTTATTATATTATCGTCTGACTTTTTTAACCGACTTCACAAAAGAAGGAGGTTATACATTCATACTGTATGTATGTCGTTTTTTTTTTTTTTGTTTTTTGTTTGTCCACGCATAACTTCTCACCGGATGAACCGATTTTCGTGATTCTTTTTTTAATTGATCGAGTGTGGTTTCCCATAGGTCCCGTTTTTTTGTTTGACCATATTCGATAATTAGAAAAAAAGTTATGGGCAGAAATAGGGTCATTTTTTTGGTTTTTCACCCATAACTTTTGACTAAATGAACCGATTTTGATGACTTTTTCTTTAATAGATAGAAGGCCGTCTAACACAAATAATGCAAATCAGTTTGACCACATTTGTTTTTTAGAAAAACGTTACAGGTGAAAAATAAGTATTTTTTAGTTTAATTGGAAAGGCTTAGCTTGATTTTCCTTTGTTGTGAAATCTATTAATAAATATAAAAGTCATTGTTAAAAACATGTTTGTTGTCATGGGAATATTAAAAGAAATTACAGCAAGAGTTTGACTGAAGGCTTCTCTGAGGCAAAAATTAATCCAATCAGTTTGTTTGCTAAAATCGACTTCTAAACGGAATTTATCATACAAATGATTAGTTTTTAGTACCATTAATTCAAAGAAGTTTTGCCCCTTGATATGGATTTTTTTTTAAATAGAGTATTTATATGCAAAATGTATTTACACTAAAAAGAATAAAATTAAATAATTTTTATAAAAAAACAAAACCGACTTCAAATTATAAATTGCGCTAAAAAGTGAAAAATAAATTCATTCTTTAAACAACATCGATGTGACTTTTAAACATAGTTTTAGAAGTCGGTGCAAAATGAGGATAGATAAAATCTTTTGTAATCATGAATCAATTACAAATATATATATTTTTGCAGAACTAACAACAGTTTCAATATGAAGTAGCGAATGGTGTAATGGTAATTAGACTCATAATTTTGCACCGACTTCTAAAACAATGTTTAAAAGTCACATCGATGTTGTTTAAAGAATTAATTTATTTTCCACTTTTTAGCGCAATTTATAATTTGAAGTCGGTTCTGTTTTTTTACAAAAATTATTTTATTTATATTTTTCTTATTAGGGTGGCAGCGCTCTTTTTCTCAGTTTCGTTAAAACTTTTGTTTTGAAAAGCATAATAAAATTTTCAATAAGTTCTTTGGATGGTAAATATATATTTTTCACGAACAATTTGATTATATAGTAAATAGTGTGGGGCAGTAAGCGAAGGGGCGTCCTCGCCGCATGACCTGGGTAATTCAGTTTGCATTAGCAGACACCTTTGCACAAATCAGTTTAATTACAATTTATAATATCTAGAACAGCGCTCATTTCGTATAACTGCTGGGCTTACTAGTATATAAATCTATATAAATAAAAATGTAAGTGTTAGTTTGTGCAAGCCGCAAATCTCCGAAAGTACTTGACCGATTGGTTTGAAATTTTGCCAGTAGATAGAGTGATTCAAGCGGATGGTTTATAGACCCGTTAGAAAAAAAATCCGACAGGTAGTTTCTATTTTATTCCAATTTAAGGCAAAATTTCTACATTAACTTCCCATTATGGGGGTGAAGAAAACCTTACACATATTAATATAATATATCGATCGAAAGCGCTGATTTTTTTGCATAAAATGGAATTTGTTCGAAGTTTCTAAGTCAACAAGAACGCCAGTTATAAGCTTTTTCGTTCGATTTCTTAAGGCTTACCTTGATCCAAAAATAATAATTAGCAGTTTCCTCAACACCGGGTAATATAAGCTATATAAATAAAAATGTAAGTGTTTGTTTGTTCATACAAGGCTGTTTACGGTTATGACCCAGTTTACGGTTACGATCAAGTTCAGCCTTGGTTCCTAACTTCAAATCTCCGTAAATACTTCGATTGCTTTGAAATTTTATCAGGACATGTGCTTTAATTCACGCTAATAATTCAATCGCTTTCAATTTATTTCAACTTTGATTCAGCTATTTTAATTTTGATTTAAAAATTTTTTAACCGACTTCACAAAGGAAGGAGGTTATACACTCATATTGTATGTATGTCGTTGTTTTTTTTTTTGTTTTTTTTGTCCACTCATAACTTTTTACCGGATGAACCGGTTTTCATGAATATTTTTTTTAATCGATCGAGGGTGGTTTCCCATACCTTGGTTTGACCATATTCGATAATTAGAAAAAAAAAAGTAAGGAACTGAAATGTGGTATTTTTTTTTTGCTTTTTCATCCATAACGTTTGACTAAATGAACCGATTTTGATTATTTTTTCTTTGATCGATAGAGAGTCGTCTAACTCAAGTATCGCGCATCAGTTTGACTACATCTGTTTTTTTAGAAAAAACGGTATGGGGGAAAAATATGTATTTTTTCATTTTAATTGGAAAGGCTAGGCTCGATTTGTCTTTGTTGGGAAAGTTATTAATAAAAATGAAACTCATTGTTACATTAAAAGCAATTATAACAAGAAATAGACTGAAGGCTTCTCTGAAGAAGAAATTAAATCCAATCAGTTTGCTTGCTCCAGTGACCCTTTAAAATCGGTTTTAAAACGAAATTTATCTTACAAACGGTTAGTTTTTAGTGTCATTCCCTCAAATGTTTTCCCTTTGATATGTATGTCTTAAAAATAGAGTATTTATATAAAAATGTATTTACACTAAAAATAATAAAATAAAATAATTTTTGGAAAAAATAGAACCGACTTTAAACTATAAATTGCGCTGAAAAGTAAAAAATAACATTATTCTTTAAACAACTTCGATACGACTTTTAAATATAATTTTTGAAGCCGGTGCAAAATTATAATGGATTTTGATGCATGATTCCTTTTGTAACTATGAACCAATTACAAATATAAATAGCGTAGAGTTTGCAACAGTTTCAGTGTAAAATAACGCATGGTGTAATTATAATTAGACTGTCATAATTTTGTATCGACTTCAAAAATTATATTTAAAAGTAGTATCAAAGTTTTTTAAAAAATAGTGTTATTTTTTACTTTTCAGCGCAATTTATAGTTTGAAGTCGGTTCTATTTTTTCCAAAAATTATTTTATTGTTTTTTCCGTTTGTCTTGAAGTATTTGTTAGTATTTTTGCACTCAAAGATTAAATTTAACTTTAAAACAAAGATTACTTATTTTGAATGTTAACAGTTTCATTTAGCTATTTTCATTCTGATGTTAAAATTTTGAAGTATTTTTTAATTATTTTTGAACTTGACGATTAAGGGAGCTTTAAACACACAGATTATTTATTTTGAACGGCAATTTTTTAATTTAGAATTTTTGTGTTTGTGTTTCTTCTGTTTGGATAAGGCTTATGTTGGAATTTTTCAATGTGCTGTGCCAGACAATATCAAAATCTTTACCGACAATGGAAAAAAAAAAAAAAAAAAAAAAAATTGCCCGCAAGCACTGTGAAAAAAAAACCCTCAAGAACAATCAATCAATTTGAGCAGTTTAGATTTTCTCACGTGTACAGTTATAAATTGCGTGTTGTAAAATGGGTAAACCGGACAATCTATATTTTCAGACAATGAAACAACAAGCATTGTCAAATGAAACATATATGTGGTTTTTCTTGCTTTTCCATCGAACCATACTGAGCCACAGCAACGAGTGGCCGGGTACAGCTAGTAAACAAATAAATAGCAGTGTTAATTTCCGAAAGTAAATCAAGAAATCTGTTAGTATGTTTTTGTCCCTTTTTGTTTCTTGTCTTTCGTTCTTTTCTTCCCTTTTTTAAGCTATATATATGTATATATCTGTACTATATATATATGCCTCATTTAATTATACATATATAAATATATATAAATGCAGTTTAACAGTTCCAAAACTTTAACATTAGCGGTATTGGGGAACAATGAAGCAAATTTTATAAACCCTGGACACAGTTCCTTTGAACAAACTTATTCGAAGAAGCTCTCGACGTGATTCCTTTTTTCCATTGAGCAATTTTTGCTTAGTTTTGAACAGTTCAAAAGAACTTAGCATTAGCGCTTGCGGAGAAATTTCAACATTGTATAAATCATGATCTAACAGACGGAGTTGCTTGAAACAAACTGAATCGGAAGGTTCTTAATTCGTAGAACATGTACAGGTACGAAGTTCAACTTGAACTAAAAGAACGTATTTTCCTATGAATTTTTTTCATCTGGATTTTTAAGGATCTTTCTGAATTCCTGAATAAATGAATAAATGAAAAAAAAAATACATGAACGAGTAAATGAATGAATGAATAAATGAAAAAGTAAATGAGTGAGTGAGTGAATGAATATGTATTTACCGTTGAAGAAGGTATATATGAAGTAATTAAGAATGAAAGCTAAATGAGATATATATATAGAGAGAGCGATAGCTAAGGTATGAATGTGAAGTTGGTGTATATCACAAAGTAGGCTGATATAGTTTTAGATGGAATTTCTTGTTAGTTTTACAATCTTTTTATATTATGTGAAAGAAGGTACTTAGTTTTGTTGTTTCGATTCAAAGGAGTCGTGTTCACGTCATCTCGAGAAATTTAGTTTTTGAAGTGCTGCTGTAATCCGATATACATGATTTGTTTTAGAAGTCCCGCAGCTGTGTCATTACCTCATATGTATGATCTTTTTTTTGCGGATTGGCACTCATGTTGTTTAATTGAAAATCAGAAATCGGATCACCTGGTACCAGTGGATGTGGCTTTGGGAGGAGGAGGGACTTCAAAAAAAAAAAAAAAGCTTCCACATTACTGAAAAATCTGGATATGTTTATTTATATATTGTCGATGAGCGGGAAATATAGTCGGCTGATGAAGAGAGAGTGGCGGTAATGTTGGTCATCCGCCTATGCAAACATGCAGAAAAGCGGGTAAAATGGAACAATTTTCATACGAATGAAGCTTTGAGTGGTGATGAATTAGATTCTGGAAAATTTGAAAATAACTGTCGGATGTAGTTTCTACATGATGGAAAGAACATGCGTCGGCTCGCAAAGCACTGCGTGGCATACTTTTTAAACAGCCATTTCAATAGCCCACCATTGACTTAATTAGACTCCTTTACCCTAATAGTAGTTATAATTAAAAAAAAACAACTGTTAAAATGTAAATAAAACCAACAAAGAAAGTTTAAAATATTGTAAAAATATCCCTTAAAAACAAAAATAAATAAGAAAAAATAGATACTAATTATTTAAATACCTTTTTTCACACAAAAGCGAGCTTAAGCGCATAACAAAACACAAAATATGTAACTTAAAGTTTCACAAAATATGCAACTTAAATTTAAATATGGAACTGTTTTAACTAAAGATTCTTCTCACAAATAAATTTATCTAACTGAAACACTGTTCAAAACTTCAAAAATAACACCATCACTGTTCTTCTTTTCTTTATTTATCACTCTCTCTCTTTCTTTTAAAATCTTCTGCTGTGAAAAAGATTTCGGGGCTTTTTGTTGTCTCTATTTAGTTTTTAGTAATGATTATATTCAAAACTTTTTCTTGATTAATGTGTTTAAGTTCAATGAAGTTGTGGAAAGTCCACGACAAAAGTTTAGCTTATCGGTTGAAATAAGTATGAAACTACTACTTCATACGTGTAATAGAAGTAATTTCATGTACTTACTTTTACTGGTATTATCATCGAAGTGCTTTCTGGAGCCATGGGGCATTCTGAAATGCTTCTGTTTCTTTCATTGCTTCTTTTTGGTTTTTCTATCATCGTTACCAAAGCCATGGTAAGATTCAGTCTTTGACAGTTAAGAATGATATAACACATGAAGCCAAAGCTCACAACAATGTATCTTCTCTGCATAGCTCAATGATTAACTGACATGTGAGGGGAAAAAACAGAACACGGTTTCAATTTCAGATTTTTTTTTATTTCAGTATCATTCAATGAATTTTGAAATGGTTCAATTTAACAGTTACTTTTACTGCACATTTTAAAGTATTTATTTTTGTGCTTCAGCGCTAGCAACGCGTTTTGTCGAGAAACAGAAAATTACCCTATTTTTATGCTTTTACTTACTTAAAATTATTTATTTATTTATTCATGCTTTGTTTTTATGGGAAAATCGGAGAAAATGGTATAGTATTGTGCTTATTTATTGCTCCATTTGTAAAACAAGCTATTGTTTGGTGTTCTTGCAAGAGCATTTTAGAATTGGTACAATGAAGTGCACATTACATGTAACTCTAGTTCCCTACGATAGTGATTTTGGAGAACTTTGGATTCTATCGGACAGCCGCAGTGCACTACAACATCTTAGTGGCTGGTCCTCTGCAAACGATGAAATTAGTATATCTATTCTGCTCAAACTGAAAAAGATTTCTCAGAAACATGACGTCCATCTGCAATGGATTCCATCACATGTTAATATTTGTGGAAACGAGGTCGCAGATCGTTTGGCCAAAGAGGGCAGTGAGGAAGATATGCCCACTGGTTCATCACTTACTTATCAGGAACTTTACTCCAATGAAAAATCTAAACAAAAGTCAATCTGGCAAACTCCACCTACGCATCAATGGTATATCAGAACATCTCCTGGTACTCTTCTGGAAATCAAATGCGATAGAAGCTCCCAGACTGCCATAGCCAGATTCTCAACTGGTCACTTAAAATGTTTATCATTTGAACGTGGCACAAAAATGTACCCCACTTTCAAAAAATGCTGTATCCATCCAGCCTCACCGAGTCATATACTTGATTGCGTCGGACTATCCCGGGCGGATTTAACAACAGATCCCCTTCTTGTCATCGACTTTCTGACTGTGAACAACTTATTAGAGTTGATCTGACTGATGTTAGATCATGAGGATAAGCAACAACAGCTCTAGTTCAATTCAAGTTTGTTTTATAATAATTTCAAGTGCAATCGTACTTAAGTAAGTAAATTTTAAACTCTTCAAGTAGCTGCATTTAAAAAGGTTTTAAGCACGTACTTTTAGAACTCTCTTTTTAATAATATTTGAAAGTTCCCTTAATTATGTCTCTCATGAAAGGTCTCGTTACTTATACTAAACGAAGAAAACTAAATATTTTTACATTATTATTATTACTACTACTTTATACTGTTCTGCAAAACGAACTATTGTTTGGTGTTTTACGAGTATATTTTAATTTTGTGAAATAAATACATTGATCATAATAGACATTCCAGTTAAATCTCATTAGGTGTTTAATTTTTATTATAAGTTCAATAGCATGCAATGATTTGAGTATTTCAGCTTTTCCATAATCAATTTTTTTTAACATTACATAAATATAGTGTATATATGTGAAATTGTGAACCTGGAAGCAAGCTGGGAGATATGCAAATCAGTAAAGATCTCTGCCTCCGCCAAGATGCGCTGGCAATCTCACCCCATTTAACAGATTGCAGCGAAAGGATATTGGTCGTTCGTTCAGAGGGTGGCAACGATGCCGCAAGCAGAGTCTACATGCTGAGCGTTATGAATTCCAGTGGGATGTTAATTTTAATTCTCCTTTCCCCTGTACATAGCCATTATTAGTTTTATTAAGTGTTTTTAGTTCATTCCTTTACTGTCGTTTGAGTCACGAAGTCCTTCCTTTCATTCTAGATATACAGAGTGGTTATAATTAAATTTCCCCTATTCAGGGCATCCTACAGCTAAAGCCGTTCAACGGATTGACACCAAATTTGGTATGTGGACTATACACGAGATGCGCTCAAGGAATCAGGAAGAAAAAAAAGTTCTAAAAATGGCCACTAGGGGCACTGTTTAGCCTCCGAACATGGTTTTTACGTAGGAAATGACCAATAAGGAATAAAAATAATCATATTAATATTTATGGAAGGATAGAAATTCATTTTATGATAACCTAAACATGTTTTTTTTTTCTTTTTGCCACACAGATGAACTGTTACAGCTTTCTTTACTTTCATTTTAAATGGTAAGATGATAGATATGAACGGAAAAGTACAATAAATGTTAATATTATTATTTTTACTCCCTATTGGTCATTTCCTACGTGAAAACCATGTTCTGAGGCTAAACAGCGCCCTTAGTGGCCATTTTTAGAGCTTTTCTTTTTTTCCTAATGATTCCTTGAGCGCATCTCGTGTATAGCCCACATACCACTTTTGGCATCAATCCGTTTAACGGTTTTAGCTGTAGGATGCCCTGAATAGGGGAAGCTTAATTATAACCACCCGGTATATATTTTTTCACTTGACATCATATAAAATAAGCCGTGGTAGTCTACTGTAGCGTTTCCCAACTGGTGGTTGTTGTTCGGTTTATTATTAAGTTAAAAAAAAATGTATTATGTTCAGTAAGCACACAACAAATTTACGCGCGCACGAAGCGAGAGATATATGTAATCTAAAACAGCGTTTTCCAACCGGTGGTTCGAGAATTATCAGCTGTTCGCGTGGAGTATTAAAGAGGTTCTCGAAAAGAATATTGAAAATGGCGGAATTTTTAATTGCTGACGTAAATGAAATAGTAAATTAACATATATATTGGAACAAAGCGTAAAAAGGAATTTTTTAATATAAATTGCCTTACCGATAATGTGGAAAAGCTGTGGAGTTTTTCAGTTGCGCAGTTGAAAAGTTTCAAAAGCAAAAGTCTTTTATACAATTAAAGTTTATACAATCAGTTTTTTTAATCATCATTTTCGTAAATTTTACATTTTCTCTGCGGCACTTAAGGAACAAAACGAACTGTTTTCATTTGTTAATATTATTACATATCATTCATTTTTAAGCATTTTAGCTGTATAATTTAATAAAATAAAATACATATTAACATAGAGAACTTACTAAGATAAAACATTATCCTTCGATAATCTAGTTAGGCAGATAGCATTGTGAAAAAAAAAGAGAGATTTTTACTGGCACAGCAGTTGTACTAGTAAAAAGTCATAGTGAACAGGTTTAGCGTAAATCGAAAATTGAAAGCTTACTAACTCCATAATAGAACTATTTAAACAACTAGAAACTAGAACTGTTCCCGCGATTTCGTTCGCATGGAAATTTTGATGTCTATGTGTGAGAACTGACAGCCTGATCAAAATGTGATCAATGTGGGCGAATATTATAAAAGGCGCTCTTTTGGGGGTGCATTTCTGGGAGTCAGAAGTCCTGAACAAAATTAAATGGCATTGAGCCGACGATGGCTTAAAAACCAGAACATTATAGAGCTATACATTTTTTTGTGAGCAATTAAACACTCACTTATATATACACTTGTGGGCTCTGAATTATGGGCGGTAAATATTTTGTCAACTTTGGGATGGAAAGCGCAGCATTAAGACGCATTTCTACACAACGGTTGTTTTCAAGGAGTAAAAAACATTTTTTTTCTTAATTTATTTATAAACTACCTGTTGAAAAGGTTTAAAAAATTAGGTTTTATTTTATAAAAATGGTTCATTAACGTAAGATTCTCGCTGTGGATCTATAGTTACAGATGACATTGAAGGAAATCACTGTAGGCCTAATAGCTCAAGTGGTAGAGCACTCGGCGTGTAATTCCCAACCGGGGCCCTATTGCGAGCTCTTCGGAAGGGAGTGAGATCGGGAAAAAAAGGCGGTTTTTCGACTCGAGCACCGTTGGCGAATTGCGAGCTCTTCGGAATCGGGAAAAAATAACTCGTTTTCGGGTTTTTATCTCACCACCTCTTGAGGCCGTGAGATGGTGAGAACTTTCATCAGTGCATGCAAGATGGCCGCCATGTTTCCGCAGTTTTTGTATTTGGCGACCGCAATTAATAGAAATGTACGATATGAAAATAAACGGAATTTCGTGTTAAGGAGTTAGAAAATCATAAAAAACACTGAACTCGAAAAATATTGAGTTAATGACCAATAATTCATCACTTAATACCCGATTTGTCAATCGAAGAAGGGGAAGATACTTTCACATTTTCTGTTAAAGCTTACTTTTCACAAAGTACAAGGGGAAAAAAATAGTTTAAAAGAAATAAAAGGATTAAAGAAAGCTTAATACCTTGTGGGAAAAAATCCAACAACAAAAATGTTTTAATTGAATTTTTCTTTTTGTTTTAATTTCTGTACATAAAGGTGCTCGTTTGTGCCTTCGCATGCTTGTTTATACGTCCGCTATACAAAGACAAAATAATTGGCAGATTGGAGTCACATTTGGCACAAACAATCACCCCCAACAAAAGCTAGTGTACATAGTTCCGTTCAGAATTCGAACTAGTTTTTTTTCCAATCCAATTTTGAGTAAATTGAGCGTGATGTAAAAAGGGCTTTATTTTAAAGATGTGGCTTTAATTAGCACACAAAAGAAATTGTTGCAAAAGGATTTTTCTTTTGATATACATTTTTAATTGAGATGTAAATAACTAAGAGTACAGTCATTCAGGGAAACTTGGAGATACTTCACGTTTTTTAGAATATTTGACTTTAAATGAAACTGTAGAACGTGCTCAGTGCTACTCTCCTGACAAGTTATAAATCACTTTTCTTCTCTTAATTTTAATAAAAAAATTAGCAACACTGTACACAGTTAATTATATAATTCAATAGTTCTAAAGTTAAAGCTTCGAAGCTATTTTGAAATGCTGATTTAAATTTGCTGAAAACTTATTATTCTTTTAAAGTAAGTAACATTACACTAATTTACCAAGCATTTTATCTTTTAAATACTATAGGGAATTTCTTAGTATTTGTGTGATTATTTATTCATTAATATTTAGTAAAATGTCAAACAATTAAGACATTGTAATTTCATTCCATTTTCAGGGTAACTTTGAGCCGGCTCAAAGTTAACCTTTGATTTGTTGTTTACTTATTATAGATATATTCTATATATAAACTAACATTTCATTTCTATTTTTTAAGCATATAACTAAGGTTTGCAGATAATACCACTAGAATATATATCATATATATTTTATCTTGTTTGTTTATAAAAACATGTAATTAAATTGTAAAGAAGCATATACATAACCAGACATTGTATTTAATTAAAAAAATAGGATTTATGATACTCAGGTGTACACTGAGAACATTTGAAAAGTTGCTGTTACTATGTAGTGTGGATATGGATAGACTTGAGTGATAATCAGAATAAATGTAAGAATATAATATAATATAGCTCTTTTCAAGATGCTTACTTCAGTTACCAAAGTAATTACTTTTTGCTTTCTCATAATTTTTGATTACAAATTAATACTATCATTAAATTGCTGATTAGTATGTATATGAATAAACATTTTCAAGTGATAGTGAAATGTGAGGATTGATTATGATAGGTATTAATTTTTTCAAGGTACCATTTGTTAGTTCTGATGAAAACCAATGATGATTTGTGGTAGATAACAAAATCGTCTCCAAAAGATATTACTCCAGCTAGTAATAGAAGAATTTGACTAAAAGTGTCAGATTTGTGATTAATTTAAAGGGTTGTTTTAATTAATGCACTTGTGTAAAAATGAGTGCATTATTTACTGAAATGATTGAAAATTGTTTCCTGCAACTTTTTCTTTCCCTAAATAACTAATAAATGGGGCTTTTTGTCCTAAATATTGATGTTCTCCTTCTTCTGCCCTTTTTTCATCTAACATTCCATGCAATATCATAAATTATAGACAACTTGTGATGTTGCGAAACAAAAATGGGGAGTTCTCAAGTATTTAAACATTTTATTTTTCTAGTTCACTGTGGGTGACACTTTTATTAGAATAGTTTATTTTATATCATTTTTTCTGAGGTGCTTTAAAGTTACCCTGAAGTCAGGGTAACTTTGAACCAGGTTAATAATTCATTTTACATGTTTTTTTTTTTTTGCAACTTTATTATTTCTTAGTTTTTAATAACTGCACACTACTTTAGTTTTTCTTTAATTTTACACCAATAATAACACTAACATTATTGAAATATTAGTAGAACAGTTAAAAATAGAGAAAATGTGGTGCAAGTTACCCTGATTGACTGTATTTCGCATAATTCTAATTATTTTGCATTATTGTTGTTATTATTGTTATTACTTTTATTTTTCGGTTTAAACGTTGGCAAGAACGTTTTTCTTGTGAAATAAAGTGTTGTAAATTTAATGCTTTCTTTATAACTTGGAACTTTTGAAATGCATTGCATAGAAACTGTTCTTACTTTATTATCATTTCTCTTATACGTAGCTACGAAATTTATTGTTAGCAACACATTAAAAAAAATAATAGGAAGGAAAAGAAAGAAAGGAAAAGAAAGGAAGGAAAAAAAAAAATCCTGCAATCAAAAACCACAAGAAAATTAATAAAATTTCTAAGTAAATAAATAATTTTAAAAAACAAATAATATAAAATAAAAATTAATAAATAATATTAAAAGAGCGGCTCTTAAAAACAGCTTTGAGTATAGTTTCAAAGCGTCAATCTGCAATCCCTGATTGGTGCAGGTCATTCCACGCCTGTCAAACTACGTCATATCTTTTCCCCGAAAGACCACTCCCATCTCACTTTCCGATCCTTTCTCACTTTGCTGGACGACAAGCCACCAACTGACATCTTTCGGGAGGAGAACTGTGAGATTTCAAGTTTCCCGAATCCGAAGTGGAAGAGCTCGCAATAGGGCCCCTTTGGATTCGGTCCCAGTCCGGACTGTTCGATTTTTACTCAATTAATGCTAATACTCTATTTAACGCACTTTAACGAAACTCCTTTTAAATACACGGTTCGACAGGATACAATTTTTGTGTGATCCCATAGGAACCGTGCACTTTCCCCGAATAAAAGGTAGCCTCTGACACCAAAAGTACCACCGCTCAAAAAATTATGTCAATCAATTGCTCTGTGAAAAACGAAAACAATTTCATACCATGGAACCGTAATTTTTCCCTGGATAAAAAGTAGCCAATGTGCTATTAGTTGAGTAAAAATATTTTAGACTCGAACCCAGATCCCTCACACTGCTAAAAATTTCCGTAGGAAAATAGTAAACCATTATTTGATTGTTATTTTACCATATTTAATTACAACAGTTGGGTAACCATTAAAAAGATGGTACCTAAACCGCTGATTCTGAAAAAAAAAATGGTTGATTCTCTGTTTCTCCTAAAGAGCGTTTATCTAACCGTAATTTACGAGCGCCACTAGGTCCTGTAGTCAATAAAAATCGGGCGTCCATCTTGGTTGTGGAACCTTACCAGCCGTACGTTGTTGTTAAAATATGAATAAAGATTTATCAGTTCAAATCTGCATGTGTATATAAAAAAGAAGAAAAAAAAGTGGCTTAAGCAGTGGCTACTAAATAGAAACACATGCACACGTAAATCAAAAATTGGCGACATCGGATTCCCGAACTGTTTGCGAATGAGCGAACCCATAATTTCAGCTGCTGAAGCTTGCTTGTATTTTAATTTTTGCAGCAAATAAAATTTGGGTCCAATCAAAAACTGAAATCTCAATTTTAATGCAGTTTGCCTGTTGGAAAAGAAGATTTATTGATAAATAAACGGCCGCTTTGCGTAGTGTAGATGGCCGAATGATTAGAGCGCAAGGTTGGTATACCATACACTGGGGGTTCGATTCCCGCACGCTTCGCTTACGGTTTCTACGCCTCGAAGCTTCTACACCTCAAAATGGTTCAAAAACCGTAAAAATTCTGTTTTGAAACCATTTTTAAATGGTTATAAAACCGTAAACTTTTGCATTTACGGCTTTTTAACCAAGTTGATTGGAAATGGTTTAGGTCCCGTGAAGATATAAAAGTGTTCCAAACCGTAAATTTAACGGTGAATTAGATGGACAGACTGCTGCCGGCTATTTAACCGTAATTTCATGATGAAATTTCTAACAGTGCAGTTACGCGCCGAGTGCTTGACAACTTAAGCTATCATTAAGATATCATTTCTTTTGAATTTTATTTATAGCTATTGAGCCACACGTCTATCTTACGTTAATGCACCATTTTGATAAGATGATATCCAACGGGAACCGGACATTTTTCCGGTATAAAAAGTAATCTATGTGCTATTCCAGACTATAATCTATATATGTGCCAAATTTCCTCCAGGTCAGCTAAGCCGTTCTGGCGTGATTGAGTAAAATACATCCGAACTTTCGCATTAGTAGTAACATTTCAATTATTCCTCACTTTAAAAGAAGTACTTTCATAAGCATAAACACAAAAAGTCTCATACCTGTTCTTCGTTCTCGCCTGCAGAATATTGACCATTATTATATAGAAGAGAACTGCGTGAATAGTATTGTCCAACATGCAAGTGCAAAGATTCATTTACCTTCATTATTGTTAAGAAAATGCAGTTTGTGTGAGTCATGTGACTGAAATATAATACGCGTCTACTTTTTTCACCGAGGACAAACCTGAATAAAATAAATATTCTGATGAATATATATTAGGGACTTTTTTTTCTTTGTTTCGAGCGTATTCATTTTTCATTGTAATCAATTGTTCCCTTGTGATAAATTGTCCGATATATGAAGAAGAAAGAAACTCTGTAACCCAACGGTGTGTAAAGCAAGTTGCATAATACAATTCACACAACTTTTTCGGAAGTGCAAGGGAGTCTTCTTCATCTTTTTTTTTTTTTTTTTTTTTAGCAATAATGTTTTGAACGTCAGGGCGCAAGGAAGCATAGCAATATATAATTCTTCTTCAAGATTCGTAAGGGGCATAAAAATGCTTTAAAGTGCTCATTTATTGGCTTTGGTGTTTTAAGAAGCCTTAAAGGTACTTCATTTTACACACCAACTGCTTAAACGTGTTTGACTCTTATTCCAACGGAAAAAGTTAAAAATACATATTTTTTAGTTAGAAAAACTGCATGAAAAATGTAAATAAGATTTAAATAATCGAATGAATTTTAATGACTCAAGGACTTTGCCAGATTTTTAAAATCTGAAAAAACGATCTTAGTAAGACATCATACTTTTGTCAAGCTTCGCTTAAGCTAATTCGGTGGCACAGAGAAATTGTAGAAAACTGTACCACCTGTAATGTACACCTGTGTCATGGCATCAGTTTTAACGTGGGTTTGGTTATTGTTGTACAACTTACAAAATCTAAAAACGTTAAAGATTCTGCAACTCTGGAAAAAAATCAGAAAAATCCTCCTGAGTCAATTAATTTTCTTATGTGGGAGAAAAATAAGGAACAGTATACAATAATAATAAAATTACACGTTAATTTAAAGCACAAATGAGCAAAAAAATGCAGACATATGTTTCGGGATTGCTTGGAATCCCTTTTTCAATGCGACAGGGAGCTTCTAGATGCAAAACATCCAAATGAAGCTCATTTGGATGTTTTGCATCTAGAAGCTCCCTGTCGCATTGAAAAAGGGATTCCAAGCAATCCCGAAACATATGTCTGCATTTTTTGCTCATTTGTGCTTTAAATTAACGTGTAATTTTATTATTATTGTTTACTTGCACAAAGTTAAATTATTTTTAAGGAACAGTATATCCTAAAAGAACGTGTAGTTTTGCCAAATCTTTATTTGAAGAAACGAATAACATGATTTATGATTAAACTAAATGTTTGAGACATAGTTTGAATTTCTGGAGAGACATCTCGGTTTAGTAAAGCTTTATGAAGGGATTTTTCTGACGGTGAAGCTTTCCCTTTTTTCCTGTTCGTGTTAAACTACACCATTTATATTGTTGTTGTTTATAATCCCAGCTGATATAGCCCTACTACACCATCTCCATTAAACTGAAAATCATCAAAAAATCCTCAAACAAAATTGGATCCTTTAAAATTTTTAGAGATGAGTAAAATTTAAGCATTCAAGAATGTGGTTGCGATTTCAAATTTTTAGATACTATCAGTCCTTTGATGAACGCTCATTAACCTGTGTGTATATGCATTGTGTGAAACACAATTATCAGTAAAAAAGAACACTTTTTTAATGCTCAAATATAAAAAATCATTTACAGACGTGTGTTTCAAGTCTTGCAAGCTTACGTTTAGTTGTATTTGTTATCATTATTATCACTATTATGATTTTTTTTTCTTTGATGTAACTTTTAAAATAAATTTTGAGAATACTTTTAAGTTCGAGTAATAAACTATAGTGGTGTCATCTAGCGTAAGGGACAGAATCTCTTACGTCTTGGAAGACGTCAGTAGGAGGCGTGGCTTAAACCTGCTACTTAAAAGGGATAGGGAAAACTTGGCCTGAAAGTTGTTTTATAATTTAGTAACAAAATTACTTAGCTATTGTCGTTTTATCTCCTCATTTGTAGATGAAAGAAACATTACGAATTTGTGCATCACATCTTGAAAACTTAGTAACATTTCAAACCTTTCTAGAATTTCCTAACATGCTTTAAACTCTGAATTTAACATTCTAAACACAATAAGCTTAATAATTTATTAGAGATTAAAGTACAAATAATTAATAATTGCTCAAGTTGAAGACATTTTCAATAAATTTTTATAAAAAATAAAAGCAATCTTTCAGATCGTATTTGGATTGCGTTCCAATTTCTTTTCAAGTCCATCTTTCATTTCCATTTGTAAATTGTTTACTTTTGAATGCTTGTCTGGCAAATCTTTGCTTGAAAAATTGTAATTCTGAACTTCTGCTGATCCAAATAAAGCAAAGAAAATTCCAGAACTGAGCATAACTGCAATGCAAATGATAAAGAATTTTGTCCATTGCTGCACTGATTTCTGCTAAAGAAAGAAGAAAAAACAGAATCGAGATGTATTAAGATAAATCACATAAAATAATTCGCAGTTCAATGAAATATTTCTGACTAGCTTCTTAATTTGGTGGCTTATCTATGGTGCAGTATTTCATAATTCACCTTTTACCTTCTGAGTTTTGTAAACGCATTGTGGAACTTCTGGTACATCTGTTCTTTTTTTTTTCCTGAACGGAAATAAATTTAATGTTCCTGTCAGTATTTTTCATTTGATTTTTTCGAAGATCCAGAGTTAACTAGCATGATTGAGGCATGAGGTTGTGTAATCCCCAAATAATAGAATTGAAAGGCCGATTTTAATTTTTATTAATTTTTTTCGATGAATGCTTTTTCAGATTGAAGTAGAATTAATTAATATTTTATTTTTCATAGAATTAAAATGTAAATAAAAATAAAATAATGTCGGATATTTATGATATTTGGAATGAATTTTTCAAACAGTTCCTTCCTATTATTATTGTTCAATCCACACTTGCCATCTCCAATCGTACTAACTAAATATTACGTACTAGCGGTACCCGCAATGGCGTTGCCCGTGCAATGTTAAAATAGCGACGCCTGCGGCGCAACTTGTTTTTTCTCCCAAGCACGCCGCCGAAGGCGACCTCTTAAGTCACTTCTGAACTTATAAAGCCTGTCTGTTTCCACAAACGTATATGTATCTTGACTTTTCCGACATTCAAATTTAAATTCGCAATTTTATTTAATTTGTGAAGCACATTAACAAAATAGTACAGAAACGAACTTACTTCTTAATATATTACTCAAATAAAAATCCAATCAAGTCTAAACTGAATCAAGTCTAAATCTACACCTGGCTATAATTTTAAACGAAACCCAGTGAAAGTCGTGGCCTTACATGCTGCCATGCCACAGGTCCGGAGGTGTAAATTTTTTTCAATCTATCACTAATAACCTATATTTATTGATCTATATTTGTATCATGTGGGTTGTTTATCTTTATTACATCATCAAAAATTTTACATAGCTTTTTTTTTTTTTTTACTCTGACTCTGTTAGATAGCAGTACATTCTTTCTGAGTCTGAATTCAAAAATATAACTGTTATTTCATAAATGTTTATTTAAACCAATAAAAAGAGTAAATTGTGATACAAAAATTAAAAAATAAGTGTATTAGTAGCTTTATACATAAACACACATCTTGAAATCAAATCAGAGAAATGAATTTATATAATTGTAAATATAAAATTTTAATTGCCACAAATTAAAGTAGTCTAAATGGGGAATTGATAAATTTATCAGACAAAGCCATTTAATAAAGATCATCTGAAAAATCTAACAGTTACTGAACATCCTTAGCCTATTCAAGAAAAGCAAAAGCTGCGGTGAAGAGATGCTGGACTATGTATATGTAGAACAATTTGATGAAATAAAAAAAAATAGTGGCAGGGGTGTATGGGAAGTATGTTGATAGTGGAAATTTTATGGAATGCAGTGGCGTAGCTAGCATGGGTGTCACCGAGTGGAAAAGATTACGCCTTCCCCATTCAAAAAAAAAAAAAAAAAATCATGTAAACCGTGAAGATGCGTTTTAATGAAATATAATAATTTTTTGTTAAAAAAAATTGCAGTTTTGGAAAAGAAGAACACCATTTGCATTATGAGCCTCATAATATTTAAACTATTTGTTGAGGGCAACGGTTATGATTAGCGGTTAAAAACATTGTGAATATTTTTTAAAGGAAATACTTTGCTCAAAAATAGAAAATTAAATTGGATATTTTTTTCTCCCATTTTAAGTATTTGTTTTATTTTAGGGAGCTTTTAAAGGTTCATTTTTATCTCCGTCGGGGCTGGTTGTCACCCCTGAATGGGTGACACCCGGGGAGGACCGCCCCCACATGCTACGCCAATATACAAACACATTTCTTTAGTAGCGGATAATGGAATATCCTGCCTATAAGATTAAAACCTTCTAGAACTAAAAATTTTCCCACAGACACTCTTCACTCCCCGTTTGATAATAGAATAGCCCCATATGCTGAACACGTGCAACGAAAGGTAATTAATTCCTCAAACGAAACTCCAGACGCTTGCCGGTTTGGATATGAAAACTATAATTTTCCCTGATATTTCAGAAAACTTTAAATATCCCCTGATGTTTTCCAGAACATAAATTTCCCTGATTTCCTGGTTGTGTTTCCACCCTGTGTAATTTTTGAAAATGTGTGACTTTTATTTGTAAATTTATTTCAGTCCGTTATAGATTTTCCGTGCAACAAAGATGAAAATTTTATGATTTTCTTAAAAATGTAGAATATTCAATTGTAAATCGTTTTTTGTGTGTCACCCATTTTCTGTGCTACGGAGATTAAGATTTTGAGTAATTCTTGAAAATGTAAGACATTGATCTGTAAATTGCTCTTTGTGCATTTTCTGTGCAGTGAGGATGAAGATTTAATGTAATTCTTTGAAATTGACAGATTGTTTTTTTGAATTTGCTTTTGGAGTATCACGCCAATTTCTTATATGCATCGCTTAAGAGACATATCTTAACAAAAGCAAATTCGAAAGTGACTGTGAATGCTGAAAAGGGAAATTTTATGGTTCAAAGCTGAAAGAGAATCTGTTTCTAAATTAGTACACTAAAAATGCAAGGAAACTTTTATTCTTATCGTGGAATCCTACCTACAGTTCCTAATGTTAATGCAATGGACACTTGCTTAGTTATGAGCAGAACGTGGAATATTGCTTTTTTTTACAGCATTCATTGCCACAAAAATGGTAATCGGGGTGATGTTCTGACACGAGCATACATATTTTTAATACGCTCAAGTCGTATTTTTTTATCTAGTGGTGTCTCTTGGCTAATCCAGTGGTGAAAGTTTTTCTCTCTGGCTCTGATTTCGACTCTGTAAACAACACTTCCTTATAGGTGGGCGAGGCATTTTCAATGAAACTGATAGACTAACGATTTAAATTTTATTACAAATGATGAATTCTTGAAATTGTTGGGAACGTTATCCTTTTATGCTACAAATGATGAATGGAAGATTTCAACTCTTTCGAAAAGAATAATATCTATATTTTCGAATACATAAAATTTTAACGCATTTAATTACGAATCCTGGAATTTAGGTTAAAAATAATCTGTAATAGTGGATTGTTTTTTAGTCATGGAGTTGAAAGAGAACGATGAATCTTCCAGGATTGAAATACTTTGCAAGTTTTTTCCCTAGTCCTTATGGGAAAGAAAATATTTTCCACTATTTGTAAAATGTCCACTATATGTAAGCTGTTCCGTCCAATAAGAGTGCAGCATATAGCACGTAATAGTGACTGCTAACAAAATCTTCTTTAGACTCGAAGTGTTGGAGCTTTGTTGGTTTATAAAATGGCAAAAAGAACGAACTTCTCCAGTTCCATACTGGAAACGAACGAACTTTCTCACGCCTTGATAAACTCGACTAGCCCCATATTGAAAATTCTTTAAAAGAAAAACAATCCTCGATTGTGATTTATTTTGTGAGAGTAATAATTAACTTTTAACAACGTGCATAAAGCTTTAAAAAAGAACAAAAGGAAAAATATTTCAAATTTTAGAAAATTTTTTCTTCTTTCACTCTCGAGGGAAAACATAAAATATGTAGAATTCGATAAGTAACAAACTTAGAATCTGGGATATTTTAACATCAACTAGGGTACGGAAAAACTGGGACCTGATGAAAAAAAATGCGGGAAAACTTAGATTGGCGGGACGTTAAATCTGGGTTTCCCTGTAGATATAAAAACTCTTCACTTATAATGTGATAGATTAACGATAAATATGATGAATTCTTCAAATTGTTGTAAATGTTATCCTTTTTTAATACAAATGATGAATGGCGAATTCTTGAAAATTATGTGAACACTGCGCATTTATTCAAGTGTGCGAGTATATTTATAAATAATAATGGACATTTAAGTAATCACAAAATATTAAGCAAACATTACAAATTTACAGAAGTAAAATGCATAAATGCCTCAACTATTTTTAAAATTCTTTATTTAAAAATAACTTATTTATTTTATTTTGAATGTGTGTATCATGGGAGATTGCAATCCCCGCCCCAATAAATTTGTCACTTTTCTGGAAAAAAAGTATTGTATTGAAAGTTTTTAAAGTAGTACAAAATATTTTGCTTGTCTGAAGGTAGAAAGAAAAGCAGATACTAATTGTACAAGAAAGTAGAAATTAATACATGAAAAAATTTTCTGAAAACCGTTTTTTTTTTTTTTTTTTCAGCTTTCGGAAAAGGTGCTCGAAAATTTTCGGAAATGTCGAATAAGAATCAGCCACCCAGTAAACATTATTCTCTACTGATGTAAACTCTTGGTAATTGCAACGTTTAATAGATTGCAGCAGAAACAATATAACGCTGCCTATAACAATAAAACTTTCTTCAGACGATGGTATAGTTTTTAGCTTAATATCATGTTAGGTACCATTTCGTGATAAATAAAATGTGTTTCATTGCAACGTATTGCTGACAGGTTTAATGTGTCTTAGATGTGTTGTAACATATCGTTTGTAATATTATTCATTGGAAATCAACACACTTTATCGCATATGTGTTATTTTTAAAGAATATTAACAAACTATATGCATCAGTTGGTAAAAGGGAATCCTCTCAAGAAACCACAACGAAATCTCTGCAAAAGAAAAAAAATTAAACAAAAATATCAAAATACAATAGCTTTATACAAAATTATTCAACTTATTTAACATACAAAAAACTGCTTGACCCTTTAAAGTACATAATTTTCAAAAAAAAAAAAAAAAGAAAAGGAAAAAGAAAGAAAGAAAATGATAAGAAGATAGGGAACAAATAAGGGCCCTTTCTCATTACTGACAATAGTAAAAAATGTATATAAATTTTAATACAAAACACTTTTTATAATTATAATACAGTACGGTGTTGTTCTTTGATAATATAAAAAAGGAAATACCATGTTTTCGAAGACAAGAATTTGATTATTTTTATCCCTATGCACCTGCATGTTGCCTCAAAGGTGACAAATGATTGGTCTGTTATATGTTCCGCGCTTAAAAGGGTTAATTTTGAGTGAGTTACATTTCAATTATCACGGTCATTAGAAAAATAGAGTGCGAAATCACACCCTGTGATTTTGCCAAAAGTGCAAAGAAAGGAAGGGGTTGTAGAGTTCCCTAATCAAGCCCGTTTTAAACACAAAAAAAGGGAAATAAAAAGTTGATTTTTTACCTCTTCATTAGTTAAAGCTCCACTTACAACGGGGACCAGGAATCCAACGAAGGATGCTATTGTTGTACTGAGAGCCGTTAAAGTTCCTAGAAAATGGATTTGACATGATAAAGGTTTCCCATTTTCTAAGCATCACTTTTGTTGCATAATGTTCCAGTAAAGATTTCTGACACTAGTGATATCAAATGTGCTTTGTTTCACATGGTACTAATGTGCGAAAATATATTTCAGAGCTTTTAGAAATTACTGGCC
The DNA here is from genome assembly GCA_038502835.1 of Octonoba sinensis. NCBI lineage: Eukaryota > Metazoa > Arthropoda > Arachnida > Araneae > Uloboridae > Octonoba > Octonoba sinensis. Next base: position 49,920,271 of record CM076601.1, on the reverse strand, counting down.
GTTAACATAAATTTTGTAAAGAGCTGTGAAGTTTCGCAAACTTTAGACGCAGCAATTTTTTAAAATGTATTAAAGTAGTTACTAAAAACGAGCTGATGTGTGCAGCACATGACTTCCTTGTACTAAGCCAATTAGATAATATACCCTTTTATTAAGAACTAAAAAAATGGGTACGTGTATCCCAGATGCGCATGTTAAAAGTTATATTTCTTATTTTTATTCTTTTTAAAACAGTTTTTCGTTCACTTTTATTTCCCTACACTTCCATAGTATAGTAAATATAGATAATGGTATTTTCAGGATTAATGGAAGTTATTATTTCTATTGGCCTGAGAAATCTGAAATTAAAATACCATAGTAACTAAACGGAATCTGCAAAGGCTAAAAAAAATTTAAAAAATGCAACGGTAAGCGTGACCTAGCGGAAGCAGCGAAGAGGATTTTAAACACTTAAACCCACTAATTTTTTGAGAGCCAATGAATGAAAGACAATTTCACAAGGTCCAAATTCTTGCAAATGCTTTAACATGGGAGTTCTTTGGGAACGTCACCAAGTACTGTCAGCCCCGCTTAATCGGGTAACGGATAAAGGAATACCCCGCTTATAAGAATAAAACCTTCCGGAACCGGATATTTCCCCATAGACGCAATGCTAAAGATCCCCGTTTAATCGAGTAATTTTCCCGGATAATCCAATAATACTGGTCTGCTTTTGAAATATAATTTCAAAAATAAATAAGTGAATAAGAATAATTTTTGAATTTTCGAGTTGATCTATGATCTTTCAGCAACACCTCCCCATGCCCACTAAATTTGAGAGTCACTGGTTCTTTTTCATGATTTCTCCTCCCCGCCTAATCCTAAAAGGCTTCTGTAATCTTCTATTTGGCAATACAAAAAAATAAGGAGAAAGCTGGAGGGGGTATTGCAATGTTGAACACAACCAGGTTTCTTCTTTCTAGAAGAAAGGGTGAAACTGGTTTTCCTCTCAATGGTCCCTGGGTCCTGTGAGGGCGAGGACTGATTAGCAGGTGTAATGCAGTAGGAAACAAGATTTCTGTTTAGTCTGGCTCTGTAACTTTTCGTTTGATGCCTTTTAAGCACTGTGCAGTAGACAATTATGACATCGAAGAAGAGATGTGGGGTGGAACATTTTCCAAAACGGAATATTTACCGGAAAATTTTCCATCTCAAAAAGTATATTTTACGCTAAATTTTTTGTGTGGCTCAATAAAACTATTCATGTTTTCTGTTATTAACACATTTTAGCTATTTTTCAACAAAAAATACTGAATTTCATTCCAACTTGGTGCTAAAAATTAAAAAATTTAGTTTGACCGTTTTTAATTCAGTTTGGAATATTCCTTCATTTTCCTATCATAACAAAACATTTCACAATTCCTAAATTTAAATAATAAAATAACATTCACTAAAAAAAAATAATAACAATAATAACCTTTGCTCGTGGTGTGTGCAAAAGCTAATCCGTGAGGCGATATTAAAATCCAACAGATGGCGTTATTTGTAGCTTCGGACATAATCCATCTTTTAAATAGCAATAAGTTTTGATTTCAGAAGCTCTTTAATATGCTTTATCTCTATCAGCAATAATGATAAACTAGAAAAAAAACAAGTGTGTGGAAGCACTTTGTTGAAGTTCAGAAAGGTAGTAAAATTATTGGTAAATATAAGTATTGTGACAAAACATATGCTAATAATGCAAGGAGGATGAAAAGACACTTGGGCCGATGTCAGAAATGCCAGAGAGAATACAGTCCAGTTTTAATAAGTTCGTGCAATCGCGACACCTGATCCCATATTTTTAAAAGCGGTACACACAAAAACTTCTCGTCATACTGAGGAATACATAGCAGAAGTTTTAGCAGCAGAGATTGAAAAAGTAGATCTTTCAAAAGTATTGGCTCTTATAACTGATAACGCAAGTAATATGAAATTAGCTAGGAAGATACTGCAAAAAAAATTATCCTCAATTAATCATATTAGGTTGTCTTGCACATGGTTTGAATCTTCGCTCAAAGGATGTAATATATTTGAACTCTATTCAAACCGTATTAACAAAATGCAAGATTATTGTTAAATTATTTAAAAATCACCACACGGCAAATCAAATTCTAAAAGCAATTCAAAAAGAGGAACATGGAAGAGAAGTTGCACTCATTTTGCCAGGTGAAACATTATGGGATTTAGTAACAAAATGTTTCGACAGTTTGTTGTGAACAAAGAACTACTTACAGTGTGTAGTGATAGATGATGAACTCTCACATATACTTTTAAATGTAAGAAATCAAGCACTGGATAATGATATCTTTTGGGTTCAAGTTCACAGTGCATATAACTTACTGGTACGAATTTCTGCAGCTAAACAACAGATAGAGAGAGATGCGCCAAATGTTTCAGAAGTCACTGTTACATTTTTAAAAAATGATGAAAAAATAAAAGAGCTAATGTCTTTTTCACCGCTTACCAAAAAAGAGAAAAAATCTGTTGATGGCTTTTTAACTAACAGATACAATTTTTGTTTCCGACCAGTACATTCAGCAGCAAATTTTCTTGACCCACGATACTGTGGACAAAGTCTGTCAGAAGATGAATTAATATTGCCAATGAAAACCATAAATGAAGTTTCTAAAAGCACCTTTGATACAAATGAGGCTACAATAAGGCAGTTATAGCAGAATAAAGTGCAAAACAAAAGATTTGGAACAAAGATATCCTATGGAAAGCTGCAACCAATGTATCTCCAACAACTTGGTGCAAAGGCTATTGCAGTACAAGGGAGTTACCTAGGGTTGAAATTGGGGAATTTTTAATATATACCCAACAGCTGCTTCCTGCAAACTCAACTGGAAGGCATTCAGCAATATAAAGACGAAAAAGAGGATCAGATTATAAAATGAAAGCCCAGCTAAACTTTCATCTGTTTCTCAAAATCTACGTTTGATGACCAATAGAGTGGTACGTTCAAACTGCGAGCAAAATGTACTAGAGTAACATGCTGGCATTGAAACAGGTTCTTTGAGTAGTTGCTATTCTGACCTGGATTTGTCCATCCTCTGTATCTGAGAGTGATCTAGAAAGTTTGGATGTTATGGAACCTGAGTGATCCTGCTGTTTAAGAGTCGATTGTCAGTGTTAAAAATTTTGTTCATGAAATAATTTTAAAACGTAATAGTATTGTGGATGTTAATGCAGTGGAACCTCGTTATTCGTACATAATTCGTTCCAGGAAGCAGTTCGAATGGCGATTTATTTTATAACATAAGATACAATGTAAATTGGATTTATCCGTTCCAGTCCCACAGATGATTGCTTATTTAAACCTATGAAAAACACATGTTCAGAAATACTGTACATAAAGTTATACATAACTAAAAATTTAACTGCACTTTGCTAGGATTGAGGTAAGCTGATGGCAAAAGTGGAATGTTGAGAGGAGGAAGAGAAATGTTGATGTTACTGTTTGGAAGAAGAGTCACCTTCCATAAAAACATCAGGTAACATCCCTTCAGGTGTTTTCTCCCTTTCTGCTGTTCTTTCTTTTTGCACTAGACGAATCTTAGGTTTATTTCTCTAAAAACCTGTCCAATGTTGTCTGCCTTTGACGATTGTTCAGAATTTTTCTAAAATGGTCAATAATATTGTCGTTGAACAAGTTAATGCTCCTGTTGACCACATCAATGTTAGGATGCCATTTTTTCACCACTCTCTGGGTTTTCTCCCAGTAGTAACACAGCTCTTTCATTTCTGAAAAGGAAATGCTTTCCTTACTACTTTCCTACCCTGAAGAAGAAAGTTCTTCAACCAGTTCCTCTTGCTGTCCCCCCCCCCCTTAGATAGTAAAAATTGTCAGTAAACTCTCAAAAAGTATTAAATTTTTTTTAAAAATATATAACGCCAAACAAATTACAACAATAACCCCAATTCCAGGCGAGTTCAAAAGGAGCATAATTTCTCGATCGTTTTTTATTTAAAAAAATTAAACTGGAAACCTATCCCCTGGAGCCGTCTGAATCGCGGGGCAAGCGTATGAATGGTGAGTTGAATTTTACTTGAACAAGTTGGACGAATAACGAGTTGTACGTTCAGCGAGGCGGGGTTCCACTGTATTGAAATAATGTCGTGACTCCATAAGGAATGCCTTCGGGTCGTAAGTCGTGGCCCATAGGTTGGGGACCACTGATATCGTACATAAGAATTTAAAGATGAAAAATATTCACAATTTATTGAGTGGACAATTTACCAGAAAATTTTCTGATTCAAAATTTTCCGGAAAACCCACATCTCTTCATCGAAGAGAAAATATTTAAATTTAAGCGCCAAATTGAAGATTTTATGTATTTAATTATTTAATTATTTTGTTTTTTTTACCTTATTTTAAAAAAACATTTAAACACTAATATTAATTAGATATACTGATTTATTATTACGTTTCGAGGCAATATTATTAGTTCTGTAATCTGTAAGGTAAAGAAAATTTCCCCGCATAATCGAATAAAATATGCTAGAACCGAAGGTATTCCTTTAAGCGGGGCCGACAGTATCGATTAAATCGCCAAACCGAAGTAACAAATCCATTCAAATATGCTTAGCTAAATTGATAAAACTTATTAAAGGTACCTCCAGCAAAGAATTATCTCTACATACCGGCAAATGTTGGTGACATGTCGACAGGAATAATCGCCATGGTAGTAAAAGATATAGTTGAAAGAGCTACGCATAAGACACAGCAGACTGTTGAAACTATTTTTTCACATTTTGTGGTTATAATAAAAATGCAACATATTAAAAATCCAAGACAGCCTGAAAAACAAAATTTAGATGTCAGTTATATATTACAAAAAAGTACCAGACTATAAAAAACTTAAAAATTAAGCAACTGATATAAATGTGGTATTCAAGAACGTATATATTGTATGTATGTATCAATGTCTTTATATATATATATATATATATATATATATATATATGAGAGAGAGAGAGAGAGAGAGACATTGGAAAATAGACAAAATCACACACACACACACACACACACACACACACACATATATATATATATATATATATATTGAAATATAGATGTAAATGAAAAGAAAATGAAAGTTCCGGGACATGTAAACTAACATTAACGAAACGTATAAATTGCTAATACAAAATTTAAAAGTCATAAAATAAGAAACAAAAACAAATAACTCTCCTCATCAGTGGGCGGGGAGCATAACGTATTCAAAAGAAACCAAGAAAAATAGTCCTACAGGTTTCGGAATGCGTCGCAGAAATGGCATGTAAAAGGAAGTATTGTAAGTAAATTGAAGCGACGAAGTTGCAAAATGTGGTGAATAACATAAAAAGGAAACTTTGACGGAAATAACGCAAAAGGCTTTGACACAAAAATTACAAAATTAGACGGACGTGAAACATGCCACCAATACGACGCACCCGCCCATACCTGCAGGACGTTGGCACGTAGCAACGATTATACTCACCTACACCCAGAGATGAGAGGTCCAAAGGTGCGACGACAAAAGCAGAAAACACAAAATATTTTCATTGTTGTTCCGTGTCCGCAAACTCCTGATCAAACGTTCGTGTCGGACATCATCCGCTGCAACACATCCAGGTTGAGGCCTTCCATAGATTTTTAGAGGACTTTAGCCACGACCCTTCATAACATCCACAGCGGACAGCGTCACCAGTACGTCAGCTAGCACGTGCGTCGTACATGCGCACAACCCTCTTGAATATTTTAACGTAATGTTTAATAAATTCTAGTGGAAAAAGGTTATTATAATAAAGATTTGCTGTATTGCTGAAAATTTGATTATTTTAAAAGATATTATTGTTACAGATTTTCGAAAATCTTTATTTGAATGTTTAATTGATTAATTACTACGTTAACAAAAATTCTTTTATTTAAATTACTGTGCCAATGCGGCATATGTATCGTAGAAAAATTAAAATCTTTACGTTTGTCGTAAAGATCGAGATTTAGTTTGTCATTTTCAATATTTATATAGATATCTAAGAAGTTAGCGCGGGTTGCAGTATTATTGGTTTTATTTAACGTAAGGCATTTTGGATATATTTTATAGTGGATGTTGCAAAAATCTGAATCGATTATTAGAATATCATCTATGTATCTGTAAATCTGCAATTTTTTGTTAGAATTGATCACATAGTTATATTCATAAAAAAACAAGAATAAGTTAGCAGCGGTACTGGAATAGTTAGTTCCCATGCCAATACCGTAAATTTGTTTGAAGATATTGTTTTGGAATAAAATGTAGTTATTATTAAAACAGAAATGACACAGATTTATGAAATAACTTCTGTCAATTTTCAGTTCAAGTTCTATGCAAAAGGTATCAAAAAGTCTTTCGTTAACTTCATACAGATTATTAATTGGAATATTGCAAAACAGGTTTTCAAAGTCAAATGTTTGAAGCACTTGAAGTTGACTTTGAATGCTGTGGATGTTATGAAGGGTCGTGGCTAAAGTCCTCTAAAAATCTATGGAAGGGCTCAACCTGGATGTGTTGCAGCGGATGATGTCCGACACGAACGTTTGATCAGGAGTTTGCGGACACGGAACAACAATGAAAATATTTTGTGTTTTCTGCTTTTGTCGTCGCATCTTTGGACCTCTCATCTCTGGGTGTAGGTGAGTATACTCATTGCTACGTGCCAACGTCTTGCAGGTATGGGCGGGTGCGTCGTATTGGTGGCATGTTTCACGTCCGTCTAATTTTGTAATTTTTGTGTCAAAGCCTTTTGCGTTATTTCCGTCAAAGTTTCCTTTTTATGTTTTTCACCACATTTTGCAACTTCGTCGCTTCAATTTACTTACAATACTTCCTTTTACATGCCATTTCTGCGACGCATTCCGAAACCTGTAGGACTATTTTTCTTGGTTTCTTTTGAATACGTTATGCTCCCCGCCCACTGATGAGGAGAGTTATTTGTTTTTGTTTCTTATTTTATGACTTTTAAATTTTGTATTAGCAATTTATACGTTTCGTTAATGTTAGTTTACATGTCCCGGAACTTTCATTTTCTTTTCATTTACATCTATATTTCAATATATTAAAGTTCGCTGCATAGTGCTGCATTTGCGCCTGGCACTAACTTTGACAATTTCATATACTTAACAACTTGCTACACCTATATATATATATATATATACACACAACATCATATTTGTAACATCGTCACTTTGGCGATGGCGGTCAATCTGTGAAGTCAGTCGTAGCCGAGTTTAAATAATCCTTAGTTTATTTGCCGCTTCTACGTTGTAAAGGAATAAATTACATCATAAGGCGATTACAATTTACGTCACAAAACACAAAAGCTATTTACACATTCTTACACCAAGTACATGCTATGAATCCTAGAAAAATTAGCTTCTCCTGCCTTGTATACTTTTTTGTGCTCTCCGTCACGTGATATCGCACGGTTTTTTTTCAATTGGCTGACCCAGGACCGCAAAGCTATGTAAGTTTCTTTTCGTGCCTTGAAAAAAGAGGAAGGGAAAGGAGAAATATATAAAGTGCCTACAATTAATTGTCTTTAGGTCACTTTAGTTTTTGTGTTTTAAAATCGAAACTGAATTTAAAAAGGGGTTAAAAAAGGTTTTTTTTTTTAAATGTTGTGTGTATGTATATATACATATACGATTTCAGCTATTTTTATGTCTTTAGTAACATCTTTCTAGTTTTAGATTTATGTGTCCAATCCATCTATTTATATACATATAATTGTATTGTGGCGGCACGACTCGACACTTCAGGAGCTATCTTTTGTCCCGGCCATTAGGTACCTTTTGGCAAAGCACGGAAGCACTGGTTTTCCATCAAGAAGGTCCGAGGTTCTATCCCTGCCTCCGGCAGACATCCTCCACCATCACCTCCGTGACCTGCCGTCGTCGTCCGCCACATTTGGTGACCCGGCAATTACACGCAGCGAATGGAGACCCAATCACAGCATAGATGGTGCCACGAGAATACTCGCACTCATCCGCCCGACCGAGGCGCTCGATCACATGCTCTCATCAGCGCCCGACCGCGGATACGAGCCTTCCAATCTCGTCAGAACGCCTGGCACTGGCGCACCCATCTATAGTTGGTATCGTTCACTCCTCACCTCCACACTGTCGTTCACTGGAGGGGGACTATATGTGGCGGCACGACTCGACACCTTCAAGAGCTATCTTCTGTCCCGGCCATTAGGTACCCTTTGGCAAAGCACGGAAGCACCGGCTTTCCATCAAGAAGGTCCGAGGTTCTATCCCTGCCTCCGGTAGACATCCACTATCACCTCCGTGTCCTCACACCGCCACAGTATATTCATCTCACATCTTTAACATTACCAGCAGAAGATAGCTTGTTTTTCACTCTTGGAAATAAATCATTCCTATATGGTTTTTGTTTCTTTTCCTTATTGTTAGTGTTATAGTAAGTTTACTAATTACTTTTTATATGCATTGTTACCTTTATGTTGTTGTCTTCATACCTCTACAGTAAAAATAAAAATTTTAAATATTAGGAGCTTGCAACTAATTTTTTATTTAGTACCCTCAGGGCGGGGGTACAATGAAACAAGTAGAAACGGGGTACAATGAAATGTGTTTCTTTGTGCGCTGGGGTGAATGCATTTCCTTTAAGTAATCTATCACTGGTAAATATGATAGTCCTGCTATACAATACACATTTTACTGGTTTTCACTGACAAAAATAAAACTCTTTTATGGGAAAACACTCCTCATACGAGAAACACATTGCAGTTTTAAACATAACTTTGTTCAAGTATCTGATTTGAACAGAATTTTGTTTAAAACATTTTTTTCAAACTAGCTATAAATGATTGGATGCTGCGTAATCCAGGTCTCTATCTCCAAGATATCTTTGCTTTTCACTGGTTATTGTAGGTACTCAATCCAAAAAAATATTACAATTTTTTGTTAGCAAATGGAACGTGGTCTTTGAATAGAGATTTTTTTAGAAAAAAAAACTAGTTATGGTAGTTGCTTAGTACTTGTTAAAAAGGCATTGTACTACTGTGAATGACTACCATTGGCAGATTAAAATGAGCCTGAAGAGTTGACTAATGAAGCTGAAGGGATTCATTCACACATTATATATATGACACAAACAGGATATGAATACAATACTTAGGTTTTAATAAAAGAGGCTGAACGGAAACCTAAGAAAACATATTCTGTTGAAGAAATCCCTTGAAATAAAGTCGAATTTAACGTAATTTATATAAAAAGGATTTAACCTAGTTTTAAAATTTGTTCGTTGTGCAGAAAGTAACATTTTTCCGAAAATTCAAATCCGGCTAAAACTTCAACCAAAATTATCCATGAATATCTAAAAGGAAAGCAGAAACACAAATTTTTGTAACTGACTTAAGTTATTATGCAAGTATAAAAGCAAAGTACCCTTCACTCGTTTATCACGGTATAATAGAAAGTACAAATACTATAAACTTGGAATTTGATAGATTTTTAATGGGGAGTAGGCATCCGCTATGAAAGGACTTTTGAAAACTCGTATTATTTATTTTATTTTATTAAATTCATTTTTAAGCATAATTCACATAAATTACCTAATTGGGGGTGAAAAAATTCTTGCACGCATTAACATTATATATCATTTGGAAGCCTTTTTTTTTTTTTTTTTACTGCACAAGAAGATGTTTGTTCTAAGCTTTTAAATTAAATTGAACATGAACTATGAGAGTTTTTGTAAATAATTATTTAACGTAGTTAGCTTTAGCTGCGAGAATAGACGTCTCTGCGTATATAGACGTGTAACGCCGTTTTAACAATACTTTATTAGAATTAAATCAATGAAATATGTTTTTCTTTTCGAGAGTGTTGTGGAAATACGTTTTCCGCGCATACAGGCGTTTTCTATGGACAAGCGTCACGGCGAGAGAACGGTACTTTTCTTGAACACCGTGGGCAGACAATGTACTTTGAACTCTTAAAACGGGCATCGCCGGGTGGCAACTGATAGTTTTATATAAACATGAGAGGTTTTTCATAAACTTATATTATTATTGTCATCTATGACTATAATATTTTTCTCAAGGTTTTTTTTTTTTTTTTGCCGTTTAAAGAAGTTTCCATTTTATATTTTAATCAGGTTGTATTTTTGTACTTTACTAATCATGTTTTGCTTTTATATTTAGCTAATTTATTTCATAAAGTAAATTTTAATGGGGGGAAAGTGCCTGCATCATTTAGACTGTTTCAATGCACCTCGGCGTACGCAATGCAAGGAAACGCTGAAAAACATTTATTTTTATTTATTTATTTATTTATTTATTTTTTGAAGCAAAGGTTTTGCTTAAATGTGGAAAATACAAGTTTAAACGGCTGCTTTAACTATATTTTTCAGATGGGAAAAAAAACTGTTTCATTTCGTCCGGTCAACCCCGACTGCTGTTTTCCCCACAAGTTTTTTTTTTTTTTTTTTTCAGAAATTTTAAATAGGCGATGTTTTGTGTTATACCCAATTCAATGCTAATGTGTTTTTTTCCAATCAGCTAGGATTTAAAAGCAATTTATTTATAAATATTAACCTTAAGTATTTGTTTTCATTTCACTTTTTCACAAATCATTAGGGAGTTTTTGAAAAACCGGGAAAGAATCAAAATGAATTTTTAAAAAATCGTTACTAAGAACTTACCAAGAACAATCCACATTTTTCTGATTTTGTTCACAGTTAAATATTTATTTTTATTTAGCCAGGATGATAAGAAGCTTATACATGGTATAATGGCTAACGGAATAATATACGGCATTGAAACAACAAGTCCATTCTGCAAAAGAAAAAAGTGTTTTAGTTAAAAATTAAATCACTTGAGAACTTGCAATGGGCTCACAATGCAGTCAAGAAGGTCATATTTCACTTCTTTCTTTCTTTTTTTTTTTAAAGTACAGTTTTATTAAATAATTTTACATGCTACTTCCGTAATATTAATTAGCATTGCAGATGAAGCGATTTATGACATATTGCCAATTCCAAAAGTATTTCGGGCTTTTAAAAGTCAAATAATGAAACTTTTTATTGCCTTGCGCTTAATTTCTTTGGATCAGTTTTTTAAAACTAGTTTTGACTTTGCAAAGGCAACTGTTTTGCAAAATAATTAAAGCATTGCTAAAGGTGCAACCTTATTTGTGTATTTCTTTTGCACGACGCGAACGGAAGAAGATCTGAGGATACTTTTACCTGAAAATTTAACACCACTGTGCGAAAAATCATTTTTGACCAGAAAAAAAAGGAGGCGGGTGCAATATTATACATATCTTGCTGTTTTGAAAAATGTGTTTGAAATTTCATCTTCTTACGCTAGCTAGGTTTTTACTTATTTATTTGTAAGGGAAATGAAAAGAAAATAAATATATAAAATATCAGTAACTTCTACTAAGAAACGCATTTTACAAGAAATAGTTTCCCAAGAAAACCTTTCCTATATAAAAGTCACAGAATATTATTATTATTGCCAGATAAATATGAGTGTTTATTACCTCTAACAAAAATCGCAAATGAGTTTCCTGGTTTTTAGTGAAGAAAACTTTGCATGCATGCAAAGTTGCATGCCTGCAAAGTTGCAAAGACACCACTTGAAGCATTTCAAATCCTATATCCATGCGTATGGACAATTTTAACGGCAAGCCGTAATACCAAGGACAATTTTAACGCCAAGCACGTAATTTGAAACAAAAATTAACCAATTTTGAAAAGTTAATTTCTTTGTCATCCAAGAGTAAAATTCAAACTCCCCTGATGCAACATCATGTGATATTCGAACTTTTACTGTCATTTTTTAAAATAACCTTCAAATGACGAGACTTACTCATACAGGAGGTCCGTATCACCGACACAATTTTTCAGTTTAGCCCCAAACAATCAGAACAGGATGCAATGCTTTTTGTATAATAGGATAGGATATTCTTTCATTAATTTTATGCAAGAATGGTGTGCGCCATTTAGTCAATTGTCACTTGCACTCCACTTTGATATTATTTAAGGAGTAAAATAAGGTTTTACAGTGTTCTACTTTCTGTTTCCCGTGGAAATTTTTACTAACATCTTTAAACTTATTGACTGAAGTTTAAAGTATTCCCCATAAACTTCTAGACTTTTTGAGAGGCATTTTCGTGTTGTGATTCGCTGGTTAGGAAAAGTTTGCCGAGTTTCACTTCTTTTCAAATAGTTTTTTTTCCTCAAAATTGGAGTCAAAATAGTGCCCATGAAAACTAAGCAGATTCAATGTGATAACTTGAAAGTGTAACAACATCTGACGGCATGCAATTCTTTGAAAAATAGTGAATGAAAAAATTACCTGAGGAATTGGATACTTAAGAATATCTGCAACAAAACTTGCATGAGAAGATATGTAATAGACTCCGACCCAAAACTGACCACAATATCCAACTAAAAGAGCATATGTAGGTATGGACGTAAAGATTTTTTTCCAAGGAACAGGTGGTCTCTATTGAATAAACGGAACTATTTTCACTATTTTACTAGCTTATGTATGTTAATTACAAAGATTCAAGGTAATACTATATACGACAGTTTTATTGAAATTTAACATATGGATGGATTTTTTTTGTACTCATCTTTCTATTAAGTGAAAGTGAACAAAAATTTTCTTTTCAGGATATGGTTTGGCATAGATAAGAACAATTAACTAAATCTAGGAAAGTAAAACAAAAGTATTGTGTAGTCAAAATCCTACTCTATTACTTTAAAATAAATTAGCATCAAATTCGAAGTCGCACCTAGGGAAAGAAAAATAAAATAATAAACTAAAACAGTGTTTCACATTTTATTATAAGCATCTTATACAAATACAAATACAAATACAAAAGTGACGACCAGCAACAGGCTCAGGGCCCAGCTAGGCTGGTCCTAGTTAATTTAGCAGTCCCCAATGAACATCAAGAGCTTTCTTAAAAGTTTTTACCCCACTGCAATTAACAGTCGCTTCCGGTAAACTATTCCAACTGCCTACAACCCTATTGAAGTAGTAGTTTTTCCTAATTTCAAGATTAGCGTGAGATTTGAAAAGTTTAAAACAATGACCTCTGGTTCTACTTTCAGCACATAGCTGTAGACCATCAACATTTCCCGTTTTAATGAATTTAAACAACTGAATCATGTCCCCTCTGACTCTCCTTTGCTCAAGACTATACATATTGAGCCTTTTAAGCCTAACCTCATAATCTAAGTCTGAAATACCACTTACCAATCTTGTAGCCCTCCTTTGAATCCTTTCCAATAAGGTAATATCCTTTTTTAGGTACGGAGACCAAAACTGAACAGCATACTCCAAATGAGGTCTTACCAAACTTCTGTATAATGGCAATACAACTTCCCTAGACCTGTTCGAAATAGCTTTATTGATAAACCCAAGCATCCTGTTAGCTTTGTTACTTACTATGCTACACTGCTGACTGGACTTGAACTCATGACTAATCAATACTCCTAGATCAACAACTGCTTCTGCTTCCCTAATGACAGAACCTTGTAAATAATAGGTTGCATGTTTATTCCCATGACCAAAATGAAGCACTTGACATTTCCCAATATTAAAAGACATACCCCACTTAATTGCCCACCTAGAAATTTGATTCAAATCCTCTTGAAACTGATTGACTTGTTCCTCCGTGTCCTCAATTCCCATGATTTTGACATCATCAGCAAAAATATTGATGTTCCCAGAAATACTCCGAGTAATATCATTAATAAAAATAATAAATAATATTGGCCCTAGAACTGAACCTTGTGGAACCCCACTCAAAACATCAATCCACTGAGAATAATTGCCCTTCACTACTACTCTTTGTTTCCTCCCAGTCAGCCAATTTTTAACCCAAATTAAAGTTTTTTCACCAATACCAATATAAGCAAGTTTGCTAAGAAGAGCTTCATGCGGTACTTTATCAAACGCTTTCTGAAAGTCAATGTAAACAACATCCTTCCTTATAAACTTACGATTTATCTCAGGGAAGGTTAATGTGTCGACAATTTCTTGTCAACCTTCGAAGAATATCGACAATGCTCTTGCTGTATGACTAAAAATTTCAGTTTTTGTGTTAGTCTTTTCAATTGTGTTATTTAATAAAGATTACTAAACAACATTTTATCAAAAAAAAAATACTTTCATGGGATAATAATTTCTGCATAATTTGTTGATTGGTCAGTGACGTTAAGTACCATGGGCAACTTGTTAGCTGGTTGAATAAAGTCATATTGCGGGGCTGTGTGAAAAAAGCGCCCCACACGTTCCTTCGTGGTGCCCTCGAAGCACGTGTAAAGCTTCGTATCCGGTCTGAGTAAGGAAGCCTAATAAGAAAGTATCGATTTCGTTTCTTTCCGGTCATTCTGAGTGTCCCTTTTACTTTCTCACGGTTAGTCCTTTCCCCATTCTGACTCTTTGGCAGATAAACCTTTTTTTTTTTTATAATTCCTCCCGCCTTCCCGTCCCTGACACTATTTTTCTGCACTGAATATTTAAACCACGGCTCCGAACCCAGACAGACAGAGGGAGTTTTTTTTTTGCGAAATTTCGATAGAGTTATAGGGGAGACTGGGTACGTTTGAAACAAAGAACGGTTGAAACAGCGTTATCTCCTGCACAGTGTGCAGCATGGTGATGGGTGTAAAATGAACGAGCCCGAAAGCAAGTCTGAACACGAGGTTCATTGTTGCATCGATCTCAATCAAAAAAGTTTTTTATAAGAGGCCCTATTGTGTTTTGATAAGCAAAAGTAAGTATTTTTGTTCAAAGATTTTCGTAATTATTACGGCTTTTATTAAAGTAAGAGTATTGAGCACTTTTTCCGTTCAAAGTGAAGCTTGTTGAATATGGTTGCGTCATTAGTTTTGATATAAAATTATTGTAACCATTCATAAAAATAGTGTTGTACTGAATGGTAGGGATGGGGACGGTTAAACCACTTTATGTATGTACGATTGAAACAATATATTTATTTAAATTTTGGGTTTTCTAGATACCGAGGGTTGCCATAAGAAAAACTTTGAGAGGGCAAATTAATTTATGCTTGTTCAAAGCCCAAGGAAAGCAAACAGAGGTCGGAAAACCAGGAAATCAACAATTTTCACAGATACACCAGAGAAGTTAGAGATAAGAAAGATGCATGAAGACAAATTAAAGCGTGCCAAAGCTAAACAACTTTAAAAAAAGATTCGATGGGGGTAACGGTAAAAAAAAAAAAAAAAACCCCAAATAGGAAGTAGACACAACAGGAATCATCATCAAAGGAAGAGGAGTGCTTTTGCCTTGTTTGTATGTAGTAGTATTCAGAGAGCAGATCTGGAGAAAAATGGAAACAGTTCACAAATTGTAAACTGTGGGCTCATGAAGAGTGCTCAGAAGATGGTTTTAGTTATGTTTGTCACAATTGACTCTGTTGATTCGAAAACCAAAACATATAATTAGATATTTAATTTTAGTTCATTTTCCCATTATTTTTCTAGTCGAAGTGTCATGAGTTGAGTTTTTGTCCACTTTTTGTTTTTGAAAACGTTCCTTTATTTGATTTTTATGATTGTCTAATAGTTTTAATGAGATAAATAATAAATAAAACACGTTAAAATATTAAATTTCGTATTTTTGGGATATGTTTCAGCTGACCCCAATCACTGTTTCAACCGCCCCTGTTATGGGGACGATTGAAACAGATGATTGAAAATTTCATCTTATACTAAAAATGAAACATCGCAAAATCAAACTATTCTGCGCATTATTAGACAGAATCGCGATCTTATATTTATCATATCCCCTTTATCGCTAAGTTTATTAGCGGCTATTCTATGGACGATATAAGCTAAATCGTTTCAACCGTACCCAGTCTCCCCTACACACACACACACACAGAGAGAGAGAGAGAGAGAGAGAGAAGAGAGATACTTTTGAGAGCCCGGAAAAACGGAGAGTCCCGGTGCAAGATTCAAACCAGCCCAAATGATTGAGTGATTGAGAGCATTGAAAATTTCGGAAAGGGTATGTAAAAACCTCCTAGCTCCCATAGCCCATTTCCCCTTTCCGAATCTTTTAAAATTTAAAAGAAGTTTTAGTTTAAAACTTAGTTTAAACTAAAGGTAAATTTTTAACTTTAGAAAAGAAATCATAACCTTAGTAATTTTAATTTGTTAATTTTTTCTTGGAGAGCGAATACTTTAAGATGTTTAAAACATTTAGTAAATGCTATTTCTTTTATAAAGTTGTGTTTCTTCTATTGCCATTTATTTAGAATGTGATACTTAACTTAAAATTTATATCTAGAAATATGCGCACATACACAACGCAATTTGTACAATTATGTAGGGCTGCGGCCCAACAACATGGATCTGTGTCAAGGAACAGGGATAAAAATGACGTGGATGCCGTGGCCTTAGTGAAATTAACAAAGTTATTAAAATTGTGAAGAAAAAAAAAAACGTGAGAAAACAATTTGTTCCAATTTTTAAAGAAAGTAGTAGGGGAATAAGGCCGCTTCTGCGCCAGCAGGCGCAAGCGCAATGTGCAAGCGCAAGGGGGCGTGGCCGTTGCGCCTGCCAATGCCCCCAGGCGTGCCCTCAGGCGTTAGTCGAGTGGAGTTGAGTTGTATGCCCCCAGGCATTTTTCTAGTGGAGTTGAGTTGTTTTTGCCCCCAGGCATTTTTCGAGAAGAGTTGAGTTGTATGCCCTAAGGCGTTTTTCGAGTGGAGTTGAGTTGTATGCCCTCAGGCGTTTTTCGAGTGGAGTTGAGTTGTTTTTGCCCCCAGGCATTTTTCGAGAAGAGTTGAGTTGTATGCCCTCAGGCGTTTTTCGAGTAGAGTTGAGTTGTTTTTCAAAAATTTATAGTTTTGGAATGGCAACACCTTTTTGTTTCAGTTTACGACTTGATGTAATGTAAAACCGATTGTAGCGCCATCTATGAGAAGAAAATGGTACTATTTTGGCACTTAGAATTTTTTTTCTAATGTTTTCTCTCAGAATTCAAGCAGGAGCTATTTTATATTACAAAAAATAATTATAATGTATAATGAATTAAATTTATTGTCGCTATTTACATCCTATTATGTATTTATTTCTTTTTTCGACTTAGAAAGATTTTCTTTTTCAACCTTTTTAATGTTTCCACTTAGCATCCGCACAGGAAATATTTTATAAGTTAATTATTTTTACACTGTGATTAGAAAATTCTAGTCATTTTTACTTAGAAAAGACATATATTTTTTAGTTTTTATATATTTATTTATTTTCAGACTTAGAAAATGTTTCAGTTGCAAGTGATTTTTTTTTTCTAAGTATGTAAAACATAGTACAGTAACATTTTTCTGATCCGTTTTGCAAATTTTTTCTTAAATCGTAATTTTAACTGCATGACACATTTCATTCTAAAGTTTTTTCTACTTTATATTATTATCACACCTGCAGTCTCCTTCAAAGAATATTTTATAAAACTCTATTATTTCACATATGAACGCAAAAAAAACTGAGATTTAACGCGTAAAATTTAGAACAATAATGTAAAAATACTAAGTACAAAGCATATTCATCCAGTAAAAACTCAGTACAGAAATGTAAAATTGCTAAATACAAAAGGTTTAAACAGCATGAAAATATAAAAGTACTAAATACGAAATGTCACAACAGCATGAAAATATAAAAATACCAAGTATTAAATGTTAAAACAGAACGAAACGAGTGTTAGTACTACTAGTGCTTGTTCCAAACTTAGTTTCATCTAGCCAAATTTAGTACAAAAAGCAAAAGTACTATGTCCAAAATGTTAAAACTTTGATTCATTCCGTAAAACAGTAGAGAATGTAAGAAATTACTAAATAAAAACGTTTGAACTTTCAAAACAAAATGATTTTCTACTTTCAAAATTTTAGAACTTCGCATGAAAATGTAACGTTTGAAACTTTGAACTAAAATTTCAACACTGAATCATAAAAAAATCCGAAACAATTTAAACTGTGGAATAAAGATTTGAGACTTAAAAAGTAAGTGTAAAAACACTAAAATAGATTTGAGAATCTTAAAAGTGAAATAGAATAATAACTTCACTAGAAACGTAAAACTTGAAAAATTTGAATCTCGAAACTTAAAACTATTACAAAGTGCTTTATTTGAAACGTAAAAGTGCTAAGAGCAAAATGCTAAAACTGAGAAAACTTAGAAATACGTGAAACAAATCATTTAGAACTATAAACTTTAAAAACTTAAACTCATTCAGAAAAGAACGGAAATTCAAAATTACAAAACAAAAGTGTTACGCTCATGCAAAATATTAAAACTTAACGCAAAAAAATGTAAGAAAGTACAAAACACCAAAAGTTAAGAGTAGCAGTATAAAAGAATTGTTACTTAGATTCATCTAAAACATGACTCGGAAAGAGTAAAAGTAATATACGCAAATTGAAAAAAAACTTATGTTCACCTACTAAAATATAAAAATAGCAAGCACAAGACGTTAGAACAGAACGAAAATGTAAAAGTATGAAACGTAACATTACAAAACCTAAATTCATCTACTAAATGTTTGGTAAAAAAATGTAAAAGTACTAAGAGTGAAAACTAAAAAAACAGCATGAAAGTTTTTTTTTTTTTTTTTTTTTTTTTTTTTTTTTTTTTTTTTTTTTTTTTTTTTTTTTTTTTTTTTTTTTTTTTTTTTTTTTTTTTTTTTTTTTTTTTTTTTTTTTTTTTTTTTTTTTTTTTTTTTTTTTTTTTTTTTTTTTTTTTTTTTTTTTTTTTTTTTTTTTTTTTTTTTTTTTTTTTTTTTTTTTTTTTTTTTTTTTTTTTTTTTTTTTTTTTTTTTTTTTTTTTTTTTTTTTTTTTTTTTTTTTTTTTTTTTTTTTTTTTTTTTTTTTTTTTTTTTTTTTTTTTTTTTTTTTTTTTTTTTTTTTTTTTTTTTTTTTTTTTTTTTTTTTTTTTTTTTTTTTTTTTTTTTTTTTTTTTTTTTTTTTTTTTTTTTTTTTTTTTTTTTTTTTTTTTTTTTTTTTTTTTTTTTTTTTTTTTTTTTTTTTTTTTTTTTTTTTTTTTTTTTTGATGAGATAATCCCAAAATCAACAGTTTTGCTTAAAATTGGAATAAAAAAAGAACAAATTCGAATTTTAGAAAAAACGCTTCGAGGTGCACGAGGACCTGACCCTAGGTACCTGTAACCAAAGTTTCGCACTTCTGAAACGTTCCATCTCGCCAGGAGGCGATCGACAGACAGACACACAGACACACGCACACACACACAAACTTTTGGTTTTATTTATATAGATTAGCATTCGTAGGAATTACATTTATTCATAAAAGATGAAGTGTTGAAGGTTACTCTTATTGCTAGAGGTTTACTAGCATTGTAATGGTGTAGTAATTTTGGCACGACCTAACAATTTTGAAATGTTATGTGGTCAATGTTAATCTTCAAAGAGAAGTTACACCTGTTTTACTTCGAAAAAGGAACTCTTAATTCGATTTACGAATAAATAAATAGATGCTGATGCTTCCGTTTTCAGTCTGTATTACGACACACAAAAAAGTAATTTTCTCAAAGGTAAAACCAACTAAAATATGTGATTAAAAACAACCAACCAACCATACAACTTCTAGTGCTGAAAAGAGCAGACACAAAATAAAGCAGCGACAAAAATATTAATAAAACAAAAAATAATTGGTATATATATTTTTTTTAATTGAAAAAATAAATAAGTGGAAAATCATAATTGAATATTTTTATTTTTGAAAAACTAAAAATAAGGATAAAAATGTTCTTTAAAGTAAAGTAAATCTGCAAAATGTTCGTAAATTATTAGACCTGTCACTGTATTGTTAATAAATACTCTAAGGGTAGGTGGTTTTATCTCAGATGGCAGAAAACATAGACCTAGAGTAGCGTCCAATCTCGATCTGATAGATAGGGACATCGATGGGCGTCGATGGACATCGATGCCCATCGATGTCCCTATCTATCAGATGGTTAATGAGAAATGATGAAAACAGCAAACTGCCATTGCATGTTTTTTGCGATGCTTCTGCGAAGGCATATGCTGCTGGCAAACTACTCAAAATTATTGGTAGAGCAGGTGTTGCTATTGACATCATTGGCTGTAATGCTGCAACAAAACATGGAGCTCTAGTGATCAATGCTCCTGGTGGAAATACTCTTAGTGCTGCAGAGCTGACTTGTGGAATGATAGTTTCAGTTTCAAGAAATATTGCTGAAGCTTGTGCATCTCTAAAAAGTGGGAAATGGAACAGGAAGAAATTTATGGCTAATGAGCTGTTAGGCAAACCTTTGGCCATTATTGGACTGGGTCGCATTGGAAGAGAAGTAGCCCACAGAATGCAATCTATTGGAATGAAGACAATTGGCTTTGATCCAAAAACGAAAGGTGGTGAAATCTTGAGGCCAACTTCACGACTATATCCTTTGGAAGTAGAAGAAGCTGAAAAGGACATTTTCAAAAAGAACGAACCTTCCGTAAGCTCTGACAACAAAACTACAATAGGTCCTGATAGCAGAACTACAATAGGCTCTGACAACAAATCTAATGTGAACTTGCCAACCTTCCGATACGGTGGGAGACTGAAACCAGTTCAGAGACTTATGATGTGAAAATCTTTGATTAATTTAGTTCTAGAACTTTAATTGATATTCTAGTTTTAAGAAAATTCCTATATTGAATAGATATTGTAAATTGTTTTATATTTATGTATTTTTCGTACAGTTAGTAACTGAATATGTTTGAGTTTTCAGTGCTCAAAACTCAAAGGTGGGAGGATGTTGGGAATACCGACTCCGACTCTCAAAGTTCAGCGCATGCGCGCTTGAAGTCGGAAAAAACCCCCTGCTCCCTCAAAAAACACTTGATGATGAGAGCCAGCTGGAATTAGAAGTGCGAGGCATCTCGGAATGCCAATAGGTCTACATGTAAATAATTTCTTGTGTTTCTGTATTGTCTTGTGTATGTGTTGATGTGGAAAAATAAATGTCTTAAAAGTCCTTTAAAAGCCTGAAATGTTGTATGGAATACCACAGAGACTCTAACAGGGTGCATATTATTCAACAGTGGCAAGCCCCGGGTTTTACGGGTTGGAACGAGGAAGCAAAGGTAAGAAGATTTTACCTTTGTTTTAATGTCTTTTTGGAGTTTCCAACACTTTTCTTCTGAAAATAAATAAATAAATAAATAAGAACATATATATAAATAATTGATTGTGACAGCAAAGTCAAATTTTAAGGAAACAAAAATGGGGGAGGGGGTATAGTTTAACGAGCTGAGCCACGGATAATTGAAAAGATTATATAGTGTCACGCGGCGATAGCCACTAGGGCGATGCGACATGAATCTTGCACCCGATTCTCCCGGCCTAGGAACAGCCGGCAACCCCGAACCCAGAAGGGGCGAGAAAAGCCAAAAGCACGGAGTCGCAGACCTTGACTGACCAGCGATGGACGCTGTGGTGTGGTGTGACCGGCTGGACTGCGGGTAAGTTTCTCTGGCGTTTTTGAATTCCCAATTGATGAATCAAATGTGTAATGTTAGATATCTGAAGGATAATAGCCTAGATTGTAGAATTTAAATGATCTCCTAAAATGAATAAATAATCTCAGATAATTAATTTTTAGTTGCTCTACTTAATTATGTCCGGTGCTAGTAAATACTGAGTTCAAGCATCGGTACAATAGTATATGAGTGATTATATAGTATATGATTTAAATTAACTTAAAAACAAATCAGCTTGTTATAAAACATGTTATATATTCCCAGTTTTCGATTATGAAATGATTGAACTCGGATCGTGGAAACATTTCTTTTGTTTTTATTTTTTTTTATTATTGATTTATCTAAGCAAAATCTGAACTCACTACTACTCAGCTCTTATTTCCTTATATAAACAACCTTACTGCCTTCGAGCAAGTTCAAACTGTGTCATCACCTGATAAAAAGTCTTTGCTTTTAAAGTTTTGACACCTTCATAGCAGCTTTTTTACTTACTGGATAACATAATTATTTTAGCTACTGAGTTATGTAGTTATGTTATCCACTAAATTACATATTTCTTTGCGAAACTTTGAGAATTGCCAAAAATAGCGGAGTCTGGGACTTGGTATATAGTTTTTTCGTTTATTTCACCTTCCAAGCTTTTCGTTTTCAAATTATTGGGTCAAACAAAAATTTTTTTCAACAATATGGGACTTTTTTTTTTTTTTTTTTGATATGAAGGAAATAATGCATCATAACCGTGAAGTAACATTTTAAGACTGAAATAATGTATTAAGAAAAACTTAAAAAGTGTCAAAAATGTAATAAGTGTTCTATAATAAAAACATAAAAAACAACCAAATCTAATGCAGGAGTAATTATAAATGTGACAGAAAAGTGTCAATTTTTTGCCCAGTAAAGCAATCTTAAATTTTTATCAAAAGCATGTTAACTGTTAAAAAAAGCATCCTCCCCCTTCCAAAAAAAAAAAAAAGAAAGGAAGAAAGAAAGAAAAGAAAAGGGGGAAAAATATCGTATCGAATAAGTAAATAAATAAATAAACAAAATAAGTTATTTTGAAAAAATAAATAAAAATGCTTTTTGGGGCAGTGCTCAAAAGAAAAATTTCAGTTTTTAAGCTGGAGAGTAAAGTTAGTGTTCAAAAGAATAATTTTTGTATTGATGACGAACTTTATACTTATTGATTGACAGCTTTTTAATACACCGTGAGTTTATGCATTCTTCCAAATAAAAATCAAGTCAAAAACATGCTTTTCTTGACCGTTCTAAAGCACATGACGCACAATACTGTGCACGGTATTTTCCTAAAGCTACATATCGATGTTCATGAAAGAAAAATACTCGGCGTTCGACTTTAATAAGAAAAATATCGTCTTTGTTAATTATAAAGTTAATTTTCATGTTCGTTTTAGATTATACGTCGAATGCTGGTACGTTTTCGCATTATTTAAAGATTCCAATTAACTCCGAGTCATATTTAAAATATGAGTAATTTTCAGGCTCAGCAGATTTATTTATTAACTAATTATAATGTCGATGCTCATTTTTTAAGTTTGTGTCGTTCTTTTGATATATGTTTTACATATGTTGCACTTACACTCCTTGCCTTAGTGAATACTTGATAAAGACGTATCAAAACTTAAATAGCTTCTCATTTTTTGCAATACGTAAGTAAGACTGCCTATTTGATATATTAATCCATTAAATCCAAACAAAATCATATTCATTTTCTACCATTTGTATTGCTTAATAATACATTAAACCGTGAATCATCTTTTAAGGAGTGCAGAAATGTTTTTGCAAAAGTCCAAAAGTACTACTTACCATTTTCGATGGTTACGGCGTCTTCATTTTTATTTTCTTTTGTAGCTTTTACGCCATACCTTCGTTTCCAGCGACAGCAGTTGAAAAAGATCATTTTCCTCCACGAATCCAGTACTTTGAAATAATGACTTTGATAGTTAATTTTAATTGTGGTTGTTTTCACAAGGGTACTAAAAAAATAAAGCACAAATTAATAAATCATTTGAATGTATAACCAGTAAGTAATTACAGGTGGTCACAGACTCTTGCGAAATTTTTAATAATCTGTTGAATAAAAGCTAATATGAGCTCCCATATGTTCAGCATTTGAGCTGCTTTTACTGTCTTGTGAAGTGACGGTAACGTAATATAATTGATCCGTTTGTTGCACAAATCGATTAACCCCATTTTTTAAAACCGTCCTTATGTCAGCTTTAAAAGCTTTCGATTGATGCGTAGAGAAAGAGAGAGAGAGAAAATATGAGAGTGAATTTATTAATGAAGTGTTAGTTAGGTCCAATATAAATTCACATACCGTCTTCTTCTTTCTGTACTTTCATCATATAGAGAGAGTCAATCGCCCACTTTAACAGCTGAAACAAGGACATTCTTGAAAATTTTACGTAAATCGATTGATACTTTGAACGGCTCCATTTATTACTTACTAAGTGCTAATATTACATAAAAAGTGTAACAGTGCATAAGAACCAGGTTTATGCACTACTAATACGATACGTAAGCAAAAACAAAGAGAGAAAATTTAAAAAAGCATAATGTAAGATGGCTACCAATAAAATTTAAAGAGTAAAAGAGTAGGCAGAAATCTATAGCTACCAGGTTTTTAAGCATGATGTGTATATAAATAGGTTTATTTGTTTAATTACCAGCGCTAATGACTTACGTGGAGCATCAAATGTAACCAAAAGTAGCTTTTATTGTGACCTCTCTCCGTTGCTGCTACAAGTGTACTAGCCGCTTCTCATTTTTAGATTTTTAGTTTCGGTTTTTCTTCCTTTTCAAGTGGCTCCCACCGGAGATCATGGCGCAAACTGCGCCATTGTAATGCGTAGGAGGGCTGTTTTCCGGGGGTTTTGGGAGATTTGTGGCTAATCAGTTTTAGGGGGTGGGCACTGTTAGAACTTTTTTGCATTAACTATGTAAATTAAGAGAGTATTGCATCAAATATGCAATTAAGTTATATACCTGGTTTAAATAGTAACCGTAACTGTTGCGGTAGACTCTTAACTAGCGTAGAATGATTGGTGTACACCCTTGACTAGTGTAGAATGATTGGTGTACACTCTTGACTAGTATAGAATGATTGGTGAACACTATTGACTAGTGTAGAATGATTGGTGTACACTCTTGACTAGTGTAGAATGATTGGTGTACACTATTGACTAGTGTAGAATGATTCGTGTACCTTCTTGACTTGCGTAGAATGCTTCGTGTAGCAAAATAAAATTGTATCCACAACCTTGAATTCTTGACTCATGGTTATTTTTTGTAAAACCGCGGTCATTTTAATCAAGTCTGCTTACCTTCAAATTGCATTTTCAACAGTTAGCAGTAATTAGGCTTCAGCCCTGCAGTGTCATCTGGTAGTTAACACGTGTATAATGCAAGGGATGCTTTCACTATGATCGTATAATTGTCCTTTTGTTTGCCTCTGTATCACTTTGTTTCTTTCCTTACTTTTTTTTTTTATGCGAACTTTCCTGCTAACATACTGTACAAAATAGAGTATAACGTCATTATGAATTCTTTCTACAATCGGAAAGCATCACTTGTTTTCTAGAAGATATAATATAGATGGCTCTAGAGGCATAATGCGCTCTAGATTTCTTTTCAAATAAAAATGTTTAATTCAGTGCTTAAAACTGATTGGGAAATATAAGATTTCCTTTCAACTCTTTAATTTCTTTTCGATTGTTTCCTTTTCTATCTTCCACGTATATCTCTAATTATGTTAGATTTTTTGCAATAAATTTCCTTAAGCAGTAAACTAGTTCATGATTACTGTACATTTAAAGTTTTTCGGTAGCCGGCTTTTTAAAAAGGGATTCCCCTGTATCCATCAAAAGTAACGAAAAATTGAATTCTGTAAGGTAGACCGGGGGATTGCCGCCACCCGGGGCATTGCCGCCACTCTCGTTATTCAAGTCAAGGACACCGGTTAGCCGGCCTGGTTGCTCCTGACCTATAGCGAACGATGCTACAACTAATGCCCCGAGTGGATGACAGCCATTGCGCGCGTTGTTTTGTTTTTGCAGTGACGAACGTTGTTTTGAGGAAGTTTGATCTTATTTTTCCACTTTGAATAAGCTGAGGTATGTACCTTTAGATGTTACAATTCCTGCATTTGCTATGAATAACCTTTAACTAGGTATTTTAGCCTACATTTTAATCAACAATATTGATCACTTCCGTTTGTTTTGAAGTCTTTAAATCTACATTTCTTTCATCTTGTCGAAACGGGGTTATGACGCCACCTCTCCAGGGGTAATGCCGCCGCCATGGCGGCGTCACCCCTGGTTGCGTCTTTCCACTGTATAAGACAAGAACAATTTTTTAAAAGAGAGAAACCTCTGAAAAGGGCATGCAATGACTAATTCATCAGAGTGACAAGATTATGAGAGCAAGCACCTACAAGGGAATCACTCCTTATGACATAGCATAAATCTTTTCTGGCGCTTATATGTCAGTTGAGACAATAAAAGAAGGGAGTATCAGGATTTCGCAGCGCTGGGATCTTTCCAGTAAGCTCAAACACTTTCAAGGAAGAAGATTTCTTCCCTGTTCAAAATCTGGAGCCAATATGCATCAATGATGCTGATGACACAGAATCTGAAAATCAAGAACAGGCAGAAAATATGATCTTAGAAGAAACTGGTGAAGAAAATAATTTTGTAAATGCGAGCAACAGCTCTGAAGTTGGGTTATTGGATGTAGAACCTTGATCATCAAAGACCGTTCAGGAAGGGCCTCAAAAAATGTTTCTTCAATCGCTAGAAAAGTTTTTACCAATTCCAAAATTAGCAGCAGAAAAGGTAGCGGAAAGTTCTAAAAGAAAAGGTCACTCGTCAATTCTAACGAGAACCCCAATGAAGGCAGTTTTGGAAGAAACATTAGCTAAAAGAAAGGAGAAGACATTCAAAAGGAACAACCCGAAAGAAAATCTGCAGCTAAGGTTTTGGGAATGTCCATCAAAACTGAATCCAAGTCAAGAAAAGAAAAAGCAGTGACAACACGGCAAAAGAAAATGAATAAATCTGTTAAGAAAAGGGGCAATCGACTTTTAAGTTTTGAAAACTCTTCAGATGAGGAGGACATTGACGACAAAAAGTTGTGTGAAGACAACGATAATGATAACCTTTTTGATCCAAGCGATCCAAACGTTCAACTTTGTGCCATATGCAATGAATATGGAACCAACGAACTGTGGCACAGATGTACATGTTGTGGCAAGTGGGTGCATTCAGAGTGTAGCGATGCTGAAACAGCTGAAAACAACATTTGTGATTTTTCTAAATTTATAGAAATCAGCTAAATTTAAAATACACTGTTTTTTCACTCGTATAAACTAAAAATGTCATTTCTTTTGCTTTTCAATTCCTTTATTGTAATGCTAATTGCATATAAGATTTTAAATAAATTTTCCTTCTTAGTATTTTAGTCATATTGGCTAGTGGTGTCATTACCTCAGGTTCGTGGCGGGATTACCCCAGCTCCCTGGGTAATACCGCCACAGTGCAGAGGTTAATAAGTTAATTGTTTGAGGCGATTTCCTGTAAAGATTTATGGGTAGTAAATTTTGTATACATTCTTAAGATTACGTACTATGTTCCAAAAATTGAACTAGCTCATAAATACGATTTTTGATGGTGATAAAAATTGAAGTTCCTTAAGGTGGCGGCATTCGCCCGTCTACCCTATTTCTTGCGATTTGTTTCTTGCTGATTTTCTTGCTAGTGCTAATTCTACACAATTTCTAAATTTATTTTAAGGTTCTTTTAACTGAATTAAGCTTTCCAAATAAGCTGAATCTTTCACACTATACGAGGCCTTTCTAAAATCTATCCGACCTTAATTTTTCTCCCGTAAAGTAGTGATTCTAAGGCGGCGCCACAGTGCTCGGTGGAAGAAGGAACCTTAATGCGCATGCTTGAAGTTTTTCACCGCGTTCGCTTGTGCCAGTCGCTGGCTGGTGGTCGACAAGTAAGGTGCTGTTCGTAGTGTTCGTCGGATTTAGTTTTCTCGCAAGATGACTGAACGAATTGAGCTAAGATACTACATTAAATTCTGTCAAAAGCTTGGTGATTCTCAAAGCCAAACAATTCGTAAGATTCAGCAGGTGTTTGCAGAAGAAGCCCGATTCTCCAAGGCCTAAGAAAGCGCTGCAGGTGTGAAGCAAAATCAAGGTGATGCTGTCTGTTTTCTTTGATGTCCGTGGAACTGTGCATCACGAATACGCACCGGAAAGACAAACATCGACAAAGGAGTACTATCAAGATGTTCTCCGGCGACTCCGTGACGCAGTTCGGCTCAAAAGACCAGACATGTGGACGGCGAACAACAGGCACTTGCATCATGACAACGCCCCTTCACATTCATCCCAATTGATCCACACTTTCTTAGCCAAACAAGTAATTACAACCATTCGCCCACCTCCCTACTCTCCAGAACTGGCTTCTAGCGACTTCTGGTTGTTTCCAAAATTGAAGACGCCACTGAAAGGATCCCGTTTTGAGAGTAGAGAAGAGATAATGCGGAACGCGACGACGGAGTTGAACACCATTCCAAAAGAAGACTTCCAGAGGTGTTTCCAGCAGTGGAAGGATCGGCGGGCTAACTGTGTGCAAGCACAAGCGGCCTACTTTGGAGGGGATTAGGGTCCCAACTGCGTCAGGTATTAGAAATATTATTTCTTGCCAAAGGTCGGATACTTTTTAGACAGGTCTCGCACATGAATTGTTGTCTTAAATGAATAAAACAGTAGAAATATTACAATGCGGGCAATAGAAATGATAATTTTTACTAAGCCTTTTTAAATCTAACGAATTCAGTAATTAATTCTGCTTCACGCTGACGTCTTTTGGAAAATTTATTCTGTTCCGCTATTTCATTTGACTTGGGGCACAAATGTTCTTGAACTACATTTACTAATTCTTCGAGGGATTTTTTATTTTGTATGTCAGAACTAGTAAGTGTAGTAAGTAATTGTAGAATTTTTGGACCGACGGAATGAAGCAAAATTTCACTCTATTTAGTATCTGCATTTTCTTCTTCGATTCTACTTAATGAGAAATAATTTACCAACCTTTATATGAAACTAGACCAAGAGTCTTCCATTTCTTTGAAATTTTCGAACTGTAATCTAATTTCTACAGGCTGTAATTTTTGTAGTACGTCTGTAAGTAATGAAACTAATTGTTCTAAGATATTGCCATTTTCATTTGACATCTTCGTAGGTTCGTTTTAAAAATTTCTCGTCGCCAATTTTCTTGTAATTGCGTGGCATTCTAGAGTTGAAATACTGTAGAAACTCTTAGAATAATACTTCGATGTAGTCCTGATAAACACATAACTTCATGTGTTATTTACAATACATTAATATACACATTATATACATACTGTTCCTCTTTGTACTTTGAAGGAGAAGGGAAGGAACGTAAAGGCCTAACGATAAGTAAACGTAGTAATATTAAAAGTATTGGAAGTTAAAGTAATTATTTTAGACATTAAGAACTGCAGACGATAAGTAATATATACAATATTGAATAAATGCGAAATACAATAAATATTAATGAAAGATATAAAAGAAACGAAACAGTGCACATGCATCAAAGTCATTATTTGTTATTAATATTTCTTTCTTTTTTAAATTCTTAATGATTCTTATTGAGTATGACAAAGATAATTTCAATATGCAATAAAAAAACCTACCCCCAATGTACGCCACAGTGAGATTAGTTTTCGAAAAAAGTTTGTAGATGTTGGAGAACAGACATTGAAATAAAATTTTTCCCTTGAGTCACCCGTTTTTTTTTTTTTTTTTTTTTCAAATATTTTTGTTAATTTTGAACTTTAAACAATCATTATTTGTGTTAAATAACCTTTTGTAGTAGAATGATCAGAAATATAGCAACCAAAGCTCAAATCCCGACGAGGAGTCTCTGTGTTCAGGTGACATAGTTCGTTTGACTGGAAAACAACTTTCGTGAAAAAGATAACTGTTTGGAATGTATAACATACAAATATCTTTCAAGAAGTTAGAATTGAGATTTTTCTAATGAAGAAAAGTTTTAAAAAGACAACCCGAAAGCTCCAATATTTGACGTTAATCTAATAGGAACCAAACGCGCATCCAACGCACAGTGCCGAATGCCGTTTCATGCATAAGATGCTCTCATCGTGCCCAAAAGCTATACAACTTTAACCTTTTTTTTACAAGTAAACGTTTAACAATAACAAATTTAACAATCAAATTAGGGAAAACTTGTAAAATCAAATTTACAGCAACATTCGAAACTAGTTCTACATTTTTTTTCTTTTAAGAAATGGCTTTCGAAAGCAAAAGGTTTTAACGCAATAAAAGTGTATATAATAAATTCAGCTTTTTAAGTAGTCAGGTTTTAATGCAATAAAAATTTATATAATTAATTTACCTTTTTTAAGTAATCATTTTTGAAAAGCTAACCTTTTCCCTGCGGCAAGCACTTGAAAAACAAAACGAACAGTTAGCATATATTTATGCTATTACGAGTTAGCCATGGCGGCAAAAAGAGACGCTTTACTGGTCAGTAGTTGTATTTGAACTGTAGGGGAAAAGGTCGGGCGCAACTCGAAAAGTGAAACTTTGCTCTATCCATAACTATATTTTTCAATATTTTTCAATTGCTGCTCACTTGAAGTAATTTCATAAACATGAGCACAAAAAGTCACGTACCTGGTTCTCCGTTTTCGCTTGCAGAATAACCACATTCTACTTATGGAAGAAAGCTGCGTAAAGAATATTGTTGACATGCCGTTGCAAATGTTCATTTTAATTTATTTTACTAAGGAATTGCTGTTTGTGCGTGTCACCATGACAGCATCAAAAGTAAAAAAAAGCACGCGTCAAACTATTTCTCCGGGAGCAAACCTGAGTAAAATAAATGTTCTCATCAATAAGGTCAATTAGCCGAAATGCGAAAAGTCCCCAAATGCGACAAAGTTCACTTACCTTAAATATTACTACAAAAAATGTTCATAAGTTTTAAAACATATGAATTTCGGGAACAAAAGGCGAAATATTTCATCGCATTTAAAACGTGTTTTGTTAGGACACTCCTTATTGCAATAAATATCGCTCGTTTTGTATCGCCCCCAAAATTTCCTAAAAGCGCGGATAGCGATCAGTATTTTTTACGTTATCTTTGAAGGTCAAAAAGTTCCATCAACGTTTCAACCTTGAACATATGTCTAGCCTAGCTCCAAGTCGAAAAAAGAGCAGACGATTTGTTTTTATTTATAATCGTTTGAAAATATGAGTTGCATATAGGCACATGAATCACTCTTAGCGACCTAATTGCTACAGTTGTAATTCCTAAATGCGACACTAGTAAACAAGGTGCGGAGAAACTTTTGCTTCAACCAGAAGATTTTCTTTTGTTTTTTCAATCTATTCCCATTTTTATGCTTATTTTAATGAAATATTTAAAAATAACTATTGTAAATAATTGAATCTCCTTGAGCCATTCCCTTTCAAAGCATTCCATGCATTCTGATTTTTAAAAATTGATCTGAATTCAATAATGCCGTGTATTTAAGCAGAAATTATATTAATCAATGTAACGTTTTTTCCAAGCTTATACGTTGCATGCTCTGAAAATTCTTGGGGTGAATGGAAATAATTATTCTTTTCTTGTTTTTGAAGCAATTAAATAAGCGCATTTTTCTCAAATATAAAAATTTTCGTTAAATAAAATTCTTAGAATTATTATTTGAGCTTATACGTTTATATGTGTAATTTTATTTTGTAAGAGGAGTTATTACCTTCCGTTATTTTTCAAAGTTCATTTAAGTATTTGTACCTATCACATGTGCATTAAGATTTCTTATTA
The DNA here is from genome assembly GCA_038502835.1 of Octonoba sinensis. Classification (NCBI taxonomy): domain Eukaryota; kingdom Metazoa; phylum Arthropoda; class Arachnida; order Araneae; family Uloboridae; genus Octonoba; species Octonoba sinensis. The sequence goes on along the minus strand of CM076601.1, from coordinate 49,888,813 downwards.
ATAAAAATAAAAATTTTTTCAGTAAAAAAATAAAGTTTATAAGGATTTTGAAAATTTGTGGTTTTTTTTTAAATGTGTAATTAAGAATTTTAAAATCCCTTCTACTTTTTATCACCCGTAGTTTCCTTACCAAATTTTGTTTGCTCTGGTGTACAATAGGGTAGAGTGAATGCTATTGGGGGAAAAAATCTCGAATTTTAGATCGGCAGGGGGCAGAAAAGGTGCCTTTGGGGCTCAAATGAACGCATGCAAAATTTCAGTGCGGAATTTTAATATTAAGATGCGCCCCAAGCCACTTGAAGTAAGTATTTATCATTGCATTGAAATGATGGCAATGTGCTGTTTCAAGTAAGGCGAAATATTTCTTGGGCTAAGCGATGTCAAATAAAATTTATTGCCATGGAAACAACACAAATTACTTATTATTTCACTCAACGTATAGACGGAACTCTCTCAATCGCAATCAAACTACGAATACTACGACCTCCAAAAAATATTTGCTGAAAATTTTTTAAAGCACGTCGTGAACATGAAAATTCAGACGCACACCCAATGAATACAAATTATACTGCATATCCACTCTTTGTGTTGAACTGAGTTATAATATTTCTAGAGGAAAGCTTAGAAGAATGAATCCCATCTCTGCTTTTCACCACAAAAATGTTGTGAAGCCTCAGTTACAAGACGAACACATCGCTCTGTTCCTTTTGCAGGAGAACTTTGAAAGTTCAATTTGGACTTCATCTGTAGGTGAATTAACCAAATTCTGAATCTCTTCTGTGGAGAGGTTTTTAACCACAGGGGGTTCACATATTACTTCATCATGTCAACTTATCATATATGTATTCTGCTCCATCTAGGTTTAGATAAGGAAGCTTAAAACTTCTAAGAGTTGAAATTTTCTGCTAACAGTATTAGTTTCAGTGCTTGTTTTTTAATATGCATCCTGTAATCCTTTGAGCATAGAAAGCAGAAGATTTTCGTGATGAGTATAAAAAATATTTCTTCTTAGAACAGGATCACTTATTTATTTTAAATTGGGATCCAAGTACCTGGAATATGATATATGTTGCCAAAAATTACGGGCCCCTTCATCACAATGTGGGATTTCTTTAATTAGAAACAAGACTGGAACATATACTCTCATTATATATGTTGCTAATGTCCCGAGATTTTCAGCAGGATTTTCTGCAGCAACATATAATGGAAGGATTCTACTTGCAGTTGTTAGCCATCTGGAATGTGCTGGGTCCAGGTTTACGATTTGCCAAGTAATCAGAACAGTTGCCTTCTGAAACAGCGTAATAAATATCCCTGAGGTACATTTGGTCTGTACTGAGCTTCATATCAACACTTAAGTGCGGAAAATAGTCGACAGCAATTTTTGAAAATGGTACCACGGGAAGTTCTTCACATTTATGAAGTGCTTTTCTTATTTCTCCTAATAGTGCTTTTGTGACGAACGTTTAACCGTCAATTTTCTGCAGAAGATGTCTTAGAGGCAGTTCATTGATATGCAACAAGCAAATTAACCATTTTAATGGCAGACCAAGTTCTATCTCCAACAAACGAGAACCCCACCCTTTATGCCAGTATTAATGCTTGTTCCATCGCATCCGACCTAGTAATGATTCAAGTATACTTGGGGATATGTGCATGTAAAATCCGTAGACCCCACTACCTCTCCCCGTGCGAAAGCAATCCTAAGGCCTCGGCTAACAGGTAGGGGGTCTGGTGCAGAAAAGTAATGATTCAAGAGACTTATTGTCATCACGGAAGTAATTGAGCATAGATGTTTTAATAGAGCGAGATTCTCCAATCGTAGAGGTCACATGGCCAATGTACCTTGTACCTGGCTGTTGAAAGAGTGTGTTGTGTTCTTCCTGTATAACTGAGCTGTATTATTTGTCACCCCTTTTAGTGATTCAGTCAAGTGTTTAAACAAACACTTGACTGAATCATTAGATTGCTTTTTAAGAGACCTATTGTTATTATGGAAGTAATTGAGCATAGATGTTTTAATAGAGCGAGATTCTCCAATCGTAGAGGTCACATGGCCAATGTACCTTGTACCTGGCTGTTGAAAGAGTGTGTTGTGTTCTTCCTGTATAACTGAGCTGTATTATTTGTCACCCCTTTTAGTGATTCAGTCAAGTGTTTAAACAAACACTTGACTGAATCCTTAGATTGCTTTTTAAGAGACCTATTGTTATTATGGAAGTAATTGAGCATAGATGTTTTAATAGAGCGAGATTCTCCAATCGTAGAGGTCACATGGCCAATGTACCTTGTACCTGGCTGTTGAAAGAGTGTGTTGTGTTCTTCCTGTATAACTGAGCTGTATTATTTGTCACCCCTTTTAGTGATTCAGTCAAGTGTTTAAACAAACACTTGACTGAATCATCAGATTGCTTTTTACAGTTGGCTTTTTCTATAACAGTCCTGTATTTATGTCTCTCCTTGCGAATTTTAGTGATTAATCACATTTGATGTTTCACCTTCCTATACTATCCCAACATCTTGTAAAAAAGCAGTAGCAATTGAAGTTGCCTGCCTGTCAGAAATGCCTTGCCTATTACATTCCCTTGCTAAAGTTGAAAGCATAAGACGCATTTCAGACGTTTTGTCTGTTGTTTTAGATAAGGGGGGAATAGGGGATGAAGGAAAAGCCTGTTGTTGACGGCCTCCATTACTTTAACTATTGCCTTTACATGTTTGAAGAAATATCATGAGAAGTTTCGTCTCACTGATTCTAACGCGGAAAGTTGATTTGTTTTTCGAATTTTTGCCCGAAAAAATAAGGACATATTTAGACAAATTTTGTATTGTATTTTGTAATAATTTACATTGAAATATTTTGTTATTTAGAACATAACGCAAAAAATATAATATAGTTTTCTTTATGATAACTGTTGACGAGAACGAAAATCCACGTAATGTATGTATTCCGTTAAACTTTGGTCGGGATGGGGTGCATCTTAACTTTGTCCAAACTGAATAAAATTTTTTCACCCGTCAATTTGGATCTATAGGGCACCTTTTCCACAACCTGCCGATTAAAAATTCCAAAAAAAAAAAAAAATGTTCACTCCACCCTAGTGTACAATCCCCAGAATGATGGCGCAGACTACTAAAAAGCTACGGAGTCCTCATAAACGGTAACACCCCCAAAAATCGACCAAAACTGTTTTTACTTATTCTCTTCATCTGGATTGCTAATTATTCTCAACATTTATCATTCAATTTTTTTGGTGGGGTAATCTTGAAGATTTTTTTCCGATTTTTGTAGGTGTGATCGTTATTTTTTCGATGGGGGGGGGACGCTCCAAACTTTTTTAGGGGGTATATAATTAGTAAATTGTTTGGGGGTGTTTTTTACGGGGTTTCGGCCGATTTTTGTCGGTGTCATAATTTTCTAATTGATGGGGACTGCTTAGCTACTTAAGGGGGTGGTAATTAAAAACAATTGGGGGTTTTGGAAAATTTTGGGAGTGCCATCTTTTTTAGTGGTGGTGTAGCTTTTTGTGACTAGTGGGCAATCAAAAATAGGGTCTTTTTAGGGAGTTTGGCCGATTTTTAATCGTGTCATCATTTGGGGGGAGGGGGGCTTTGTAAGTTTTCAGGGGGTGTGAGGTCCTTCTGGGGTGCATCTCTGATTTTAGGATCTTGTTTTTCAAAAGAAAAGAGTGAAATAAAAAGAAAGCTCAAAAAATTGCTCCTATTCCACAAAAAAAAAAAAGGGAATTGAAGTGTTTAGGGATGCTATCAGGAAGATTTTTTTTTGGGGGGGGGGATCGACTCCCTAGTATTTTAGGGGGGCCGCCATCACTCTGAGCTGGGATGGGTACTCCGGATTACTTTTCTTTTCAAAAAATATAATGAACGTCGTGTAACACACGAACCTATTTTTAAAAAATCGGCTCTCATGACGTCACTATTCAAACACGCTTCTAGAGTCCGTCAAAACCAAACTTCTCTTGTTAGTCATGGTACCTTAGTAAGTTAAAACCTATCCGTGGTATGTATGATAATTGTGTATTTTTACGATTTTCGAGAAAAATAATGTCAAGGGTACCTGGCGATACCCCTCGCCTATTGTCATGGCACCCAAGGGTGCCGCAGCACTCAGTTTCTGATTTATAAAATTAAGTGCAGTCAAAAATGTAATACTGTAAATTGATAAAAAGTAGTAACGGGGATGCATAAGTAGAGTCTGTCGCATTTAGGCAGTTAGAGTGACGCATTTAGGTTTTAGCATTATAAATGCTACAAAAGTATCCTAAATGCGACAGTGATACAAATTTTTTTTTTCTATGAGTATAATTAAAATCCGATTTCTTCTATACAAACTTACTTTAGCATCGAAAGAATAAGTGCATTCAATCTTTATTTTCTTTTGTGCCAATATGCCATAAATCTAGTCGAAAACTTCCTGAATGCGACTATCTTAGGGGAAATCGCGTCGCATTTAGGCAAAATTGACCTTATGTGTTTAGGACTTTTCTTTTGGTTTTGAACATATTTAGTTTTTAACTGCGGAATCCTGGGAAATGAAGCGGCCGAGTTTTTGGCAGAAAAGGGGGCCTCTGTCATCCAGAGATTTAACTCCTGACTTTCCTTTAATAATGTCACATGTTTATCAAAGAATATCTTCTAGGACTTTCCACAATAAACTCAAGAATCGCAAAAAAAAGAAAAAAAAAAGTGGCTTAATCAGATCTCTTAATGTCCCTCAGTGGCCAAAAGTGAAATCTTTCGCTATGTTTCGTCTGATATCGGGATACGATTGCCTTAAAGAACACAAACATCGTATCAACGTGGCAACTGTGATCCCTTTTATACCTTGTGTCGTCTTCAGGAGGACATGGATCTGTTTCATCCGTCTAGATGTCCTGCTCTTCCTCGGAAATCAATCTGGGAACGCTATTGGACTGTTCGTCTTCATACATAGATTTATTATTATCTTTTTGATATTCAATTGTCTTTCGATGTGCCATTGGAAATTTAAAAAAAAAATTCGTTTTTCATAGTAATTCATGATAAATTGTCCAATATATTAAGAAGAAACAACACTTGTGACAACACAACGGTGTGTAAAGCAAGTTACATAACACATTGCACTGCTAAAATTAGTATTCTAATGAGCAGGTGTACTGCGCAGTTTTTCGGTATGTTATGAACATATTCATATTTTATTGTCATGCTATAACAAAACGTACATATACGTTATAAAGAAGTAAAGTCGTACTGATTTTCAGAAAAATGATGGGGGAAACCAACAATTTTAAGTACAAATTATATAATACATCGTATGCAACTGTTTTCAGGTTACAATTTTTTTTAGTTCGAAAAATATTTAAACTGTAGGACTCTAAGCAGCATATTAATTGATAATACAAAGCATTCAGAAGGATTTTCGTATAAATAGCTATATGAGATTACTTAACCGGGTACCAACACCAAATGTGTAAATATAGATCTCTCGTTTAGAAGCTCATAATTATTTCTAATATAGCGTTTCAACGGTTAATATAATTAATATCAAAACGTAATAAATCTCCTGTAATAGAAAAAAGAAGAAAAACGTTCTTGTCACGTAAACGATAGTAAATTCATTCCACCACACTCTCGGGCATTCTACTTCAGCGGTTTCCTTCCTATCCAACTTTCAAAATTTGTAGTCGGAGAATTTTAACAGGAGAACCACCGAACCAGTTTTTATCATTTCGAAACTTTCAGTTTACACGAAAGTGTTAATAGTTATGGTACAACTTTCAGTTGCATTGACTTGTTCCAATTACTGTACATTAGTAAAAGTCAATGCACCTGAAAGTTGTTTTATAATGTAGTAACAAAACTAATTAGCAGTTGTGGTTTTATCTCCCAATTTGTAGATTAAAGAACAATTAAGAATTTTTGACTCATATCTTGAGAACTTGGTTAGAAATATTTCAAACTTTTTCGGAATTTTCTAACATGTTTTAGTCTCTCAATTTCATTTTCAAAGCAGAGCAGCAATTCAAAGCTAAAGCAGAAAATTTTTAATATTTTTGTAGTAATTAAAATACAAACGATGAATAATTGCACAAGTTGAAGCAATTTTCAATAAATGTTAATAAAATGTAAATAGACAATCCTTCACATCGTATTTGGATTGCATTCCAGTTCCTTCTCAAGTCCATCTTTCACTTCCATTTGTAAATTGTTTACTTTTGAGTGCTGGTCTTGTAAATCTTTGCTTGAAAAATTGTAATTCTGAACTTCTGCTGATCCAAACAAAGCAAAGAAAATTCCAGAACTGAGCATAACTACAATGCAAATGATGAAAAATTTTGTCCACTGCGGCACTGATTGCTGTTAAAAAAGAAGAAAAATACATAATTGAGATGTAGTAAGCTAAATCATACAAAGAAATTCGTAGTCCAGTGAAATATTTCTGTTTAGTATCTTAATTTGTTGGCTTATGTATGGTGCTGTATTATTTCATTATTCATCTTCAACTTTTTGAGTTTTGTAAACGCATTATGGAGCTTTTAGATTCTAGCATCTCTGTTCTTTTTTTTTCCTGAACGGAAATGCATTTTAATGTTCCTGTCAGTATTTTTCATTTGATTTTTCCGAAGATTCCGAGTTAATGTGCATGAATGTGGCATGGTGTAATCCCCAAAGAGTAGAATTAATAATATTTTGCCTTTTTGTTTTCGCTAAATTTCAGATTAAAGTAGAATTAATCATTATTTTTCAAAGAATTAAAATGTAAAATAATAAAAAACGCTATCGGAAATGTATTATATCTCAAATGAATTTTTTAAGCAGTTCCTTCCCAAATAGTGTTCCGCACTCACAATCTCCAACCGTATTGTTCACAAAATAGGTCGCGTGCACCCTACTTCTTCCCCCCGAACTCGTAGGTGCGTGATCTCTCCGACCGCGCAATCTATCCTAGCTTTACCTTAATTGGTGTTTGATTATGTGAATAATTTTAAATTTGACAAATACTTTCAATTACAACGATTTTCCAGAAATTTTAATATTCGACCACCGTATACTTGGTATTCGGCCTAAGACATTGGCCGAATATTTGGCTTCATCCTATTCGGCCTAGAAGAAATGGTCGAATATTCGGCTTCGGCGTGGAAGAAACGGCCGAATGTTCGATATTCGGCTATTCGGCCAAATCACTATTCGTTACATCCCTAATATATATATATATAATAGCCCCATGCACATCATAAAAAACTGTTGACCCTTTAAGGCACGTAATTTTCAAAAAAAGAAAAAAAGAAATCAAGAAAATGAAAAGAAGATATTGAGGAAAAATGTGCCTTTTTAAATTATTCGAAATAATTGTAAAATATGTATATAAATTGTAACACAAAACACTTTTTCTAATGACATATTACAGTACGGTGCTGTTGTCTGATTTTATTGAATAATAAATTTTTTCAAACACAAGAATTTTATTATTTTTAAACCTTTGCACTTATATGTTTCCTCATAGGCAACATATAAGTAATGTGTATGTTTTACATTAAATACGACAATTACTGTGCATGTTTAATGTTACGCGTTTGTAAGAGTTTAATTTTAAGTGAGACATTTCAATTATCACGGTTATTAGAAAAATAAAGAGCGAAATCACACTCTGCGATTGTTCCAGAAGTGCAAGGAAAGGGGTGAAATTTGTAGAGTTCCCTAAACAAGCCCATTTAAAAAAAAAAAGGAAAAACATTGAAATAAATATTTGATTTTTTACCTCTTCGTTGGTTAAAGCTCCACTTACAACGGGAGCAAGGAATCCGGCACAAGATGCTATTGTTGTACTCAGAGCTGTTAAAGTTCCTGGAAAATACATTTAACATGATGAAGGTTTCACATTTTCTACGCATCACTCTTGTTGCATAACGTTCTAGTACAGATTTTTGACACTATCGATATAAAATGTGCTTTGTTTCACATGGTACTAATGTGCGAAAATGTTTTTCGGAGCTTTTAAAAATTACCGGCAGTTAACATAACTTTGTAAACAGTTATAAAATATCGCAATCTTTGGACGTAGCAATTTTTTAAAATATGTTAAAATAGTTACTAAAAACGAGCTTATGTGTGCAGCAAAGGACTTCCTTATACTCCGCCTAATGTATAATATTCCTTTTAATTAAGAACTGAAACAATGGGTACGTGTATCAGATACGCACGTTAAAAGTTATATTTCATAGTTTTATTATTTTTTAAATCAGTTCTTCGTTCTTTTTTATTTCCCTTCATCTATATATTATAGTAAATATAGATAACGGTATTTTATGGATTAATGGAATTTATTATTTTAACTGGTCTACGAAATCTGAAATTAAAACACTATTAACTGAACAGAATCTGCAAAGGATTAAAAAATGCAACGGTAAGCGTGCCTTAGCGGGAGGCGTGAAGAGCCATTTTGAACAGTTAAACCCTCTAGTTTGTTGCGAACCAATGCAGGAAAGACAATTTTACAAGACCCTAATTCTTTCAAATGCTTTAACATGGGAATTCTACGAGAAAGTCACCAAATATCGCATAAATCGCCAAACCGAAGTAATAAATGCATTCAAATATACTTAGCTAAATTTATGAAATTTATTCGTAAGTTAATTTCTTTTGCTTTAGTACTTCATACGTATTTCGAGAAAGGTACCTCCAGCAAAGAATTATCTCCACATACCGGCAAATGATGGTGACATGTCGACAGGAATAATCATCATGGTAGTCATAGATATAGTTGAAAATGCTATGCCTATGATAGAACAGACTGTTGAAGCAATTTTTTCACATTTCGTTGCTATAATAAAAATGCAACATATTGAAAATCCAAAACACCCTGGAAAACAAAATTTAAATGTTACATACAGCATATATATATATATATACATATATATATATATATATATATATATATATATATAGGTGTAGCAAGTTGTTAAGTATATGAAATTGTCAAAGTTAGTGCCAGGCGCAAATGCAGCACTATGCAGCGAACTTTAAAACCTGTTGGACTATTTTTCTTGGTTTCTTTTGAATACGTTATGCTCCCCGCCCACTGATGAGGAGAGTTATTTGTTTTTGTTTCTTATTTTATGACTTTTAATTTTTGTATTAGCAATTTATACGTTTCGTTAATGTTAGTTTACATGTCCCGGAACTTTCATTTTATTTTCATTTACATCTATATTTCAATATATATACATGTGTATATACATATGTATAGTACCTGTTCATAGGCATTGTACTACAGAGAATGATTACCATTGTCAGATTAATGAACCTGAAGAGTTGACTAATGAAGCTGAAGCGATTCACGCATTACATATATATAACAAACAGAATATGAAGAAACTGCTTAGGTTTTCATAAAAGTGGGAAAACAGAAATATATTATGTTCAAAAAATGCCTAGAAATAAAGAGGAATCTAACGTAATTTATATGAAAAGGATTCAAGATAGTTTTAAAAATTGTCCGTTGTGCAGAAAGTTACATTTTTCAGAATATTCAAATAGGGCTGAAACTTCTACCGAAATTTTTCATGAGCATCTAAAAGGAAAGCAGAACGACTAATTTTTGTAACTGACTTAAGATAATATGTATGTATAAAAGTAAAATACCCATCACTGATTTATCACGGTATTACATAAAGTATAAATACTATAAACTTGAAATTGGTCTTAAAAATTTCCGTAAGAAAATAGTAATAAAACCATTTATTTGATTGTTATTTTAACATATTTAATTACAACAGTGGAATAACTATTAAAAAGATGGTACTCAAACCGCTGATTGTGAAAAAAATAGTTTATTCTCTGTTTCTCCTAAAGAACGTTTAACTAACCGTAATTTACAAGCGCTACTAGGTCTCGTAGTCAATAAAAATCGGGCGTCCATCTTGGTTGTGGAACCTTACCGGTTGTACGTTGTTGTTAAAATGTGAATAAAAATTTATCAGTTCAAATCTGCATGCGTGTATAAAAAAAAAGAAAAAAAAAAGTGGCTTAAGCAGTGGTTACTAAATAGAAACACATACACACGTAAATCAAAAATCGGAGACATCGGATTCCCGAACTGTTTGCGAATAAGCGAACCCATAATTTGAGCTGCTGAAGCTTGTTTGTATTCTAATTTTTGCAGCAAATAAAATGACTTTCGTCAATTTACAGAAAATTTAGACCAAAAATGACTTTGGATCCAATCAAAATCTGAAATCTCAATTTTAATGCAGTTTGCATGTTGGAAAAGAAGATTTATTGATAAATAAACGGCTGCTTTACGTGGTGTAGATGGCCGAATGATTAGAGCGCAAGGTTTGTACAGCATAGATTGGGGTTCGTTTCCCGCACGCTTCGTTTACGGTTTCTACGCCTCGAATAGTCTATGCCTCGAAATGGTTCAAAAACCGTAAAAATTTAGTTTTGAAACCATTTTTAACTGGTTATAAAACCGTAAACTTTTTTGTTTACGGATTTTTAACCAAGCTGATTGGAAATGGTTTAGGTCCCGTAAAGATAGAAAAATGTTCCAAACCGTAAATTTAACGGTGAATTAGATGGACAGATTTCTGCCGGCTATTTAACTGTAATTTCATGATGAAATTTCTAACAGTGTGATATATTCTTCATATGCAGTAGGTATCCGCTAAGAAAGGATTTTTGAAAATTCGAATTAGTTTTTTTTTTTTGTAATTAATTTTTAAGGATAATTCACGTAAATCACCTAATTGGGGGTGAAAAAATTCTTGCACGCATTAACGATATATATCATTCGAAAGCCTTTTTTTCTGCACAAGAAGTTATTTGTTAAAAGCTTTTAAGTTAAATTGAGCGTAAACTATAAGTTTTTAAAAAATAATTATTCACCGTTATTAGTTTCAGATGCGGGAAAGGCTTTTCTGCATATATAACCGTTTAACGTCGTTTTAACAATGCTTTATTACAATTAAATCAATGAAATATTCAATTTTTTCTAGAGGGTGTTGCGATGTTGCGAGAATACGTTTTCTACGCATACAGGTCCTTTCCAGTGTCATGGCGAGAGAACGATTCTTTCCTTGAACGTCCGTGAGGCAAGCAAATGTTATTTAAACTCTTAACACGGACATCGCCGTGCGGCAACCGCTCGTTTTATATAGAAAATGAGAGTTATTTCTTAAACTTATATTATTTCTGTATTTTCATCTAGGAGTAAAATATTTTTATCAAGTTCAAAGAAGTTTCCATTTTGTATCTTAATGAGATTATATTTTTGTATTTTATTAATCACGATTTGCTTTTGTATTTAGCTAATTCATTTCATAAAGTAAACCTTATTGGGTGAAAAGGGCATAATTTAGAGTGTTTCACTGCACTCAGGCGTACGGAGCGCACTGAAACACTGCAATACATTTATTTTTGTTATTTTTTTAAAGCAAAGGTTTTGGTTAGAACCAAATAAAAAATTTCTTTAGATGTAGAAAACGTGAAAAATAGAAGAAAAAACGACTGCCTAATTTTGTAGATAGGGGCAAAAACGGTTTACTTATATCCCGTCTTCCCCTACTCCTGTTCTCCCCACAAGTTGAAGAAAAAAAAAGAGTTTTAAATATGACGATATTTTGTATTAGTCTCCTTTCATTGCTAATGTGTTTCTTTCTAAACAGCTAAGATTTAAAAGGAATTTATTTATAAATATTAACCTTAATTATTTGTTTTCATTTCACTTTTTCACAATAAAATTTTTAAAAATCGTCAGCAAGAACTTACCAATTAGAATCCACAATTTTCTGATTTTGTCCACAGTTAAATGTTTCTTTTTATTTAACCAGGAGGATAAGAAGCTTATACATGGTATAATGGCTAACGGAATAATATATGGCATAGAAACAAGAAGTCCATTCTGCAAAAGAAAAAAGTGTCTGTGTTAAAATTTACATCACTTAAGAACTTGCAATGGCCAACAATGCAGTGAAACAGGCGGTAAGAAAGGATTTTTGAAAACTCTAAATTAGTTTTTTTTTGTAATTAATTTTTAACTATAATTCACACAAATCACCTAATTGAGGGTGAAAAAATTCTTGCACCGCATTAACGATATATATCATTCGAAAGCCTTTTTTTCTGCGCAAGAAGTTATTTGTTAAAAGCTTTTAAGTTAAATTGAGCATAAATTATACGAGTTTTTTAAAAATAATTAACTACTTTCTTTCATTCTTTAAAAAGACAGTTTTATTAAATAACTTTATGTGCTACTTCCGTAATATTAATTAGCATTACCGATGAAGTGATTTATAACATTTAGTCAATGCCAAAAATACTTCACGTCAAAACTTTTAGAAGTAAAATAATGAAACTTTTTATTGCCTTGTGCTTAATTTCTTTAAATCTGTTTTTTTAACTAGTTTTAACTTTGCAAATGCAACTGTTTTGGAAAAGAATTAAAGCATTGCTAAAGGTGCAATATCATTTGTGTATTTTTTTTTGCACGACGCGAACGGGAGGAGATCCGATGATACTTACCGGAATATTTAACACCACTGTGTAAAAAATCATTTGTGACCAAAAAAAGGGGGGGTGCAACATTGTACAGAACTTGCTGTTTTGAAAAAGGTATTTGAAATTCTATCCTCTTACGCTAGCAGGTTTTTACTTATTTATTTAAAGGGGAAACGTAATTCAAACAAAATCTATGTAAATAAAAATGTAAGTTTTCGTTTGTGCATAGCCGCAAATCTCCAAAAGTACTTCACCGATTGCTTTGAAATTTTGCCAGTAGACAGAGTGATTCAAGAGGATGGTTTATAGACCAGTTAAAAAAAATCCGGCAGGTAGTTTCTTTTTTATTCCAATTTTAAGCAAATTTCTACATAAATTTCCCATTATGGGGGTGAAAAAAAGCTTGCACATATTAATGTAATATATCGATCGAAAGCGCTGATTTTTCTGCACAAGATGGAATTCGTTCGAAGATTCTAAGTCAAAAAGAACGCTAGTTATAAGCTTTTTAGTTTGATTTCTTAAGGCTTACCTTGATCCAAAAATAATAATTAGCAGTTTCCTCAACTCCGGGTAATATAAGCAATATAAATAAAAATGTAAGTGTTCGTTTGTTCATACAAGGCTGAACTTGATCCAGTTTACGGTTACGATCAAGTTCAGCCTTGATTCATAACCACAAATCTCCGTAAGTACTTCACCAATTGCTTTGAAAGTTTATGAGAACATGTGTTTTTATCTATCACTTTTAAATTATTTCAACTTTGATTTAATTATTTCGTTTTTTAATGTTTTATTAAGGAGAATGAGCCACTGCAACTATTGGCAGGGTACAGCTATTTTCATTTTGATTTAATAATTTATTCTGTTTGTATGGAAGTATTTTTGCACTCAAAGATTAAGGGGAACTTTAAAAGAATGATTACTTATTTTGAATGGCAACAGCTTAATTTAGCTATTTTCATTTTGATTTTAAAATGTTGTGTTTTTTCTGTTTGTATTGAAGTATTTGTTAGTATTTTTGCACTCGAAGATTAAATGGAACTTTAAAGCAAAGATTACTTATTTTGAATGTTAACAGTTTCATTTAGCTATTTTCATTCTGATGTTAAAATTTTGTGTTATTTCTGTTTGTATTGAAGTATTTTTTAAACATTTTTGAACTTAACGATTAAGGGAACTTTAAAATACTGATTATTTATTTTGGACGGCAATTTTTTAATTTAAAATTTTGTGTTTATCTGTTCTGTTTGGATAAGACTTATGTTGGAATTTTTCAATATGCCGAGCCAGACAATATCAAAATCGTCGCAGACAATGGAAAAAAAATGCCCGCAAGCATTGTGAAAAAACATAAAGCTCAAGACCAATCAATCAAATTGAGCAGTTTCTCATGTGTACAATTATATATTACGTGTTCTGGAATAGGTAAACCAGACCAAGGCTGAACTTGACGGATCCGCAACAGTTAACTAACTGGATCAAGTTCAGCCTTGACCAGACAATGTATACTTTCAGACAATGAAACAACAAGCATTGTCAAATGAAACATATTAGAAATATATGCTTTTTCTTGTTGTTCCATCAAACCAGACTGAGCCACAGCAACGCGTGGCCGGGTACAGCTAGTAAATATATAAAATATGAGTGACTTCTACCAAGAAAAGCATTTAACAAAGAATAGTTTCCCAAGAATGCCTTTTCTAGCTAAAAGTCACAAAATAATATTATTATTACTAGAGAAAAGTGGGGTGTATTCTTTCTAACAAAAAACGTAAAGAAAATTCCTGATTTTTAGCGTAGAAAACGTTGCATGACACCACTTCACGCATTTCAAGTCCCATATCCATGCGAATGAACAATTTCAACGCCAAGCCATAACACCCAGGAAAATTTTAACCCCAAGCCGTAACGCCAAGGAAAATTTTAACGCCAAGCACGTAATTTTGAACACCAATTAATGATTTTTGTAAAAGTTTATTTTTCTGTCATCATAGAGTAAATGAGACAATTCAACCTCCCTCTGACGCAATATCATGTGATATTTGAACTTTCTGTCATTTTTGAAAATAATTTTCAAATGACGAGGCCTACTCATGCAGGAAGAACGGATCACCGACACAATTTTTCAATTTAGCCACAATTAATCAGGAGAAAATAGGATGTTTTTTTGTATAATAGGAAATAAAATTCTTTTATTAATTTTATGCAACACTGGTGTGTGCCATTAAAACAATTGTCACTTTTTCTCCACTCTGACATTATTTACGGAATAAAAATAGGTTTTACAATGTTCTACTTTGTGTTTCTCGTGGAAATTTTTCGTAACATATTTAAAATTATTGACAAAAGTTTAAACTTTCTCAATGTACTTTTAGACCTTTTTAGACGTATATGCGTATGGCGATGCGCCGGATAACAAAAGTTTGCTATGTTTCACTTCTTTTCAAATAGTTTTAACCCTCAAAATTCGAGGTGAAAGGGAGACCATGAAAATTAAGCAAATTCAATGTGATAATCATTATATTTGCAATGATGATGCATACAGATGATTTAAAGTAACGGGGGAAAAATCGTCAGTAAAAGGAGAAAAGAATGTGACTTTTTACTAGTATAGCAAGATTTGAGTGCATGCAACTCTTAAAAAAATACAATGATTCAAAACATTACCTGAATAATTGGATACTTAAGTATATCTGCAACAAAACTTGCATGAGAAGATAAGTAGTAGACTCCGACCCAAGACGGACCACACATTCCAAACAAAAGGGCATACGTAGGTACGGACGTAAAGATTTTTTTCCAAGGAACTGGTGGTCTCTATTGAGTAAACGGAACTATTTTTACTATTTTGTACTGGTATATGTATGTTAATTACAAAGGTTCAAGATAATACTGTATACGATAGTTGTATTGAAAATGGACATACGTATTGTTTTTTTTTTCTTTTCAGCTTTCTATTAATTGAATTAGAACCAATTTTTTTCTCAGGGTATGGTTAGGCATAGATAAGAAACATTAGCTAAATCTAGGAAAAGTCAAACTCCTGTTCTATTACTTTAAAATAAGTTTGCAGCAAAATCTAAGTTGCACATTGGAAAGAAAAAATAACCTAATAAACTAAAACAGTGTTTCACATCTCATTATAAGCATCTTCGTTATAAACATACGATTTATCTAAGGGACGGTCAATGCGTCGACAAGTTCTTGTCAACCTTCGAAGATTATCGACAATGTTCTTGCTGTATGACTGTACACAATTAAAGTCAAAATTGCAGTTTTGGTCATTCCACAGAAAGTGGTCCTATGTGACTCAAAATTCAAAGTTGTCGCAATATTAAAAATGAAACATATTTCGCATCTAGAAAATGTGTATTTTCCAAAAATGGTGATATTTTTTAAAATATTAAACAATATTTCTTAAAGTTTAAAAAATAAGTGGAACTTATTGATATTTTTCATTTATTGAATTTTTTGCTAATGTGTATTTTCATGGGCATCTGAGAATATAAAATATCATTCAATAATTATTACTACGATATATCACTGTATAAACATTTTATCTTTCATATCAAATTTTGAAATTTTCCCTACCTGCATTTTTTTTCCTATTAAAAGTTGCTTAATGAAGGCAAGATAATTACTGTGTAACACACGTAACAAAATTATACATTTTTTGTTATAAAAATCCTAATAAAATAGATTTTATTTTTAAACTTTGTTTTATAAAACAAGATAACGAGTATATTTCAGGGATAAATTTTAAAATTTTTAATCATCATTAATTTTTTTTCAATACTTAATTTTATCAAAGGTAACACACGTAACGAAATATTACTTGTGTTACCGTTGCGAGCGTTTTACCGATGTATTATGTCACAGTTTGTTATAAAAATGTTCAAAATGCACTCATATGAAAATTTTTATTTAGAACTTACTGAAATTTAAAAATTTGGTTGCCTAAATAGTTATAGAACTAACTCAACACCCATCTTCATTCATGACTTCAAAAAATTTCTTATTCCAGAAAATCAATGATTATAATTTTTAGTGTAAAATTTAAATAAAATGCGCAATGGTTCGTACATAAATTTTTTGCTGTGGGAAAACTTTGTTTACTTGCATTAGCAGAGCCAAATCATTAGTTGGAAGCTAAGTGCTAAGTCAAGGCAATAGCAGCATTGTTGTACTAAGTTCAGAAGACTTAGCAAAAATAGCCAATCAATTAATGCCTGCTACAACTATTTTGCATATAAGTGATGATAAAATCACTGAATTTTTTAAAAAGCATTCAATCCATGGCAAAATGTAAGTGTTATCCACGGCATAAAATCTATGCATGTGATCAGGTTGCAAAATTATGGCCCGCGAACAATCCATTTCTGCTAGAATTTCCCCTTGATATTCTAGATTGCCGTCCAACTAATATTGCAGTTCCAAATAACAGTCGTTGGTACTCCACTAAAATATATTTCAGATTATAACAACTGTTATGTAATGGTCAAGTTACAAACCATTGCTGAACGGGAAGTGTTCTGTCTTGGATACATTATGGACATAAAAATGCAAATGGAAAATTGAAAATAGAATATTTACGGGGAAAAGCGGGAAAATTACATATTTTGTGTTTCCAGAGAATGATGAATTTGACGAATTAGGTGTCTCATCAATTCACTCTGTTTTATTCTCTAAACCAAGGAAAAGCAGAGGTAAATTTTTCCTTCCAACTGTGAGCTGCTACATATTATAAAATAAATTGTTTTTTATGTTAATTGCAAATAACTGTATCTTTTAGTGAAACATTTGGGATTTTTTTCTTGAAAAATTCAGAAGGTGTAACACACGTAACGTTCTGGTAACACACTTAACGCGCCTATTTCTTCAATTTTAAAATATTTCTTTAAAAAATAAAAATTCTAAAAAAATACTAGAAACATATTTGATAAACTATCATTCCATGAAAAAAAATTTTAATCCTACTCATACATACATCACAGAAATAAATTTGTATATTCAATGTTTTGAATATGTTGGATTATAAAGGGTAACACACGTAACGAAATTTCAGATTTTTTTTTTTTAACTAACAGCAAAACAATATATATCTTCGAAATTTATTTTTCATACTTATAACACATGTACTTTTATTAGCCAAAATTAAAAAACCTAAAAAATACCCAACAACTTTGTTAGAAAGCTCGTTAAAGTTGAAAAATACCGTGTAAATGTAACACACGTAACGAAAGAATCGCCCTTTTTTGTGTTAGTTTTTTTAATTGTGTTATTTAATAAAGATATTAATAAACAACATTTTATCAATAAAAATTATTTTCACGGGAATAATAATTTCTGCATAACTTATTGATTGGTTACTGAAGTTAAATACCACGGGAAAATTGTAGATGTTTACATAAAGCCTTACGGATCGGTGTTACGACACAGGGATAAAAATGACGTGGATACCGTGACCTTAGTAAAATTAACAGTTATTAAAATTGTGAAGAAAAGATGTTCCAATTGTTAGAGAAAGTACCTTCCGGGTTAAGACGTTTTCTTGATTGGCCAAAATACAGGTTATCTCTGCCCCTGAAACTCGTGGATCATCGTTTGGCATGCTGTATACAGTGAAGAATTCTATCAAAGAAACAAAAATTCCGAATCCTCCTAAAACAAACACACTTATTTGTAATTACCATTCATAGGAATTATATTCATTCATAATAGATGAAGTGCTAGGGGTTACTCTTATTGCTATAGGTTTGTTAACACTGTCATAGTATAGTAACTTTCGCACGACTTAATGATTTTGGGATATTATGATGTCAACGTTAATCTTTAATGATCTGCCTCCTCGTGGTGCACCCTGGTAACGCTTTTTGTGGCTAAATGATAAACAACTTTGGCTGAGAGAATTTCTAATAAGATCTGGTGGAATAAACTCAAGGATCTTCCCATGTGGCCAAGACGTAAAGCATTTGCTGAGTTTCGTCTGGCCACAGGACATGACTACCTTCTAAAACATCTTTATCGAATCCATGTTGTTCAGATCCCCTTCTGCACGCTCTGTGATCTTCGGAAGGACATGGATGCTGCGCGGCACAAAACGAATCCTCTTTCAGTGACCGCTACAGGCGCGCTAGGGACTTGTTAGCTTTGCAGACTTTTCTCACCACATTATTATAGTTTATTTTTTTTTTTTTCTTGTTCCTTCTACCTCGTGGAGTAAAGGTCTTTTGTAACCGTGGCCAAAAAAAAATGTCAATCTCCAAAGAGAAATTACACATGGTTTTACTTAGAAAGAGGAACTCTATTCGATTTAAGAATAATATACGAATAAATAAAAAGATGTACATGCTTTGGTTTTCAGTTGATAATGACACACAGAAAAGTGATTTTTTTAAAGGTAAAACCAACTACAATATGTGATTAAAAAATAAAAAACCAATCAAGAAACTTTTAGTGTTGGAAAACAAAATAAAGCAGTGGAAAAATATTAATAAAACTGAAAAAATAACAGGTATAAATTAAAAAATTCATTGAAAAAATAAATAAGGAAATAATAATGATTGAAAATTTTTGTTCTTAAAAATCTAAAAAGAAGAAAAAAAAGTTCTTTAAAGTAAAGTAAATGTGCCGGTAAAAAATATTTGTAAAGGTATGTCTATTATACGTTAAAATATAATACCTACAACTAATAAATCAAAATGTTGTGAGTTAGAAAATAAGAAATGCTTAAACATAAATGAACAAAAAACATTCGTTCATAATATAAAAAAAATAATAACATTTAACTATTTGCATAATAGATTTTGAGTAACTGGAGAGTCGAAAGTAGCTCGAAATAATTCGTATCCCTTTCCGAACGTAGCAGATACACTGCCGTGTGTCTAGATTATAGTTTCTCAAACTCTTTTTTTTACCCCACGGGCTAGTCGTCATTCCTTTCAGTTTTTCACCCAGACTCCCCCCCCCCCCCGCCCCATTTAGTGCAACATTTATATTTGAAAGTAGCAAAACAGTAAAACTGAGGGTGAATTTTCCCCAAGAAGTACTAAAACAGTAGGGAGATAGAGAAAAACATCCTGAAATGCTGTAATTTATTTAAATAAGATCCAGCGCACTTAGGCTATTTTTACCTCATATGCGCCCAATTTTTTCGTTTATTTGACATGAACCCTTTGTAGGTCACAATTAGACCCCCCCCCCCCCTAGGGTACTATACGGACCACTTTGGGAAACGCTTTTCAAAATGACCGACACAATTTTCAATTCCTAAAACCTCGTAAAATTGTGGAATTCGGAATGTTATTAATTAGATTGCTTACCGAAAATATAAAACACTGAAGGCCACCCTCCTATAGACAGACTGCCGCAAATAAAACCTGAAAGGGCTCCGCCTAATAAACGTCCCAGGTGATAGCCTGTAAGCCCAATTCCCACAAGAAGTCCTCTTTCTGCTTTCGGATACCAGTTCGCTGCTAAAACAGCAATTGAAGGCAGCATAAACCCCTGAAAGAAGTATTTGCTTGTTAGGTATGCATAATACATCGCCTTGTTTATGTACATTGTATTTTATAGAAGTCTTTCTTTGTCCTCTTTCTGCCATTTGGGGTACAAGTTTATTGCTAAGACGGCAGTTGAAAAGGGAAACATAAATCTCTGAAATAAGTTATCGGTAAATATAATGCATTGCTCTGTTTTTTATAGAGGTATTTCTCACAGATGAAAAAGGCTCCTTTGAAAAAGTCCACCTCACCGAATTGGTCATCCTTGTTCTATAAAACCATAAATACAGTTTGTTTAAATGTGTTATTATTTATTTATTTTAAGTTATACAAATAAGTTCCATGTCTGACTTATCAGTTCCTCCAAAACGAAATAGATCTTACCCTTAGCCGTATTCAACCACAAGGTTGTAAGGTAGAAACGTTATTTACTTGCATGATTCATCAAACCTTGTAAAAACATTAGTGTATAATATGCAAGGGGTTGGACACCCCTGGTCCATGGACGTTTTTCTAACAGTTTTCTGGCTCGCTTAAGTTTTCTACATGTTTTATCATTTCTGACTAATCTACTTTCATTCATTTTATCCGAAGTTAATTTGCAGGCTTTTGCCTCGTAAAGGTGAATTATTCTAAGTTTTCTGGATCGCTTAAGTTTTCTATATGTTTATCATTTCTGACTAATCTCCTTTCGTTCATGTTATCCGAAGTTTCATTTGCAGGCTTTTGTCTCGTAAAGGTGAAGTACAAAAAAAAAAGTGTGGACGCTACGTCGTAAACTGAATAATCGTTTTTTCTTGTCTTTCTTTCTTTAAAATGAAAATTATGAGAAAAAACACGTAAAATTTCGACAACCATTAATCTGTAGAAGAATAAACTGTACAAAATAATATTTTGTTTCTCTATTTGATTCTTTCTCTATTTTATTTTTGCTCAAAAAAACATTACTTTTTTCCTTTTACCAACCTGTGCAATTCCTCGTACACATTGAATGAATATTAAAAAATAAACATGTACAAGAGGTGTTAATGGTGTAATCAAAGTAGTGAAAGATGAAACAAATGTCCCACTGATAAGCATCATTCTAGGTCCAAACGTTTCTGCTAAATTTCCTCCAATTAACAGAGATAATAGAAATCCAAAGACTCCAGCACCCAAAATGAAGCCTTGAATTTGTGGGCTCCAGTCATACTTTATTGTGCTCTAAAACAGAAAAAAAGTACTCAGAACAACTACTTAAATTTTACATGCACGAGTAATAGTTGTTTCATACTTTAAAGGAACAAAGTGATACACACGTAATTTTAAAGCATGCGATGTTTTAAAAACCCGCACAAAAAGCTATAATATTTGCTCCTTAATTATTTTAGTACGTTAGAACACCGAAATTAGTAACGGTATATGTTACAGCAATAAATAAATACAAAAATATGACTCAAATATCCTCTTATTATATGTGAACGTAAATATAACTAAAAAGAACAAGTATATCGTTGTAGAAGCAATTCCTCCTATTGACTGAAGCTATACTAACTAATCCACCACTAACAGCGCATTTGTAACAAGCATTTAATATTAATTAAAATATATTTGTTCTATTAAGTTTGTATTTTTAATTTCAGTTTTATTATTTTTAAGCTGTCACTTTATCGTTTTTCGTAAATTAGGCAAGAATCTTTTCCTCTATTACAAACGTATAACAAATAGTAGTGAAGAAGGGCGCACTTCGGAACCGAAGCTACAACTTTGTAACAACTACAAAAAGCGCTTGTTTTTAACTGTAATTTCAAATCATTTCAGAAAGTCTATTTCTTGTCAACTAAGAAAAAAGGTACGTTTTTTTATTATGATGAGTAATAATACTTAGCTGGAAAATTCTAAATAATTTGTTAAAAATCTTTTTTTATTTAAGCAATACTCTGTAGTCTTTTAAGCAATTGCGCTTCTCGTTCCGCTGTGCATAATAGTTCCAAGGGGACTGTCAGGTCAAGTCATTTTTTATAGAAATCATCTTATGGGGCACATTCAAAATAAGATAAATTTTGACTCATAAAAAAATGTAAAATTCAGAAATCTGAGTTTTTAAAACTGCCTCAATGGCCAAAAAATTTCTCCCCTACTTCACACCCGCTATTTAAATTCGAGTTTGTTATTTTTGTTAAAACTTCAAGGCGGTGACTCTAGAAGTTGTAATACCTGCGTTTCACTTTGGGAATTAAAATGATGTGTTCGCTGTGTTGATGCGTTCAAGTCATAAGGAATTTTGTGATTTTCATGAGTCACATGCTTTACCATTGCTACAACGGCAATACTTATATTCAGTCGATGCGCATTCATAAGAAACGATGAGAGGAATGCCACAAATACAATCAAATACCGGCGCTTGAAACGAGGCTCTTCTTCTTCTGAAAATAAATAAATAAATAAATAAGTAATATATGTATAAATTGATAGTGACAGCCGAGTCGCATTTTAAAGAAACAAAAATGAGGGGGAGCGATATAGTTTAACGTGCTGAGTCAAGGAGGATTGAAAAGGCGTAAAGTGCGACCTGAATAACTGAATAATACGAATAACTCGTTTAGAAAACTACACAGTTTATATAAACACACCATTGAATGCTATGTAACAGTGGACATCTTTGGGTAACATTAAAACGATAAATTGTAACAAGTTTTAATTTCGTATATTGTTTGGGATACAGACGTCATTTACAAGCACTCTTCCTGCCTCCTTGTGAGAAAAAATTTATTTACAATAAACAATTTGGCTGTCCCTAGATGAATATCAGAAGCCCGTTTTTCCTTTGCGTCGCGTCAGTTACTACTATTTATTGTATGCATAAATAGTTAGCCTCAAACCGAAGAATAACACAAGTGTACATCTTTTTAA
Source organism: Octonoba sinensis (assembly GCA_038502835.1). NCBI lineage: Eukaryota > Metazoa > Arthropoda > Arachnida > Araneae > Uloboridae > Octonoba > Octonoba sinensis. The sequence continues at coordinate 49,865,921 of CM076601.1, read as the reverse complement.
GCATGCATTACATTTTCATTTAAATAAAAATTTCCTTGTCAAAAGCTCATAACTCACAGATTTTTGAATTTGTTTTGTATTTTCCAGTACGTATGCCTAATTAATGTTGCGTCACATATTGTAGTGTTTTATATAAACACACCAGTTCACTTCAAACCGCAGAAAAATAGCCTTTCCTTTCTTTTTCTAAAGCAAATTAGTAAAAAGAAACTTATAAAATGATTGAATTTCTCCCTTTCAGATAAAAAAGGAACTATACAGGATTTGGAATTCTAATCTTCACCCTTCTTCGATCCACAACCAAGGTGGACGCCCGATTTTTATTGACTACGAGACCTAGGTGGCGCTCGTAAACTACGGCTACTTAAACGTTCTTTAGGAGAAACAGAAAATAAACGATTTTTTTCACAATCAGCGGTTTGAGTACCATTTTTTTAATGGTTATTCGACTGTTGTAATTAAATATGGTAAAATAACAATGAACTAAATTGTTATATTACTATTTTTTACGAAAATTTTTAACAGTGCATTGCAGATTCAGTGCATTTCCAGAGATTGCTACCAACTCTTTCAGCGGCACCACAATGAGTGTAGTACCATTGCCGCCATTTTTTGACGCTCGGTTTCCCCCTAGATGGCGGCATCTAAGCTGTAATTGATGCAACCTACAATCGGAATTTAATTTAGCCGAGAACATAAAGGCCAAACGGATACTCACGGGATCTTTAACATGCCGTATAATCATATGACATGGGCGCTGTGGATTTTCTGCATCTTGAAAATCCAGACTTTGACCAGGTTTGATCCTGCGAACTTGGGCGTACGAGATCTGCGCCTTACCACTGCGCCACCCTGCCGGCTATGTATATATATATATATATATATAGGTGTAGCAAGTTGTTAAGTGTATGAAATTGTCATATTTTTAATATATATATATATATAATGTTCGAAAGAAAATCTCCCCCTCCCCCCAAAGCAGAAAGGAAGACAGAAAAGTATAAGGGGTAAACATTAAACATTATCAAATAAGTAAATAAATATGTAAACAAAATCAAACATAATCAAAACAATTTTAAAAAATTAAATAAAAATGCTTTTCGAGGCAGTGATCAGCAGAATAATTTTAAGTTTTAACGCTGGAGAGTAATGTTAGTGCGTAAAAGAATGATTTTTGTATTGAAGACGAACTTTGCACTTATTGATCGATAGCTTTTTAATACGTGGTGAGTTCATGCATTCTTCCAAATAAAAATAAAGTCAGAAACATGGTAATCTTGACAGTTCTAAAGTACATGACTCACAATACTTTTCTCCACCAGACCCCTACCTGTTAGCCGAGGCCTTAGGATTTCTTACGCACGGGGAAAGGTAGGGGTCTACGGATTTTATATGCACATATCCCCAACTATACATGGTGGTCTTCAGTGGGTATCGAACGCGCGACCTTCCAGGTGGAAGTCCGACGTGCTTACCACTAGGCTGCCACGGCCCTGACTCTCAATACTGGGCACGATTCAACTAAAGCTGCATATCGATGGTCATGAATGACAAATACTACGCGTTAGGCTTTATTAAGCAAAAAAAAAATCGTCTTTGTTAATTATAAAGTTAATTTTCCTGTTCGTTTTAGATTATACGTCGAATGCTTTTTCCGTACGATTATACGTTTTCGCAGTGTTAAAGATTCCAATAAAACTTGTCATTTTTAAAATATGAGCTATTTTTTAGATCAACCTACTTATTTATTAATTATAATTTCGATGCTCTTTTGATATGTTTGTTTAGCTATTTCGATTAGACACATGTTGTACTGTCGCTCCAAGGACCATAGTGAATACTTTATCAGTGATAAATACGTACCAATACGTAAATAATTTCGCATTTTTTAAAACGCATTAGTAAGACTATGCCTATTTAGCATATTAATTCATTAAATCCGAACAAATCAGAGCCAATTTTTTGCCACTTTCGTAGTTTAATATTACAGTTAATCGTGAATAATCTTTTAAGAAGTGCAAAAATGCTTTTGTAATAGTTTAAAAGTAGTACTTACCATTTGCGATGGTTATGGGGTCCTCATTTATATTTTCTTTTGTAGCTTTTACGCTAAACTTTCCTTTCCAGTGAAAGCAGTTGAAAGAGATCATTTTGCTCTACAAATCCAGTATTGTGACATAATCACTTTAATAGCTAATTTTATTTTTGGTTTTTTTCACAAGGGTACTAAGAAAATAAATAACAAATTAATAAATAATTTTTAATGCATAACCAGTAAACAAATACAGGTGATCACAAACTCTTGCAAAATTTTTAATAATCTATTGAATAAAGGCTAATATGTATAACATCAAAAGATCTACAAGTAAGAATCTATGGATTTTCTAATGAAAAAAGCTTTAAATAAAAAATCCTAAAGCTCCAATTTTGACATTAATCTAATAGGAAACAAACATGCATCGGATTCATAGTGTCAAATTCCCCGTTGCATGCATGACATGCTTTCATCGTGCCAACTTTAATATTTTTTACAAATAAATGTTTAACAATAACCCGTTTAACAATCAAATTAGGAAACTTGTAAAATTGAATTTACTGCAAAATTCGACACTAGTTCTAGAAAATTTTCTTTTTTTCCAAGAAATGCCTTTCAAAAGCAAAAGTTTTTATTTTTTATGCAATAAAAATTTATATAGTAAATTTACCTTTTTTAAAGATTCCTTTTTGAAAATCTAACCTTTTCTCGACGGCAAGCACTTGAAAAACAAAACGAACACTGTTAGCATATATATTTATTCTATAACATAGTGGTTACTGGAAGGATTTCAGCTATGTAATTTTGTAAAATACAATCTATGCCAAAAAAAGGTATCTTACAGAGAGAAAAATGATCATTGGATACTCTACTTATACAGTTGGCCATGGTGGCAAAAAGAGACGTTTTACTGGTCAGTATTTCGTATCAGAACTGTTAGGAAAAGGTCAGGCGCAAATCGAAAATTGAAAGCTTGCTGCCTCCATAACTAGACTTATTCCAAATATTTCAATTACTTTTCACTTTAAAAGAAGTACTTTCATAAACATGAACGCAAAAAGTCATGTACCTGGTTCTCCGTTCTCGTTTGCAGAATAGCCAGCCTCTACTTATGGAAAAAAGCTGCGTAAATAATATTGTTCAGCCATGCAAGTGCAAAGATTCATTTAAATTCATTTTTTTAAGGAAATGATGTCTGTGCGAGTCACATGACTGAGAAAAAAACACGCGTCAAACTATTTCGCCCAGAACAAGCCTGAGTAAAGTGAATGATCTCACCAATATGTGTTTCGGACTATTTTTTTTTTTTTTTTTGTTTCGAACATATTTATTTTTCAACTGTGGAATAATAGGAAATGATCCAACTGCGGAATCTTGCGGAATTCTTGGCAAAAAAAGGAACCTCAGTCATCAAGAGATCTAATTCCAGTCAAATAATAATGTCAAATTGTCAAGAAAGAATATCTTCAGGGACTCTTTCCACAAGAAACTCAAGAATCGCAATTCAGATAAACAATGGCTTAATCAGATCATCAATGTCCTTCAGTGGCTAGAATGAAATCTATCGCCATTTTCGTCTGATATCGAGCCACGATTGCCTTAAGAAACACCCACATCGTATCAGCTTGGCAACTGATCCCTTTTTCACCTTGTGTCATCCTCGGGAGGAGATGGACCTGTTTTATCCATTTTATCCGTCTATCTGCCTGCACTGTTATTAGAAATTTCATCATGAAATTACGGTTAAATGACCGGCAGCAGTCTGTCCATTTAATTCACCGTTAAATTTACGGTTTGGAGCATTTTTCTATCTTTACGGGACCTAACCATTTCCAATTAACTTGGTTAAAAAGCCGTAAATACTAAAGTTTACGGTTTTATAACCATTTAAAAATGGTTTCAAAACAAAATTTTCACCGTTTTTGAATCATTTCGAGACGTAGAATCTTCTAGGCGTAGAAACCGTAAAGAAAGCTTGCAGGACTCGAACCCCGAATGCGTGGTGTACAAGTCTTCCTCTCTATCCACTCGGCCACCGTCATCACGTAAATCGGACGTTTATTTATCAGTAAATCTTCTTTTCCAACAGGCAAACAGCATTAAAATTGAGATTTCAGTTTTTGATTGGATCCAAATTTATTTTTCGTCTAAATGTACTGTATATTGACGAAAATCATTTTATTTGCTGCAAAAATTAAAATACAAACAAGTTTCAAACAAGCTTCAGCAGCTCAAATTATGGGTTCGCTCATTCGCAAACAGTTTGGGAATCCGATGTCTCAAATTTTTGATTTACGTGTGTATGTGTTTCTATTTAGTATCCACTGCTTAAGCCACTTTTTTTTCTTCTTTTTTTTTTATATACACATGCAGATTTTAACTGATAAATCCGTGTTCCTATTTTAAAACAACTTACGACCGGTAAGGTTTCGCAACCAAGATGGAGCCCGATTCTTATTGAGCGCTTGAAAATTAAGGTTAGTTAAACGTTCTTTAGGATAAACAGAGAATAAACGATTTTTTTCGCCATCAACGGTTTGAGTAACATCTTTTTAATGGTTATTCAACTGTTGTAATTAAATATGGTAAAATAACAATCAAATAAATGGTTATTTTACTATTTTCTTACGGAAATTTTTATCAGTGTGCTCCTCCTCGAAAATCAATCTGAGAACGCTATTGGACTGCTCATTTCCATACATAGATTTATTGTTATTCTTTTGATATTCAATTGTCTTTTTATGTGTCATTGGAAATAAAAATATATGTACAGTAAAACCTGTGTAAGTTGACCACCTTTGTAAGTTGATCACCTGTCTAACTTGACCACTTTTGTCAGGAACGGAATTAGCCCTTCACCCTCCAACTCATCCTCTGTAAGTTGACCACTAAAGTGCTGCACCGGTTTCACTGTATTTATTTTTCATTGTAATTCATGATAAATTGTCTAATAGATTAAGAAGAAACAAAAGTTGTGACAACCCAACGGTGTGTGAAGCAAGTTACATAATACATTGCGCACAACTGTTTCGGGAGTACAAGTGAGTCTTTTTTTTTTTTTTTTTTCAGTACGATAATGTTTATAACATAAGGGTGCAAGGCAATAAACAATTCTTCAAGATTCGTAGAGTGCCAAAAAATGCTTTAAGGAGCTTATTAATTGGTTTTAGTTTTTAAGAAGCCTTAAAGGTACTTTAATTTCAACCAAAACTGCTTAAACGTGTTTGACTCGTATTCCATGTAAAAAAAAATACATATTTTTCAGTTAAAAAACTGCATGGAAAATGCATACAAAATTTAAACAATCAAATGAATTTTGATGAGTTTAAAACTCTACCAAATTTCTAAAATCTGAAATAACACTTCTCGCAGGTTTGAAATTCGTTGTATCTTTTTGCACAGAAACATCAACAGCTTTTTTTCTTTTCATCTGTCTTTTTTTTAAATTCAAAAATTATGTGTATGGTACGTGTAACATCCAGCTTTCTTAAGATATTATACTTCTGTCAAGTTTCGCTTAAGCTAATTCTTAGCACCGGGAAATTGTAGAAAACTGTACCACCAGTATACATGTGTCATCTTTGACACGGCATCAGTTTTAATGTGGGTTAGGCTATTGTTGTTTAATTTCTGGAGAGATATCTTGGCTCATTTCAGTAAAAATATGCCGTTTTTAACAATTATCACAATGTCGTTTATGACAATCTAAGCACAAAAACGTGTAAAGTCAATTTGTGTCCTTTCTTGAAACAGTTACCCAGGGCTAATGATGAAACTAGGTTAAAACGGAACGTCAGGACAACAAAACATAAAACAAAAACTTGATAGCAAAAATCAATCAGTTTAAAATAGTTCACATCTTCTATTCCGTAATTTAATCCTCAAATTCAGATTTGCGCAAGAGCAACATGAATTTTCAGAAATATAAACATGGATTTAGGCATTGGAGCATCAATTTTGTTGAGTTACACCGTTCCATTTTCTGAATACTTGCTCGGGCTCCGTGCTCCGAATAATTCAAATAAGTTATATTATTTGTCTCGTTTTTTAGGTTATAATTCTTTTTTACGCCATAAAATGTTTAACAAGTAAAGCGTGAAGCAGTAGCCCGCGCTCATGCTCCACACTCCGCTCCAGATCTTTAAATGTAACATTAAAAAAACTGAAACTGCTAATATTGTTCGTAAAATATGGAGATTAAAAGTTTTGTGATACGGAAAACTTTAGTCAGTAAAATGGTTTTTACAATTTTGTATACCGATGAAATGATTGCTTTTGGCTATATTTCAAAGCCGTAATTTTGGACTTAATTTACCAGAACGCACAGTTATAGGTTTCGATTTTGACGCTTCATTCTATCAAGATTGCTTAGCATCAAAAAAGTAATTATATACGTAGAAATTTCTCATTAAATCTGTGTCATGCAAGAGGGATAAACGTTTAAAACTTCCTTAGGGACCGTCCATAAATGATGTCAGGCTTTTTTCAATATATTTGACCCCCATCCCCCTTTTGTCACAAAATGTCGCACTTCAACATACCCACATCCCAGTTTGTAGAGAAAGAAAAAGAATATTAGTAACAAAATCTACTGCAACCGTATCAGCTACATAAATGGCAGTAACAGAGCTTAACTGGCTGAACCACTGATATTCCGATGTTTGTATATTGAAGGCCCACCAGGCCTGATAATACTGGTTCTTGTATTAATGCAGAATAAAGGTGTATTTAAATGAAGCTGTATTTCCTGAAATTTAAACTTAGGTTTACACATTTTTAACAATCACATACCACGCTATGTTGCATAAGCATGATGTCACACTTCTTGTTACCCCTTCCCCTCCCCGTCACAATTTCACGAACCCCTCGAGTGGTGTCATCATTTATGAATGGTCCCTTACGAAAAAAGTATGAACCCAACTTGGAATTGTATTTTTGCTTTTACAAATGGGTAAAAAATATTTATATTTTAAGAAGATCTTGAATAATCATGACAATCGAAATATTAATATAAGAAACACACTTCGTACAAATTAAATGCATTGAATGTTCCTTAGCAAAATACCCTTGTCCTCTTTAAGTATAACACTCAGCAATTAAAGGGGGGAAATACGAAACTTTCCGTCAAAACGATTCAGATAATCAAAGCCGTTTTCCTCCATTTATTAGGGAAAATTTTTGAATAAAATAATAACCCAGAGAATACTATTTCTATTGTACCTAGGGCCGGTAGCCTAGCTGCGCTTATAATGGCCTAAGTGCAAGACTAAATAATTTCGTACTTCTAGTGAGTATCTTCTAGTGAAAATTCCACATTGAGAATTACCTATTAGCTATCTCATTTAGTATCTAATGTACTAAACAAAATTATATATCATAAAATTCAAAGAAAAGTTTTTGACCTAGCTTTCTACAAATTAAAAGATGTGAGTTGCAAAATTTTACTCTATCCCTGTGAAATTGCGTTTTGCAACTTATAACTTGACATAAATTTTGCATACAAGATTTCGTAACGGTTGTCAAAAAAAAAGTTGGTGCTGTAACTCATACAGCTGAGTAATAAAACTTATTGTTGTTCAAATAAACTGGGGTGGCATTAGGTACACATATGCCTTCTATCTTTCATACTTGTGACAATTAATGAGATTAAAAGTAAGATTCATTTTCCTTTATTTTATTAATTGTTGCACAATTTATTAATTTAAGGTGCAAAAGTTAAAGTAAACGGTGCAAATACTTTGTTAGTATCTACTTTTACAATTTTCTTCCGGTACAGTCTTGAACAAAATCTTGAACATAAAAAACCGAGGCGCTGAACAATTGCATTTGCAGCGAAATTTGAGCTTACGGTTGTTATCGCAAATTCTTTAGCTTGAGGCAATGAGAGGATTAACCTTTTCAACAGGACCTCTGCCACCATGGGAGTATCAGCATAAAGTGGCCCAACTACTCCCGCATCATTGCAGCAGCTTATCTTGATAGAACCTAACCCCACGCATGCCCCATCTTTAATTGCCACAAAAGTATTACTTTCTTCCTCTTTGCAGTTGAGTTTGATGAGAAGATCTAATCTGTAACCCATTAGATTGAAAAAATACTCGCACATTAGAGGAAGGTCAGCTTCCTTGTGTGGTCGAATTTCAAATTCTGCGGAAAGATTGTCTGCCAATTGATTCACATTTAGGATGTCTGTTGTACTGTAGCACAATCCAACCCATTCGTTTTCCACAATAGGAAAGCCACATTCGTCTTTGTATAATTCCATCATTTCTGGCGGACAACTCAAAGCAGCATTTCGAGGGCCAATGTGTTTATTGCAAGCTTCCCAAACCTGTTAAAAGATACAACAAACATAAAATATCCAGTAGACATGCCATTAAAAAGGCATTGAAATTTAAAAAAGCATGTGCAATACACTTGACATTTAAAGCTATAAAACGCAAATTTAAAAAACAAAATATGTGTCAGTATGTATGTGCGTGTCGCTTCCTGGTAAAACGAAAAGTTCGAAAGATACGAAATTTTCGTTGCAGGTAACTTTGTTCAAGTCCTCGTGCACCTCGAAGCGTTTTTTCCAAAATTCGAATTTATTCTTTTTTTAATTCAATTTTCATCAAAATGCAAAATTTAGAAAATTTCTCATCAAAGAAATGTCACACCTTTTCGATTTCTGCAGTATTTTTAAAAACTCACAAGATGAACATGCGTAACATTCGATTGCAGTAGTTTTCGAATTTTAAAACGAGGCCTACCTCTGAATATATCTGCTCAAATTGCGTGTTTTTGTCAAAATGAAGATTTATTTTGTCGCCAAAAGAAAAATTCCTACAAACTTACAGCTGATAGAAATTCCTTTTGGATTAAATCAAACATATACTTTTCTGGCCAAGAGGTGATAATTTTTTAAGGAATTATTTAGAGAGAAGATTTGACTACGCCTTGGTTAGGCTTTTCTTCATCATATTCTGTTTAAAATACTTTTTAAATTATCTTGAGTGGCAGCATGATGGTTATGAATTTCTTTTTTTTTTTTTGCTTTGCGTAACATACTTCTATAGTTATATATCTTGAGGGGCAACACTGTTGGGAATATTTCAATATCTAGAAGTCTTGGAGCTGTTTTATGTTTTGCAATTGAATTTTTCCCCCATTCCTCTTTTCTTTTTTTTTCTTTCTAAGGAAACCATTACATTTCTTTAAGTTTAAAAGCCCTAATTTTCACTAATAAGACATCATCAATTCAGGGGTTGTATACTGCAAACCATTCTTTCATCATAAATGTTTTTTTCGCATTTCTGTTTTAGATATCTATATTAGGGCCAAAGCATGATAAGATATTTCTTTCCGAAGGGGACATTTCACTATTTATTTCAGTTTGTGTCTCAAATTAATAATCTTTTTCCAAGTTCATTTTTTAATGAGTGCATAAGCAAGGGTAAAAACATGGCCCCATGAAAACAGAATCAAGAATTAAATGAAAGAGATCAAAAAAATATTGAAAGTACGTTGCAGAGGAGACAGCAAAATATTCCAATTTGAAGTTTTCACTTTGTATCCATATTTCTCCTTTTCATTATAAAGTTTTAAAATGTTTTTTTTTTCAGTAAGATGTCACTATTCTACTTCATTGTAGCAAAAATATTTCACCAGCACAAAATTAATATACTTGTGAAACAAATCAGAGGAAAATTAGCATCGCGTTGCAGAGTGGACACTGTGGATTTTTTAGTTAAAGTCAAGAACTTCATCATTACTAATATGTTTTTATTTTAGTAGTTGGATATTTTTTTAGGTATGAAATTAAACAATTATCATATTTCATGTCATTACGAATGAATGTAATTCATTTTCCTCAATAATGTCTGTAATCTGTAAATAGAGTTTTAAATTATTGCAAATTAAACACTGTTTTTTATTTTCCCCCATTCTTTTTTTTTTTTTTTTCTTGTCAAGGAAAACATTACATTTCTTTAAATTTAAAAGCAATAATTTTCGCTAATAAGAGAAGCGGCAACTCGGGGGCTGTATACTGAAAATCACTCTTTGATCATAAATGTTTTTATTCGCATTTTTGTAATAGATATACATATTACTGCCAAGGTTGGATCTTAGGAGAGCCCGCCCCATTGGTGTGGTTGGCGGTAAGTACACAATCTTGGTAACACAGATTCGATAGAAACCCAGCTTCTATCGTTCTGCGAAATGGACGCCAAATTGGCGATTTTGAAAAGCGGTGGGCTCTCCTAGGAGTTTACCTACGGCCAACACTAATATGTTTTGTTTGTGGTGAATGTTTTTTTTTTTTTAATGACAGCCCCTTTTTATGCTCCAACTTATGAATAATATTACAACAACTTAATAAAATAAAGTAACCATTTATATTACTTTTAGTATTTAACATCTATATAAATAAAAATGTAAGTGTTCGTTTGTTCATAACCGCAAATCTCCGAAAGTTCACCGATTGCTTTCAAATTTTTTCCAATAGACAGAGTGATTCAAAAGGATGGTTTATAGATCCGTTGGAAAAAAATCCGACAGGTAGTTCCTTTTTTTATTCCAATTTTACGCAAATTTCCACATAAATTCCCCACTATGGGGGTGAACAAAACATTGTACATATTAATATAATATATTGATAAAAAACGCTGATTTTCTGCACAAGATGAAATTTGTTCGAAGTGTCTAAGTCAATAAGAACGCCAGTTATAAGCTTTTTAGTTCGATTTCTTAAGGCTTACCTTGATCCAAAAATAATAATTAGCAGTTTCCTCAACTCCGGGAGAATAGTGTTAGCTTAATCTGTAAAAATAAAACTGTAAGTATTCGTTTGCGCATCACCTCAAACCGCCGAAAGTACTTCACCGATTGCTTTGAAATTTTGCTAGAACATTGCGTTCGAATACGTGCGTGTTTTTATATATCATTTTTAATTAATTTTAATTTTGATTTAATTATTTCATTTTTTAATATTAAGGAGAATGAGCGACTGCAACGTACAGCTTTTTTCATTTTTATTTAATAATTTTGTTTTTTCTGTTTGTATTGAAGTATTTTTGCACTCGAAGATTAAGGGGAACTTTAAAACAAAGATTACTTATTTTGAATGGCAACAGTTTAATTTAGCTGTTTTCATTTTGATTTAAAAAATTTGTAATTTTTCTGTTTGTATTGAAATGTTTTGTTAGTATTTTTCACTTAATGATCAAGGGGAACTTTAAAACAAAGATCGTTAATTTTGAAACGCAACTTTTAAATTTAGAATTTTTGTTTGTGTTTATTCTGTTTGGATAACGCTTATGTTAGAATTTTTCAATGTGCCAAGCCAGACAATATCAAAATCTTCACAGACAATGGAACGACAAAAAAAAAAATTTGCCCGCAAGAATTCTAAAAAAAACATAAAGTTCAAGACCAATCAATCAAATTGAGCAATTTAGAGCTAGACAAGGATTGCTTCTCACGTGGGCAATTATATATTGCGTGTTTTAGAGTATGTAAACCACACAATCTATATTTTCAGACAATGAAACAACAAGCATTGTGAAATGAAACATATTAGAAATATGTGCTTTCTCTTGCTTTTCCATCGAACCAGACTCAGTCACAGCAACGCGTGGCCGGGTACAGCTTGTAAGTAATAAAAGTAGTTATTCTACTTTTATTATTTAACATAAATTATAAAACTAGTTATGATACTTTTATTGTTTAACATAAGTATAAAAGTAGGTATGCTAACTACTATTATTATTAATGTGGGAATATTTTAAAATCTGTGGCTGTGGGGATTCTTCTGGAGTGATATTTTGATTTTTGTTTGCCCTCCATTTTGCCGTTTGTATTCTTTCCTTTTCTTCTTCTGCTTAAAATCTTTCCAATTTTTTTTTAATATTTTAAATGCTTATTTTCCAGCTCTCTCTCTTTCTCTCCCCTCTCTCTCTCTTTCTCTCCCCTCTCTCTCTCTTTCTCTCCCCCTCTCTCTCTCTCTCTCTCTCTCTCTCTAGCAGGAGTTGGGTCCCCTAGTTGGCTACCCAGGAATGTACATTAACTGCCCCCTTGTCTTATTTGCCCGGATTATAATTCGTCTAATCCGTGTGCCTTCTTCTGTTCGGATACTTGAAAGAGAAAGAGTTTTATGACCCGTGTATCGCTTCAACCTGCATGTAGCTATATATACATATAAAGTATATACATATAAAGTATAAAAAAAACTCAGAGTGAATTATAGTTACTTTATGTCCAACACCTAGTCCCCGGTAATTTTTTTTCACGCAGTAAGAACCAACGTAGGCCAAATCTTTATGATGTAAGACAGCACAACATGCGCCCAGAACTTCTCCTGAAATCAACAGAAAAATAATACTTTAATACGAGCATCAATATTTTGACAGAAAATTTTCAAACAAAATGAGACGTTTACTAGTACAAGCGAGAAAGTACGTTTCGTCAAAGTGACGTGCGTTTAAATGGCGTTTCTTCCCCTTGCGTTTCTCATGATTTCTTGATTTAGATTTAACTTTTATTTTATTTATTTATTTATTATTTTTAAAGTAAAGTAAAGACGTTTTTTACAGATCGATGCCAAGCAAAAGTTCACAATTGTCATTTTAAAAAAAAAATCATTTTTTACTAAATCGATGCGTAATAACCTGTGGTGATTCTTGGAAAACTTCTTTCTCCAGGGATATTTCTGAGGCGTTTTTTATGTTAAGGAAACACATAAACAAACAGTTAAACATACTGTAGATACTCTGAACTATTTTCTTTGTAGTTTTTTACTCATCTAGGTAAAAACTGAAAGAACGTCGCTTCTGGCAATTTTGAGGAAGGGCGCCACTTTCTCCCCCTTGATGCACTCCACTTCCGTGAGAAGCGTTCTTTGACGTAAAAAAGTATTCCGCGTGCATCGAAAAATTCTTCGTGTTAAGAACATAATGTAAATATCACCCCCCTGAAAATTGAGCAGTTTATTGATTTAATTAAAACACAGCACTCCCCCCCCCCCCCGATGTTGCCCGTGATTAAAGCTTATAAAGCGGACTGCATATTTCCGCAACACCCTCTCACTCGAAAAAAAATTCCCCGTGCTAAGAGCTTGAAATAAATATCACTCTTCCTCTGTCGTTTTATACGCATTTTACTGATTAAATAAAATTTAGTATTCCCCCTCGGTGTTGCTCGTTATATATGCCTACAAACGAAGAAACCGTATAATCGCGACTCCCTTCCCAGGTGAAAAACATTTTTCAACTTAAAAGAAATTCCGCTTTCCCCCTCCCAGAAAAAATACGCATCTATGCACGCAGAAAACGCAATAATGCAACACCCTCCGCCACCAAAAGAATTCACCGAAACGGCGTTTTTTTTTTTTTTTTTGTGTGTGTGTGTGTGTGATGTTTTCAGGAGGAAAAGAAAGAAATAGAGTTATTGAGTTTTGAGGTAGGGTTTTTTATATATATAACAACTAGAAAACATTTTTTAAATTAAAATAATTATTTATAAATTATTTCTAAGCCTATTTCATGGACGCCTTCTAAGTGAACCAAAAAATGTCTTCCAAATTTTTTTCTAAATAATTCTTATAACACCAAAATTTTATTTCTTTTTTTTTTTTTTTTGAAAAACACATTTTTTCCAAAAAGAACACGCTAGAATTTTCAATTTCAGAACCTCTCCCCTTTTTTAGTTCACTTCTTTTCAAAAAGGATAAACATCCTTTTTGAAAATTTTGAATCGTCGGAAATCGTTGAGAAACATTTTGAGTATGTAAAATGCAAAAGATTTTAAGAGTAATAATTCTTCTACAAACGAACCTCGGCTTTTAAAATTGGTTTGATGTCATTGCTAAAATTCTGGTATTTATGATATCATAAAAACTTATAATCTATATAAATAAAACCGAAAGTTTGTGTGTGTGTGTGTGTGTGTATCTGTCTGTCGATCGCCTCCTGGCGAGATGGAACGGTCTAGTCTATATAAATAAAACCAAAAGTTTGTGTGTGTGTGTATGTGTGTGTGTGTGTGTGTGTGTGTGTGTGTGTCTGTCTGTCGATCGCCTCCTGGCGATATGGAACGGTCTAGGAGTACGAAATTTTGGTTGCAGGTACCTTGGACCAGGTCCTCGTGCACCTCGAAGCGTTTTTCTGAAAATTCGAATTTGTTCTTTTTTTATTCCAATTTAAGCAAAACTGTTAATTTTAGGAATATCTCATCGAAGAAACGTCACACCTTTTCGATTTTTGCAGCATACTGATGCCCGTAAAAAACTGCGCAAAATGATCTCTTTCAGAAGTTCGTAGGACGAATAGAACACAAGCAATATTCATTTGAAGTAGTTTTCGAACTTTAAAGCAAGGCTTACCTCTGACTTTATCTGCCCAATTTGAGTGTTTTCGCCGAAATAAATAGTAACTTTGTCGCCAAATAGATGATTTCTGTTAACGTAAGATTGAAAAAATGCTATTTTATCTTTATTCATGTCGTTTTATGAGCGAAACAAATTCTAAAAATTCATTTCCTTTTTATACATATTTTGTGGAACTGCAGACGAATTTTAATTACCTTACTTTGAGGTTGATTCTCCTTCCTTTTTTGGCGATTTAATAGTATAATAACAGTTCAACAATTCCATGAAATTTTATGGTAGAGTGTCCGCTTTATCAGCGAAACAAATTCTGAAAATTCATTTCATTTTTATGGATATTTTGTGGATTATTAACTGCATGCGATTTTTAATGTTGATTTTTCTTTCTTTTTTGACGATTTAATATTTATTTCTTCGATAAAAATTAGGTTGGAAGGTCTTCGATATCGCTTATTTTTGATGAAATTTAAAATTTCGCCAAGTGGTGATAACTTTTTACTCGCCTCCTTCCAGTTAATTGTTCTCAATATATTATTTTGCGCTTCATAACTTTTCCAGACCGCGCCCAATAATCCTTATCAATAATATTGTTCTCATTTAATTCAATACGTGATTTACACTGTAGGATCATGACGTATTTGCCGAATGCTTCCATTATACTTTAGTACAATTTGGCGATCTTCTGCTTCATTTTAACTTTTTTACGTAGCGATTATTGATTCCATATTTTACACAAGGGATTTATTTTCTAACATTTATTTAGTTTTTGTACTGTCTATTTGGCGCCATTTGGGCAGAATTTAGTTATTTATTTCTACCAACTTAAATTTCACACGTCAGAACTGGTTCAGTACTAAACCTTTTCTAATTTAAATGTGCATTTGCCTTTGGAAATAATGCTTTCCTTTCTTTCGTTTTTATCCGAATGTTATGAAAGTGCTATTCAATTGAATTTTCAGGAAATGTTTTGACGATTTTGCAAGCGGGATTTTTAGGAACGGGTGTCCTTATTTTGATGGGGAATTTAAGATGGACTGCTGGGTAATTTTAGGAGCAGTAGCTCTTGAAGGTCAGTATTCTATTTTTAGTCACTGACGTCTTTATTCTAATGTATATTTTTGGGGACTAATGTCATTATTCTATTAGGGATGTTTAGGAATAGTTGTCTTTATTGAAATGGGGACTTTAAAGAATGCTTTTTTTTTATTGTAGCAGAAATATTCAGGGACAGTTGTTCTTGATCTGATGGACATTTTTAAAGAGAATACTATTCTTTTTCTGATGGGAAATTTTAGATGTACTGTGGTTGATATTTTAAACGCGATTTTTACGGGATCTTGATATCATTTTGGCACAATTATCCCTCTACATATGTGCATTTTAGTTACTGTTTCTCTTACTCTAATGGCAATTTCTATGAACTTTTTTGGCATTTTAATGTGGATTTTTATGGACTTATTTTGTTCTAAAAGGACATTTTTGGGCTGTTCTTTTTAATTCAATCGTGGTTGTTAATGAATTTTACTGTCCAAATTGGATTTTTATGAACTGTTGCCCATCTCCTACTTGGATTTTTTAAGAAAATTTTTCCCTATTCATTTACTACAGAATTTTGGACATGCGTCATTTGGCCTGCAAATGATGCAATTTTATCCCGCGCAACGCCGGGCATGTCAGCTAGTAATTGAATAAAATTAAAGTAATGATGAGAAGAGTAATACAATAATAGTAACAAGAAGAAGAAGAAGAAAACAAATGCTTAGTTTCTTTCATATGTTCGAATTAACGTAATACGGGAAAACCAAAAAAATATTTTAAAAATGATCTTTTTACCAGTATCAGTAGCTGCTACATAAAATCCTTCTGGATCAACTTCGAGCCATGTAGAGAGCATGTGCGCTGGTCTATGTTTTCCAACTTCCCGCCAAATATCCAGTACTTGGGGAATATCTTCTTTGCGCATGAGTTGAATTTCATAAGCGATACTAGTCATTGTATCTTGTTCGAAGTTTATACTCCAAAGCAAGTTGATCTATGATGATTCAGAAACCGAAAATATCAAATTAATTGAAATTTTTTTAAGAATTAATGATCACTTTTTTCTTTTTTCAAAACACAAAGCTTAGTTTAGAGCTTGGCACAAAAAAATGCACTTAATCAAACGAAACACATTTCCAAACTACAATTAGTTTACTATAAATCAGCGTTTCTCAACCTTTCAATATTTGCAGCCCAATTTTCTATCATAATTTTCATCGTGCCCCCCACTTACCTTAAAATATATACACCAATAATGTATATTGAGTATTTTGAATTCTGTTTTTGAATTGTTTTTAGCTAACTGCTAAAACAAGAGTAAAAACGAGTAGTTTAGTAATAAATCACTATTTGAATTTTGGGCAGGAATAGAGGATGATTTTTCTGCACTAAAAACAAGGCATTTCGCATTCTATTACCATTTTCAGCAACCTACTTTTGTGAAACTGGATTTTCTGCTATGGCTTCTTTGAAGAGAAACTATAGATCTCGGCTAAATATAGTAAAAACTGATAGTGGCTATTTCTAATATTAAGCCTTCCTATGAAAAACTTTGCTTTGCAAGACAGGTCCATGGAAATGTATTTTGTTTTCTATGTGTATGCGTGCTTTCCTTTCAGTCTGTTAATCAATTTTTAAAGTAATATTTTCGCTTGGATATTCTCGCGCCCCCAGGGGACGCGCCCCACAGGTTGAGAATCGCTGCTATAAAGGCAGAATTGAACTGCACTGTGCAATTTTCTCTTCTATCGGTTACGTCTTCCAACTTTAATGGCCTGTAATTTGGAACACAGTATAAAGTTAAAATCAATTTACCTGTAGGTTTTTCTAAGAAGCAGAACTCTCATGTGAAGCGAACACGCAATAGTTCTATATTGTCTGCAATGACCATACATTTCCTGCAGTAGGGGAGACTCAGTCACAGTGAGAAAGATCTATTTTTTGATTTTTTTTTTAAAAATAAGAATCGAGATGTGGCTCTGCAGCTACTAGCCAGGTGATTCTGGAATAGGAACATGGCTAAGATGCTGCTTCTGTTTCCCATTAAAGGATTGTTATTTTTCTGATTTTAGATAAGCAATGTTATTTTCACAGGCATCTATTTATAACCTTTTACTTTATGAATAAAAATTTACAATTTGTTCAAATTCCACCTGTGCGGATAATATTCATCTAGAACATATATTATAGGCTTTTTAGAAACTATTGAATTAGTAGAAAAAGCTAAAGTAGGACACAGAGAGACAGTCGTAATTGGAACAGGGGGAAACTATCCCACTGTGCCCCAACTTACATTTTGATTGAAAGAAATATTTTAAACTTTATTTTGAGATACATTACTTCTTAAATTGCTGTTTGTTTGTTTACAGCTATTTTACCTTATTAAAAAGACGAAATAAGCTGCGTAGGACGGAAATAGAGACATCTTCTGCAGATTTCATAAGAAATACGGTCAAAATGATAATTGAAGATATCGTTTCAATTAGATTGTACTTGGTTTTAAGGAACGTGGAATCTTTCCCCAGGGTGGCGACAGAGCTAGGAACGCAGGGAGATCAGAGAAATATCATTGAATTCAGGAAAAATCAGAAATTTCAGGGAGATTTTCAAAAAATTTCGAAAATCAGGGAATTTTTTCTGTTTTGGTTTATCCCGAAGTTTCACCGATCTTATCTGTAACGCCCTTATTAAAATTCAATTCAAAAATCTTTTACTTAAAAAAAAGGTTTTTATTTGCCGTTTTGCATACATTTGTTAGCCACCTATCGAAAAATGCGATCTTTTTGCATCCGCGATGGGAACTAGACCTCTCAAACGTTTTTAAAAACCTGAAAGGTTACTACGGGATGGATTTAGACAACATGTCGGGTGGAGGTGAGACTTTGCGTGAAACCATAATATATATATATGTATATTTTAATACTTTTACAGTCGTTCCTTTAACAAATACTGCACGATAGGATTCATGTTGCGGAAGAACTGAGATCATGTCGGGTAGCGGTATTCATAACAAAATTTGAAGCTTGATATACGATGAAAATTTAAATAAAAAACAAGCTTTAAACTTTACGGTTTCTTTTTGACAATAAAAATGAAACATTGATGCGCCCTAAAATTGTACTGCTAAAATTTAATATTCATAATAAATACAAAATCCATCAGAGGTATGAAATGCATACTTACACTTTTTGGAACGTGAATTGAAATGACAAAATAAATGCAGCAAAATCTTTATCAGAGTTTAATCTGTAGATGTCTTACCCACCTGTTATAAGGAAAACACTTTCACGTACTTTTTTTATTCTGAATCGAAAGCAGTTTTTCTGCTCACAACATTCAATATCTTCAACCGAATGCAATTTTAAAAATAATTGACAAGTAGAAATAACGAAAACCATTTACTGTTAGATGAACTCTGAGATTTCCTTTTTATAAATTTTGTTTAACCGTGCATGGGCCTTCGTGAGCGTTTTGCTTTCTTTTTTTTTTTTTTTTTTTTGAACAATTTATAAGTCAAATAAATAGAACTGCTCGTTTAAAAATAGCATACAATTACTTTGAAAGAGTAAGAGACATCGTCGACCGAACGATCTAAGATTTAAACAAGAAGTTCCGTCTAGAACTATACGAGCCTACTTTCCCGTATACACCGAATTCAAATTTATAATTTAGCTATCTTTCTCTCTGTCTTTCTCGTTTATCTTTAGTTCTTAATTGCTTCAAATATACCTTTTTCAAGGGTTAATACATATTCATTCAATCATTCATTTATTAAGTCAATCATGTATTTATTCACTCATTTATTCATTCATTCTTTTGCTTATTTATTTAATCATTCATTAATTCAAAAATATTCTTGCAAATCTCAATCAAAAAATTTCATAGGAAAATAGGCTCGTTAGTTCTGGATGAACTTTCTATTTGTACATGTTCTACGTCATAAGAGCTTTTCGATAAAGTTTGTTGCAAGCAAATCGGTCCGTTAGATCAGAAATTATATAGGATTGAAATTTCCCCGTAGGCTGTATGTTAATTTTTTTTTGAACTGTTCAAAAAAGAACAAAAAATGTTCAAATCAATATTTTACGCCAAGAACTTCTTCCAGTGAGCTTGTTCATGGGAACTTATATCTTGTACCCAGAGTTTACATAATTTGCTTCATTTTCACCCACAGGCGTTAATGTTAAAATTTTTTGAACTGTTCAATATTGAACAAAAAGTTGTTCAAATATGGAAATGAGATGTCCTCGCCGAGATCTTTTGAATGCAAAAGAATTTTTCCAATCAGACAATTCCTTCAAAAGTTATTAGGGGGGGACAGACCGACAGACAGACAGACAGACAAACCGACAGACCGACCGACACACTTTTTCCCCATCTCAAAACCCTACTTTCAAATTTTTTATTTTTCAATCTTTATTTAATTACTGAACTTATTTTTGACTTTTCTTGATTTCTAACGATATTTTCACGATACATTAAGCCTTCTTTCATGCTTTATTATTATTTTTTTTTACTTTTACGGGAAAGTAGGCTAAAAAGAAATACGACAGAGAATTTTTTCCAAAATCTTCCTATTTTGAGCTAACGTACACTACATTTTTTTTAATAACCGAAACTACATATAAACATATATTAGTTTCTGTCATTTCATCGGTTCGTTTTGGTTTGGTCTCATTTGCAATTTAGAATAATGTCTATGTGTAGGAAACCTTTACAATCCCATCTCTCGCTTTGTAAATGTTCTCTACTGTTTCCTTACTTAGCTTTCATCATGTAGCTCTACTTACATAAAATTTTACTTCACGAGCGTACTGTATATAGACGTAAATCATTCTGATGTAAACTTGATTTTCAAAGGGAAAACATATACAGTAGAATTCCCCTACAACGAAGTTTCCCTACAGTGAATGTCTCACTGTAACGAAGTTTTAATGTTACATAACATTCAAATACTCACAAATTTTTGTAACGAAGTGGTTGCCTCCCTGTAACGATTTTTTTTCAGAAGTTTGCTAGCCCCTTTTAATTTTTTTTTTTTTTTTTCATTTTTGAAGAAAGTTGTTAATTTTTAAGCAAGCAAATCGCTCACAAAATAACGAAAAGTAATGAAAATTTTTCAGTGAAAGTAAAATAAAATAAAATCCATACTAATACAAATTATTGTCTAAACCGGTGAATTGTCTTCATTTTTTAACTTTAATTTAGACAATAAAAATTTGAATAACTTTAACAAATTTACTATGTATGTATATTATTGCATTTTTAACCGTAAGTCATAGTTAAGAAAATTTCGCACCTGCTAAAAAGTTTGGGTATTGTTCCAATGTGTAATCTACCCTTAGTTACTTCACTGATCATTAGGTGGGGCTACTAAAATAATTGTTTCATTTAAATATTTTCTTTTGCACTTCAGTTAATTTGGTTTACACATAATTATATTTTTTGTTATTTTTTTGCATTGGTTGTTCCTGGTCTTGTTACATTAATTTGGTTTACACTTAGTTATAAGTTGTTGCTAATTTTCTTGTATTGTCTCAAACACCATGAGACATATGAAGACATTTTAAGAGAATAACACCACTAAAAGTAAAAGATTTCTATTTAAAAAAAAACTCATATCTATTGAGCTCTTTTCTTTAAATTAATTTCTAGGTTTATTATCGTATTTTCCGGTCCAATGTCAAAAAATCCGAACTTCAAAACATAACTTGAAAGCAAGAGAGTAATTTCAAGCTTTTATGGTTTAGTTTATTTTTCCTTCTTTAGCTTATATGGTTTAGCTATTGAAATTACTAGTGTTTACTAATTTTCGCCATTTTTTTTTAGAAAAAAGAGTAATTTTTAGGTTAAAAAAAATCCGCTTTGGCTGTATAAGGAAATAAACCAGTATTTCATCAATCTTTAAAGGAGGTTTTTTGCTTTTGAGGTAATTTCTAAAAAACTTTATAGGCAAAAAAAATACAAATAACTAGCAATTTAGTGACTCCCCCCAGTAAAACGAAATCTGCAACATAAAAGCAAAATTAGATTTTGAAAATACTTTTCTTTTAAAAATATGCTTTGAAGTTTATAAAAGACTTAGTTATACGTTATCTTCTATTTAATTGCAATCTTCTACTTTTTACTTTTGATGTAATGTTCGTTAAAAAAAATTCGTTATTTCCCAATACTTGAGTCAATGCCACAAAATTAGCACCAAAATATAATTAAGTGTAACTGGAACTGTTATAAATGTAATCGGAAAACAACCCCATTGGATGCACATTGGAACAAAACCAAACTTTATAATACATACGTAAATAACTGCAAAAATATCTAGTTTGTTTATAACAAAATCTTCCCTATAGAGAAATTTTCCACTGGAACCAAGCGACATCGTTTTCGGGAGACACCACTGCTACAACGAAGTCTTAATGCAGCTAATTTTTCCCTCAAGTAAAAGGTTAAATCGGAAAAATTGATAATATTCAATATTTTCTCCGTATGACGAAGTAGTTGTCTTCCTATGAAGATTTTTTTTTTCCAAACGTTTATCTATTCCAGTTTTGTCATCCCTGAAGACTCCTTATTTCAGAGCAGCTAATTCGCATATAAACCAGTGTAGAATGACGGAAATTTTCAAGTGAAACAAAGGCAAGTACATACTAGTACAGATTATTTACTAAATTAGTGAATTGATTTCGCGTTTTAACTTTTTGTTTCTGCAAAAAAAAAAAAAAAATAGAATATTCTAACGATTTATAGCATATATTACTTCATTTTTAATTCAAAATAGTCTTCGTAAGTTATCACATTGTTGCATTTGCTTAACTACCTGCAGAAATATCTAACGAAATGTTCCTTATAGCGAATTATTCTGCTGTAACCAAGTAATTTTGTTGCAGGGTACAAAACTCTTTAGAATGAAAAATATATATCTTCTAGCATAATGTATATGGATTTTGCCCAGTGTTAGATGCTTGAAGAGATTCCGGATGACCCTAAAAAACTTCATCTCTGAAATTCTTCTAGCATAACTCGCGCACCTCAGTCAAATCTCCAAAATCGTAATTCATTTGGCATTCACACTGTTAGAGATTTCATCATGAAATTACTGCTAAATAACTGGCAGCAGTTTGTCCATCTAATTCACCGTTAAATTTACGGTTTGGAACATTTTTCTATCTTTACGGGACTTAAGCCATTTCCAATCAGCTTGGTTAAAAAGCCGTAAATACACAATTTTACGGTTTTATAACCATTTAAAAATGGTTTCAAAACAAAATCTTGACTGTTTTTGAACCACTTCGAGGCACAGAATCTTCGAGGCGCAGAATCTTCGAGGCGTAGAAACCGTAAACGAAGTGCTTGGGACTCGAACCCGGGTGTGTGGTGTACAAGCCTTGCTCTCCATCCACTCGGCCATCGTCACCACGTACACCTTGAGTTTATGTATCAATAAATCTTCTTTTCTAACAAGTGACGTGCGTTAAAATTGAAAGTTTACTTTTTAATTGGATCCAAACTCATTTTTGGCCCAAATTTACTGTATATTGACGAAAATCATTTTATTTGCTGCAAAAATTAAAATACACACAAGCTTCAGCAGTTCAAATTATGGATTCGCTCATTCGCAAACAGTTCGGGATTCCGATGTCTCCAATTTTTGATTTACGTGTGTATGTGTTTCTATTTAGTAACCACTACTTAAGCCACTTTTTTCTTCTTCTTCTTTTAAATACACATGCAGATTTGAGCTGATAAATCTTTATTCATATTTTAACAACAACGTACGACAGGTAAAGTTTCTCAACCAAGATGGACGCCCGATTCTTATTGAGCGCTTAAAAATTACGGTTAGTTAAACGTTCTTTAAGATAAACAGAGAATATAAACGATTTTTTTTTCACAATCAGCGGTTTTAGTACCATCTTTTTAATGGCTATTCAACTGTTGTAATTAAATATGGTAAAATAACAATCAAATAAATGGTTATTTTACTATTTCCTTACTGAAATTTTTAACAGTGCAGAACATTTTAGGAATTACACGATTTCACTGGTTTACCCTATTTTGACGTTGATTTAGAGGAATTTTTTTTCTAAGCCTATGTGTTTCATTTCTAATTTCAAGTTTTATCTATAGGCTGTTGTTTTCTCAATGTATTAAGAGATATTATGGGTGCCTAACTGCTACATTATAATAGCTTCCTTCATCTCAAGTTCTAAACTTTAATCTGCTCGTAGCAAAGTAGCAAATAACCTTCCTCAGACTAACAGAATCTAACAACGAACGTCAAAATATAACAGCACATAATTCAAACGATCCAATAAAACATTGAATAATATAAAAAAGATCGTTACTAAAATGTCGGTGAATGGAAATATAAGTGCAAACTCATTAAATTCATTCAAGAAAATAGCAGTTGGATTGGGATATGTTCCTGCATCTCTTGGCGAGTTTGGCATCATCAACTAAAGCTAAAATCATACGTTTTGTTTTGAACAGGACGTTCCTGTTTTTATGGATGGTATGCCCTGGCACAAGCAGTCCACAAAAGCAGTTTCGGGAAATGTTTTAAGACAGGGTAACCTAGAAAACCATGTACGGTAATAAATCCAAGAGAGGAAAAGAGTTAGAGACCCGATTACAGTCCATAATTTGAAGAAAGCAAACTTTTGCATAAAAAATGAATATTTTTTTATATTTATCCGGCACGCATCCTGTGCAACCGTACAAGACATCGCTTCTCATATGAATAACCTATGGATTTCGTGCAAAAACACAGTTGGGAATTGCAATGCTTTAATTTTTTTGTCAATTTAACTGTTAGAGATCACACCGAGAATTTATTCGTGTTTGATATCAATAAGGGGGGTAATTCGATAAGAGTTTCCCCACCATAAACGAAGGGGCTGTCACATTTTAAGTTATCAAAAATTTCAGTTATAGTTCTTCCAGGAAAAGTGCTGGCCTTGTTCAAATGTATGCACAGATTAAAAATATGCAGCTCAATTTATTATTTGAACTTTTACTTTTGATCTTGAAAAGAAACTTTAGAACACGGCATTTGGCCATCTCACCCGACAAGTGAAGAGAGGTGTCTTGTGCAAAAGATGTGATGCCCCGTGAAAATAAGTCAATTAAAATAGCACGTTCAATACCATAAAAGAGCATTAACAAACAAAAATCACCTTTAAACTTTGAAAAGAACTTTAAAAATGAAGGTACATTTCTAAGTTTTTAGATATAGCATTAAAACTAAACTTACATCTCTAAACTTTGAAAGAAACATAAAAAATAAGGTTATAAACTACATTTAGGTTTTGAAGGCGAAACATAAAAGTAAAATAATATTTTAAAACTTTTAATTTTGTCCTTTTTTCCATAATTTCACGATACATAGTAAAATTTTCATACATTCATTTTTTTACAATATAAACGTTTAAACCAGTTAATAGTTGACATGGTTTTAAAGTAATTTTGCCAGCATTCGAAGAGGCAAGTATTGGCTATGATATATATCTCACAGCCTAATATTTTAATTGCTTCCCTCAGGTTTTCTTCGGCGAACATCCCCTGCTTTCTCCATCACTTTTCCTTTATATATCTTCTTCATTCAGCACTCAAAACAGTAAATTAAGAGAATCTATAATATTCACTCAAAAGAATCAGTGAACGAGAAAGTTTTTCGGATTAACTATATGAGTGTTATGTGGTTAACTGAATGAGTATTAACCTATAGTTACATAATGGAATGTAAGGAAAACGCGATTTAAGAAACTACGTTCAACTAAGGTTTCATGTTTTGAAAACTTATATAATGTTATTGCAATAAATTAACAGTACTTACACTAAATTAACGCCATACGTGCATAGTGGATTAATAAGCATTCTAAGTAATAATGTTTATAGAACTAATGGATTGATCGAAATTTAAAAAAAAAATGCTGCGCGGCATCTGTCCCTACATCACGCATAAGGTAGTGTCTCTCCTTTTACTCGCCTGAGGCATATTTCCTTTTTGTTAAGGACAGATGCTCCTTTTCGCTATTACTATTAAAACAACGATTAAGACTATCTGTTAACCACGCGATACCGTAATAAATTCAGTTTTGGTTTTAAGTTCCGATTTTGTCACATTAACACAACTACTTGTGTTTACGCTAGAAATTTAAAGCCACAAATCTTCATTTCAGTCATAATAAAAGGTCACTTAATAAGATACTTTAATAAATTGGATTCGCTCACTGTAAAACAACGAATTTCACATAGTGCAGCATTCAGTTTTTATAAGTAAACAATACTCAAAATTTGTTGTCTCTTTAGATATCCAGGAGTAAATATACTAACTGTCGTAATGGGGCATCTCACCTCAAATTTCCCTAATATTTTTTATTCAGAAAAATTAAGAACACAAGTTTTCGGTGTACGTATTCTATCCTGTTTAATAAGCACAAACTAGTTTTATAAAATGTTAACCAGCATAGCATAGTAACCAAGTTAATCTTCACCAGAGATGCTATCTTGCAAGAGAAAATGGCCATCAATTGGAAGTAGTCATTCATAAATAGAAACATATTTTGAGCTCATAGCTGTTAATAAATTACCAATACGTAAAACTAAGCAGAGCCTATTTAAATTCATTCTGGAAATAAGCATTGTCATCATCTGATTCGGCGATGTTTTTGCTGAATCTTGGCAAGCTTACCGTTAACTGATAAGTTACCCCAAGTTTATTACGTTTCTACTGTTTCGCAAAACTAAAATGATTGCAAAATATTTGCTTATGAATTTTTTAAATTTTTTGTGATCAAATACTTAAACCTTACAAAGTATTTCCTTTTCCAAAATTATGATTGAATTTTTTATTGAAGTTTTGGATAACTCCTTGATTTTTTTTTCAATGCTGTTTAGCAGGAAGCTGTGCAAAGAGAGGTGGTTGCTTGGTGAGAGAAAAGCTTCCCGACAAAGACCCATTGAAAAAACCTTTCAAGGATCTTTCCAAACTGGTGGAGGATGTTCTACTTTAAGTAGGAGTGATGAAATTGGAAAATAAGGATCATGCTAGTTTGTCAGGCCAAATAGGTATCAATAGTCTTTGCGGACGAGGGTTTTTTTTTTTATTTTTTTTTTTTGGAGAGGAAGATACTTGGCGGGCAGATTGGACATCATAACTTTTTACAGCCGACGGTAATGGGGTTTGAGCCTGAAAGGATTCTTTTCTTGCGGATAAGAGTTTAAGGTTTGTTTGGCGGGCAATTTTTACAAAAAGGTTGTTTTCTGAGAAGATTAATATGCGCACATATCATTCAAACTCAAAAATTCAAAAACAAGAAATCCAATCTTGAAATTAAATTCCACTTATACGTGGCAAATTCATAAAGCGAATATCATACATATGTGGTTGGAAAGTTCAGAAGTAACTTCCACTTCGATAACTTCTGAATCATTTGTTATTTTCCTTCAGTTTTTGAAGAGACATCTTCGTCTGAAAAATTAAAGCTTTGAAATTCAGCCGATCCAAAACTGCAAATATCAATGTTGAACCTATATTTATCGCAATGCTTATTTTGAAGCATTGTTTCTACAGCTTTCTTGTTTGCTGAAAAGTAGAAGAGAAACAATTACTTTTACTACAAACGCCTGTGACTTTAATGAACGTAATTTTTATGCTGTACATGCAGTCAATTGAGGTTTCTTTGATTCAGTTTCTCTTTTTTTATTGTCCACTCATATTTTAATAGTATGATTGAATTTACTTTCCTAAAACTGACTGAAAACTTCTTAAGTATTGCATATTCATCAAAAATTAAGATTTTAAATAAATATCACCCAAATATTTACTCAACAGACTTCGACAATATTCATAAGTGAATTTCTTCTCATTAAGTAAGCCGTCTATTGCAAAATGAAGTCATTCGAAGTACAACAAGATTGAGTCACCACTGCACAATAAACTTTTTAAGACCATTCTTTAGAAAGGGAAACAGTAGTCACTACTGTAAAGTTGACCATGTATTGATTATTGCAGAGTAAGTTCATCAAGAACATAAATTAATAGTTTTATTCGGAAAGATGATACATTCTGAGATGACTTTTACTTTGAATAATAAACAAATTACCATGTTAAACAACAGACAGTTTTAAGGAGTACATTGCGTTCATACCACGTAATTATGTATTCTCAACAGGTGGCATATGCTACGTTCACAGCTCATGTTAAATGTGCACTATATTTGTCTCAACATGTAGTTTAAAAATAAATGCTCAAATATGAGTTTTACAAATAAAAAAGTCATGTGTGCAATTTTTATAAAACTTATTTATTTCAAGCATAAATAATGAGAACTCAAAAAATTTATAAGTCAAATAACTAGAGCTGCTGTTGTATGAAATGACTGTGAAAATTTACAAAGACATTCTTTTTAAAAGAATCAAGATAACAAGGAGTTTTCTCCAAATTGTCCCTGTTTTGACTAAGTGCATTACATTTTCATTAATGACCGAAAATATATATTGGTAAATGGGAATGTGAATACGAAGGGAACATTTAGGGGGAACATAGTTAAATTTTACTTTAGTAGTATCCTGTCTATAGTAGTTTCCCAATCGGTGGTCTGCGGACCAAAGATGGTCCATCAGAGCCTCGGTGGTGGTCCGCGGGAGAGGCCAGTGACTACACTACAAAAATTTTGCGTTTAGTTGCCACCATTTTTAGTGTTACTGAACACCATTTTTGGTGTTCAGTTGGTGTAAAGTTGAATATTATTCATTTTTTGATGTATTTTAAATTCTTTTATTTACTTATTTATATTTATTTATGCCTCATCAATCACCACCGTACCTACCTTGACAAGGGTTTAACTGGGTATGATGATTGAGAGGAAAAGAACAGAAAAGATAGAAAAAAAAGAACGACTGTTCATTTATCATATTTTTATAGAAATAAGCAATCATAATGAAATTTCGATACATAAAGGAGTTAACACTTTCCATGTGCTGAGAAACATTATACTGTCTCTATTTTTTCAGACAGACACATAAAAAAAATTTTAATAGATAAAAAGTGAATAATTTTCTTCTCTATTCCATCTGAACACCACAAATCGTGTTCAGTAACACAAAAAATGGTTTAAACTAAACGCAAAATGTTTACAGAGTACTTATAAATAAAAAGAAATATTTTCCCGTGAGTAAATCAAAATTTTCAATTACCAAGATAAAATAAATACATTCGTCAGAATGGTGAATATCAGGTATTTATTGGATTATCCTTTATACAATAATAATTAAAACATACCGTAACACAATCATAATAATTTTTGTAATGTGTAGAAAACGAGCTTTTTTTCCACAATACTATAACAGGTGAACACTTCATAGCTAGGTCTACGAGCGTCGCAGCCACAAGATGGGACTGTACATAGCACTTAGGTCCTTAGGCAGCCTAGGTCCTTCCTCAGCTTGCCAAAAAAGTTCACACAAAAAAGTCGCATTGAAAAAGGATGTACATTTTCATCGTTATTTTCAACTAAGTAAATTTTGTATTCTTTATTTCATTAAAAGACAATTTACAATTAAATTTTTTTTTTTTTTACTCTTTGTGGCATACGTCCTGAAAAAACAGATATATATAATTGAAATATTGTTAATTATAATAGTTCCTTAATGAATTAGTTGGTTTTGGAAAAAATATTGTATTTAATCACTTTTGAATTTGGGTACAACTGATAAGATGTGGTAATAAGGTAATGGGTAATTTGTGGTAATTCAATTTCAGAATGTGTGGTCCGCAATCATCTGAGGGTTGAGAACGACTGGATATACATAAAACAGAACACAGTCTCATGTAAACTTGCGATTCAAAAGTAATTTATATCACATGTATAAGAGGACGAAAATGTTTACAAAGGAGTGATGGAGTTATCAGTTTTTCACCAGTTCAGTTGGTATTGTGTCTTCAGTTTTATGAAAAGTGTCAGTAGAATCAGTAGAGTTGTAAGCTTGGATTTCTGCAGATCCGAAAACACCAAAAAATATTCCAGAACTCAGAACTACTGCAATACATATGATGTAGAATTTGTTCCATTGTTCTAATGCTTGCTAGAGCAAAATTAAAAGAAAATGTCAATAAGAGTAAATTAACATTTAAGGGTGCTTCTCAATAAGATTAGTTTAAAATATGTGAGAGAAAGAAAAGGCAAACATCAACTCTGAATCCTGACCATTTATGTAATTTATTCCTACTAAAAGCTACTGATTATAATGATTGAAGTTATATGAAGGAGAAGTATATACGTCATTCGTCAAAACACATAAATACATAGCAATTGAAGTACTAAATTTATGGGAATTGATTGGTTTTGACGCGAGGTAAAAAAGGAGGTGGAAGGGTATGTGTCTTCAGAATGTACAAGCAAGAAATTATGATCCTTATATTTACATTTTGGACAATTATTTTTAAATGAGAGTAATTTTAAGACACAACGGAAGTTCTGTACGAAGTTGTACGGCACTATGAAGTTGGTTTTTAACAAGAGCTTGTAAATAATGGAAAAGAAACATTAAAATGCATGCAGAAAGAGACATTTTTAGAGTGGTTTGAAAATGATTTTTTCAAGAGAAATGAATTGAAAAAAGTTTACCTCTTTATTGATCAGTGCGCCAAGTACAAAAGGAAGTGTAAAACCAGAGAGCATTCCCACTGCAGTGGATAACGCCATTAAAGTGCCTAAAGGGTAAAACCTTCTCAAATAATATCACAATTAAACAAATGACCATTATTTTAAAAATACTTCAATTTTATTCTTAATCACTCAATTTAATATAAGTATTCATTCAAAAAATAATGAACGGATGATTTGAATTTATGTTATTTAAAAATGTATCTGTTTGTCTTTAATACTCCTCAATATATATATGAGCATTTGCTTTGATGCCCCATATGCAACAACTAACTGATTTTGTTGCCATCATTTTTAATTTCCAAATTTTATTATAACGAAGGAACAGATTAAATTTTTTAAATCTCTTTTTCATAGCCATATTTCAAAAAACTGAACATTAACTAAATAAATTTGATGTGATTACCAAATGAAACGGAGAAAGGCAGCTACGCAATTAAGCATTTTACTTCATCACATTATTTTTCTTATTAATTAACTTTTGTTTATTCTAATAGGCTTAGAATAAATGTAGTTTGTTTTCTTTATTGACCGGAGATATCGGCTGCTGCCCACTGTAAGGCGCCACCCGGATCGGCAGTTTGCGTGCATCCTGGAGGGCACAATTTTTATTTGAAATCATTTTTTTTTTTAAATCTACTTCTTTTATAAGTGTCTTTTCTAGTTAAACTAAAATCATCACAAAAAAATTTAAAATTTCTATTTTTTTTTAAATGGAAAAATTAAGTACGATTTTTAACGTTTTTTTTTTTTTTCTTTTGCTTTTTCTACAATAAAAAAAGTAAAAATAAAGATATGTTTATGATTCTACCTCAACTAAAGCGTGTATATATAAAGAAAATGTGCGCTAATTTTGATAAAGATTGATCAAAAACTCAGCGAGCTAGAGTGTACGCAAATTCAAAAAAAGGAACTTCGAAAAAAACGCGCTTGAAAAAAAGAGTGGTATTGAAGGTAAATTTAAGGCAGTAATGAATCATTTTTTTTTAAATATAGATATTAATACTTTAAATATAGAAATTTCTATCCAAGGTTTCAATTGTTAAAAGAAATTAAAGGATATCTGCTAACGTTCTCCAATACCCTTCGGGTCATTCATGAAGGACTACCTGCTGAACTGCTCCAAAAGGGGAGCTCGCTCAAATGCTTATAACTTTTAAATGACTTGGAATTTTGTTTTGAAATTTTCAGGGTATATTTTTGAATAGTTGCAGAATCGATTCACGAAGAAAAATGTTTTAAAGACCTTTACACGTATTTCTCCCCTTAAATTATAAGAATGAATTAGAAGAACATAAATGTTTCTTCGAATTTTTTGTTGTAAGAGAGACTTTTCAAATGGAATACGCATTTATATATTTCAGTTAAAGTATTTTATTAAAAAGCAGTCATCCCCATTTCCCTATTTTAAAGACTTAAACTGCGAGTAAAATAAAAACTGGAAATCTGATATTAACCAAACTATGAGATATATTCTCCGTCTTTTGAAATTTTACGTGATTTATTTTAAGCTTAACATTGTATTGAAAATATTTCGTTACATCTGGAAAAAATGTGGCAATTTTCAAAATGAAGAATAAGATCTCGTACGGTAACGTAAATTTATTTTCCGTGAAAAAAAATGTAATTTTAGAATTTTTTGTCTGATAGCTTTGAGAAAAAAAAATTTCGTTAAACCAACACACGTGACTATATTTCCATTGCACTGTTGTTTTTTCTCTAGATACAGTCATTTCGAGGGTCGAATTAGTTCTGTGAAAGTTAAAACGATCAAGAACAATAGTTCGTATTATCTCATGGATAAGATTGTAACTCATTTAAAGTATTGTACAGAGTGATGTACTAAATTAAAAAGCATTTCATTCAGCAATTAGTATCGTGTAAGAAAGAGAATGTATTAACATAAAAGGATGCTCACTTACCTGCAAATGTGGGTGACATATCTACCGGAACCAGCATAATGCTGCTTAATTGAAAACCAATAGATGCTATACCAACAACACAGCTAATTACGACTGCAGTTCCTTCATAATTTGAAACAATCATTACGACAAGGCACAAGGAATATATACAACAACCTGCAAAAAAAGTAACCTTAATGTGATACGGCTAAATACTTTCAGCACTGTAAAAATTGTTGGTGTTACTGAACACCATTTTTGGTCAGTGTAAAGTGGAAAATTATTTATTTCTTGATGTATTTTAAATTCGTTTAAGTGTCTGTCCAAAAATACGCAGGCAGAAGAATGTTTTTTTATCATACGATGTTCGTTAACTCATCTAGGCATCAAAAATTCATTGCCATTGCTCCTATTTATCTTATTTTCATAGAAATGACCAATCGCAATGAAATGGCGATACGTAATGGAGTTAACAAATTCATGTGTTTAGAAACGTTATACAGTCTGTAATTTTTAAACAACCACATAAAAAATTTAAAGTACATGACATTTTCAACTTTACACCAACTGAACACCAAAAATCGTGTTCAGTAACACCGAAATTGGTGACATCTAAAGGCAACATTTTTAGTGTGGAAAAATAAACGATTAAATTTTTTAATCCTTGAAGCGTTTGCCACGTAAAATTCTGTTGCCCCAGAGTTGCTCAGTTTAACGTTCAGTTACACTAAAAATGGCGGCATCTAAAGGCAAAGTGTGGAAAATTAATTTTTAATTTAATTTAAAATAATTTTAATAATTTTTAGTGTGGAAAAATAAATGATTAAAATTTTTAAATGTATAACGGTTAGTCATTATTTTTCCTTAAGGTATCGAGATATCCTGGAACTAGACTATATTTTGTCAGCATGAAGTTTAAAATACTTGTCTATTTGTGTGATTCAATCATTCTTCATACACAATAAATCTTTTAACATACGGTAATTCTAAATATGGCGTCATTCTCACATCACTAACACACTAAGACTCGCACTGCATTCTCTTCCTTATTGCTTAACCCTCCATGCTCGAAAATCTTTTGACTGGATGCGTTGAGTAAACATTAAAATATTTTTAAAAAGAAAAATGGGTAAAAGATGGGAAAAATTAAAATAATATACTTGCCAATAAAGTTCCACATTTTTCTGAGTTTATCAACACATAAGTAGTCTTTTTCATATAACCACGTGGACAAATATCCTGTTAAAATGGAAACAATCATCGAAATAATGTACGGCATGGAATTGAGGATACCATTCTGAAAAAAAGGAATCACTTATTATTGTCGAAATAAAACTATATTAAGTTGCAAATTCAACTTTGTTCGAAAAAAAAAGTAACGAAACTTAAGCCGGCTCTATACAAATATTGAGCCAAGCATTTTATCCAAAGTTTATGCTAAATGTGTATATACAAGTGCTTCTGGCTATATATTGAGGCGAATGCTTGATTCGATTTTTTTAATTTGAAGAAAGGACGAAAGAAACTTTTACGTCATGTCAATTGAAGACCGAGGAAGCAATTGCTGCTACCCCATTGGGAATAACTCTGATAAGACCCTTCTACTGTTTAATTCAAACTTGTACGTGTCCATGAGGGGTTCTGTGTAGTTACTGAGTAATTACACAATAGAATGGGTAGTAGTTTTTTACGAAAAAGGTAACTAAACATTGTTTAATCTGTTTACTTTTTTTTTACCTTAAGGGGACTCGGCACCTAAAAATAAACCTTCTCAAATTGAACATATTTCAAGGTGTATTGACTGGTTATATATGTTTATGAATGTAACTTGATGCGTTATAGAAGAAAAATATTTTAAAAAAATTCCAGAAAATTCAAAATTTACAAAATTAAAAAAAAAAAAATTAAAACGCTACTCCTTTTTTAAAATGCGAGATTTTTGCCTTGATTGTTTGTACAAGAAAGAACAAACTATACTCCTCACTTTGTAGTATGGAAGTTCTGATGTCTTTATTAGTTTTTGAAAAAAACAAATTTAAAACTGAAAAATCTAAGAAAAATCTCGGCATTGCAAGATTTTTCAAAGTTAAACTGCATTAAAATAATTTCTAATAAATTAATCCAAAATTCCATTCTAGGTTACATTTAGTTGAACATCTGGAAAAAGTAATAAAAATGCCAAGTGAATAGATACATATTTGAAAAAGCCTTAGCATTTTAACTATCACATAGTATGCAAGAAAACGAAGCTGAGAAAAATCCATTTAAAGCTTTTAGTTAGGTAAAAAAAAGTGTTAAAATGCTCATATAAAATCAAAAATAAAATATCTTAGAATGTACGTAGGACTTTGAAACATTGCACAAACGTTCTCTAATATATAAAGGATAATTTGGAGCAAAAATCCCAAAATCGAGATTTTGACCGATTTTTAGTGCCGAGTCGCCTTAATGCATTTCACATTTGAAATTTTATGGGAACATTAACAATATTAATACTAACAAATGATGCAAATCTAAATCTAAAAGCTGTTTTTTTAAATTGGGATTGCCGAATTAACGGCTTAATTTGTACTCAATAGGGTATATGGAATTATTTAGTAACTCATGTTTGTGAAAATTGCAACACCATGAAGGAATCGTCATAATTGAATGAAATTTAATACACAGCTGAGTGGTAGTGGTACAAATAAATGATTAAATTTTCAAAGCAAACAAACAATAACAAAAGATCGGAATCAGTATTTTGTGTAGCCACCACGCGCCGCAATAAGTGCTGCTACACGACGTGGCATGGAGTCAAACAAATTTTGAATGTCTGCCAGAGGAAGAGACTTCCATATTGTTTGCATGCGTACCCGAAGTTCGTTTACAGAAGCAACAGGACGAGGATCACGAGCGAGACGCCGACCAACGAAATCCCACACATGTTCAATTGGCGACATATCCGGGGAATACGCAGGCCAAGGAAGAAGCTGTACATGCTGGGTTGCAAAGAAGGATTGAACAGTTCTAGCAATATGAGGGCGGACATTGTCCTGTTGAAATACAGCGCCTTGCAAGCTTTGAAGGAAGGGAACAGCTTGGAGCTGTAGAACTTCACTGATGTACCGGTTGCTGTTCAGATTGCCCACAATCCGTACCAATTGAGATCGTCCATGATAGGCTGTGGCGCCCCAGACCATAACTCCGGGTGTTCGTCCACTGTGGCGTTCGATAATACAGTCCGGAAGGTGGCGTTCACCGGCATAGCGTCTGACACGAATGCGGCCA
The DNA here is from genome assembly GCA_038502835.1 of Octonoba sinensis. Classification (NCBI taxonomy): domain Eukaryota; kingdom Metazoa; phylum Arthropoda; class Arachnida; order Araneae; family Uloboridae; genus Octonoba; species Octonoba sinensis. Next base: position 49,830,644 of record CM076601.1, on the reverse strand, counting down.
TCATTGTACCACAAATTAAAGCGGGATTCGTCAGAAAACACGACATGCTTCCAATCAGCACGCCAGTCTCTATGCTGATTGGCCCATTTTAGCCGCAGGCGGCGATGGTTTAGCGTGAGGGGATCCTGTATAAAGGAGTCCTTGCGCGCAGTCCACGCTGCAGCAGACGTCTACGAATTGATGAAGCACGCAATGAAACACCTGTAGCTATTGACCACTGTGCTGCCAATTGTCTAGATGAAGCTGTACGGTCCGTCCGCGCCATGCGGTCCAGGTGTCTATCATCGCGAGGGCGTCATATTTCAAGGTTCACTCCCGGATTTCCGAGCTGTCCGACCCTCGTCCGTCCACTGCTTCCAAACACGCATCACTTTGCTGCTGTTACGCAGCGCGCGAGCGGCTACTGCACGATACGACAATCCAGCTTCACGAAGGCCGATGATTCTCCCCCGTTCAAACTCTGTAAGTTGTTCAAATCTCGCTCTCTTTCGTCGAAGAGGCATAAGTAAAGATTGAGCTTACGTTTACCAATACCAGAAAACCACCGATAATCATACACGCCTCGCTACAGCCGTCTATGTATTCGGATCCATCCGCCGTTCAGAGGGTGCTGCTCAGCATACGCATGCGCTACGGATTTGAAATTCTAATCATTTGCATATCATGCGCTACTTTGCATTTCCTGAAAATTTCAGTTCACTCGAGTAAGTCCTTCATAGTGTTGCAATTTTCACAAACATGAGTTTACATAATCGTACTTGATGCGGCATTGATACATATGCAGTCTTGTGACATTTCTACCATCAAGTGCGATTCTAGTAATGGTAATGTAGCCCATTTGCAATGATAATTGCGAAGAGGATCCAAAACCTGAACGTTGCTGAATACCACCGCTTATAGAATTACGGTGCTTCCAGTTTTGTAGGATGACTATGACAACGGAGGCGATTTTGTTTGCTTTTCTCTACGCAAGCAAATGGTCCTGAAAGCAAGTCTTCTATTGAAAATGGAAGGAAAGAAGTTTTAAAAGTAATTTTCTGAAGTTTTTTTGCGATCCTCAGAAGTACAAATAATTCTGCATTCATACTTATCTTTCTTGAAACGATAATCGAAAGATACTGACAAAGCAAAAATGAAAAACTAAGATAAACTTGAATAACTTAATACCACAGAAAATCGAAATAATTTGATTTTTCATGTTTGACTATGTCAGTTATGTCAAATGTATACTTAAAACAAAACACATATTATCATAAATTTTACCTGCGCCATTGGATAATGAAGAACAGTACTCAAAAATGTTGCATTGACCAATAAAAAGTGTGACCCGGCCCAGTACTGACCAATCATTCCATAGAAAAGTGCATAGGTAGACATCGAGGTAAATATTTTTCTCCATGGAATGTCCGGCCTCTAAGAAAAAGTGATGTTTCAGGTTGTTAGCAGCTATGTATATCTGCATAAGTATTAATTTAAAAATAATTAAACTATTATACTTTTAAAGTTAATGCACTTTCTTGATTTTTCAAAATAAATTTTAGCTCCACGTCGGAAATTTTCGGATCTTCCTTAGGCAGGTTATGCACATAAAAGTACTGAAGTATCAAAATGAACATTCCAGCAGCTCCTGGAAACAAACAGCAAAGAAAAATTTTTGAGGGCAAACATTTTACTTACTCTGAAAAGAAAATGTTAACTTTTTCTGAACTATAAATTTCTATTGTTTATCATTTTCACATTTATTTAGTGTAAAATAAGGATGTAAGCCAGCGCTTCTCAACCTCTGGGGCGTCCCCCACCCCTAGGGGGCGCGAGAACATCCTAGAGAAAATATTACTTTAAAAAAATGATTAACTGACTGAAAGGAAAGCACACATACTCATAGAAAACAAAATTCATTTCGACATATTTAATAACTTATTAAAGTAAAACAAATTACTAAATTCTCAATCAAAACATACTAACTTAAAAACAAATGTTGTAATTATTAGTGACTTCCTTGAGCCTGTCTTTCAAAGCAAAGTATTTCAAAGGAAGGCTTAATAGTAGAAATAGCCATTCTCAGTTGTTTCTATATTTAGCCGAGATCTACAGTTTGTCTTCAAAGAAGATACAGCAGAAAATCCAGTTTCAAAAAAGTAGGATGTTGAAAATGGTAATAGAATGCGAAATGCCCTTGTTTTTTAGTGCAGAAAGATCATAATCTACCAATGCCCAAAATAAAAATGGTGATTTATTACTAGATTAATTTTATCATTAAATTAGTCGTTTCTACTCTTGTTTTGGCAGTTAGTTAAAATTAATTCGAAAATAGAATCAGTACTCAATATATATTGTTATATACATTTTATGGTAAGTGGGGACGCGATGAAAATTATGATAGAAAATTGGGCAGGGAATACTGAAAGGTTGAGAAACGCTGATGTAAGCACTTTATTTTAGAGAGTAATTTAGGCATACTGATCAGAAGATCTTTACGTTGTAATCCTTAAATTCAATTTTTGTTATAATATCTATACCACACCGAATTTTTCTAACAGTACACGCAGTTTAAAATATCCTATTTAACAGCTGTGACTTTAGACCATTGAACTAATCTAATTGTCTCAATATCTTATGTGTGGTTATAATTTTATCTTAACCCATTTATGTCTACTGTTCCAGTTTTGGAACAGCAGTTGAGTGAGAGTTGATCATCAAGCAAGGCAAGCGAACACGTTGCACTCAATGCCACAAAAACACCCCATTTCAATGGGAAAAATGTAATGTTGCATTACATGTGAAGTGTTCATCTGATTATCATACTAAATAACCACCACATTCAATAATAATCATATTTAACAGCTAGTGACAAATACAGCAATGATTTTGCCTAGTGTTCCAAAAATGAAACACCATATTTCTCATACATGGCCTGAAATAAAAAACCATTTCAGCGAATCGTTGTTTTTTTACATTTTTCTACCTCACATGTACGAATTTCGTGCAAAAATTCAAAACTTTCAATCACCGGCATAAATGGGTTAATGTTTATGAATGATTGTCATTGGAGGGTAGAAAATATTTTTTATTAATAATTTTAGTTTAAAAATGCAGTCGATTCCGGTTAATCCGGAAGCCATCATTTCGGTCCTTTGGACGCCATCATTTTGGTCACAGGCCATATTCTCTTACTTAAGCGTTAGACAGGTCAGATCCCCTCAGCGAATATGACCTGTCTAACAAGACCGAACGTACTGTGCGTTATATATTAAAGTTCTTTTATGATGATCGTGAGGTACACATTTATGGCCAAAATACAAACAAGAAATCATATATTGTTTACGAAATTTATTTAAACAAATTTAATGTGATTGTCATCAGCAGGTGAAAACACAAGTCAAAAAAGCTCTTTACATGAATTCCACTCTTTACCATTACCGCCCTGATTTAACAGCGTGTTCAGATCGATACACAACAGCTATTAAAACTTCCAATAAATATAAATTACTTATTGTACAATCTAAGAATTTTATTGATATTATGATTTAATTTCATTGTACGTGTTGACTGTTAAGCCGAGTAAATTCGAAAATTCACCTGAACGTTGACGTTTGATTTATAGTGCCGCCATCTAGTGGGAATTTTCTTAAACATCTCCCATTAAATATATTTGGAAATTATTGAAAGTTACAAGAATTGTAATTAATTATTAATCATCATATATATTATTTCTCAAGGCCTTTTTTTGGTCCGTACGCCATAATTTCTTTAATACTTCATCAAATTTCATGAATGAGGCATAATTTTAAAGCTTTTCTTAACTGCTACACAGGAAAAATATACAATATACAATTATATGTACCGCTACTCTTAAATTTGAAATTTAAAAGCATTTAAGAGGAGGTCCTTTAATATATGCCATATTGGTGTTGTATATGTTAGCTAGCAACCGAGTGGCCAAGTGGTTAAGAGCGGAAGGCTGGTATACCCGTCACCCATGGTTCGACCCCGCAATTCGTTTACGTTTTCTCCAATTAATTGTTTTGCTGGATCGTTGATTTTTGATTAACTAAATTTAAAAAGGGTTCTTTTAAATTTAATTTGTTGTTTTTATTTTTAAGAAGTAAATTGAAAAAAAGTAGAAAATATACTATTAAAATTATTTATTAAATTAAACATTCATTGCATAAAATGCCTTTTTCGAATGAGCTCATCGAACATACTCTATTATTAGTAATTTATTAGCTGATAAATTTAAAATATTTTATGTGAAAACAAGATATTCTCTCACATTCATTTATATTATGATTGGGTAGAGCTTAACCAACCAACAGTAACTATATTTTTAGTAATGGAACTTTTTCATTAGCGTATTTTAATGCAATGAATACTACTAAGAAAAATAATTATCAATATTATCGTGATTATCTTATTATTTTGAATATCTAAATATTAGTGAGGAAAAAATTGTAACAGCTATTTGTACTGATGTGTTCAATGACATGTCTTCTTTTGTACCAACACTCTTTTGCTTTTTTCTATTCTTCATAATGTCCTTTCCCCCAAATTAGTACGGAATTCCGCACGGGTAGACTAGTGTTTAATAAATTAATTTTTATGATCGTTGACCCGCTTTAAATTCGTTCTACGCGTTCTACTTACGATTCGTTCTATTGCTCCTGTTTTATATTTGCTTTCATATCTCTGGTCTAATTATAAACGGAATTATGCTCCCAATAAGCGAATAATATTCGGATGTGCAATAGGAAATGTTTTGGTTCAGTAGAGTTTGGTCCAAATAAGCGGCTGGTCCGATTATCCGGTGGTCCATTCAAGCGGCTTCCATTGTACTACTTTGTACAATTTTTAACATAACATGAAGAAAAATGCCTGAAATTTGTATTGACAAAATTGAAATAACTCACCAAAAACGTAAAATGCCGTAGGCCATCCGCCTATAGAAATATTGTCACAAATGAAACTTGTTAAGACAGCACCAACTATAAAGCCCAAGCTAGTACCCGAGATGATGAATCCGTTTAACTGACCTCTCTCAGCCCGAGGGAACCAGTTGGCGGACAAAACAGCAACAGCTGTAAACATGAATGCCTGAAATATTGATTTTTATTCTAAAGAAAATTATATAATAATGTTGTATTATTTTATATAACAGGAAATTGTAAAAAATTTCATTTTCGTAGCCAGACCACTAATTCGATTTACTTGCAGTGAAATCTTTGGCATTTACACTTTTAGGACAAAATGGCGCTGGTAAGTTTTACAGAATTCGAACAATTAATATTTTTTGCTATTATATACTAATTATATTTTTGTTGTACAACTTAGTTTCATTTCATACAAATTCAGTACACGTATTAATTGTGATTGTTTTGCTTAAGGAAATGTTCAGAAGTAAAATTGAAAATGTATTCTATAAAGTTGTGCTTGTTGTTCTGAACTGCAAATACATATGCTTACGTAATATAGCGTGACGTATGACAAAGTGGGGTAGGGATGCTTAATGCTAACTACGACCTCCGTCTATAGCATCCTGGCCTTCCCGGATTAATGGCCGCAGCGCTGTATTCCTTCCTTCCGACCACAAACACTTGACGTACTGGAACCGGCCTTAAAGGCCGAACTAGCGAGCGTTGCCTACCTGCTTTACCATCCCAGAGCCGCAGTCATACTACAAAGTAAGACTAACATCAGCCGAAACCGGATAATGCTATTTTAGTCGCCTCTTACGACACGCATAACTTCGTTGGCGCTATTCTACCCCGGCTACCACACGAAGAATGAAGTGTGACATTTTGCGATAAAGGACGGGAGGGATGGGGGTCAAATACATTGAAAAAAAAGTGTGACAGCACTTATGAACGACCCCTATTTATGATCAAATTAGGTAAAGCTGTTACTAAAATGCAGTAATCTCAAGCGGAGCTTAATACGTATGAGCTATTAAATTAGCCATTGACTTAACTACATTTTCAAAACAATTTGACTGACACTAGTATGTTTCTCACCGCCTCAACCTTACAACCCGATTCAAAGAAACATTGTGGGGGCATTGAGAGCGCTTAAAATTTTGCTTCTAACTTCTGTAAATTGAAAAGTTTTAATAAAGATTAAATTTGCACAACAATTGTTCATTTTTAAGATGTATGTGTTACGGTGAATGTCCGAAATTGGAGAATGTCGACATTCTCCTGTCTGATAGATGGTGATTGTCGACATTCTCTATTTGGTGTATGCCGACATTCCCCGGTGATTGTCGACATTTTCCTATTTCAGAGATTCACCGTAACAAATGTATGCATCAATTTGGTTCACTTCGTATGATAGGCAAAAAAGTAAAAGATAAGATTAATCATTATAAGAGTAATCCCTCATCCTCTATCCCCACACCCACGCAATTCAAACACACATACTCACACACGCGCAAAAATGAAGTGTAAACAAATCAATGAAATGCGTGTCCAGAAAAGGAAATACAATACAAATGGAATTCTTCATTCTTTACTAACCTGTCCACATCCCCGTACGAACTGAACAAGCAATAAAATATAAGCGTTGTTGTAAGCGGCGAAAGGTGTCACTAAAGTACAAAGAGAAGAAACAAGAGTTCCCCAGATTAACGTGGTTCTTGGTCCATATGTTTCTACTATTTTCCCTGAAATCAGGAGCAGCAACACCGTTCCCACAAAAGCAGATCCTAATATGTAACCTTGTGTTTTCAATGTCCATTTAAACGTTGGGGGGTTCTGAAAAGAAAAAATATATATATACACACTGAGCCAAAGAATCTTTAAGATAGATTTATAAAATATAATAAAAACTAGTCATTAAAGTTTTTTAAGTATTTTTATTCAAAAAAAGCTTTTTTAGCTTCAATACATTTGTTACATCGGTTTAACAACGATTCGAAGGCCCATACCAGCTCACATTGCGGCATTGCCTCCAAAGCTCGCGTCGAAAGCTGTTTGTACACAGTGTGACAAAGAAGTTTTAAGACTACATCTAGAGCTAAGCTTACAGTGGCGCTATCAGTGTCATCGAGCATTCGTTAAACTTCTTAACTAGCAACTGATCCACTGTCAAATCTTCAGGTCATTTTCTTTTTAATGTGATGACATTGACACTATACAAAGAGCTTTGACGCGAGCTTTGGGGCCAGTCCCACAATGTGAGTTGGAACAGGCATTCTAATCGTTGTTACACCGCCACTGTAAGCTTAGCTCTAGATGTAGTCTTAAAACTTCTTCGTCACACTGTGTACAAACAGCTTCCACGCGAGCTTTGGAGGCAGTGCCTCAATGTGAGCTGGTATGGGCCTTCGAATCGTTGTTAAACCGATGCAACAAATGTATTGAAGCCGAAGGAGCTTATTTTGAATAAAAATACTTTTAAAAATATAATTAATAGTTTTTATTTTATTCTTTTAAACCAAGTCTTAAAAATAAACTAAATTGAAAATGGTTTTTTAGAGCAGTTAGTTTAATCCCCAAATTGGGAAACAGATGAGAGTCATATTTTTTAATTTGTAGCCACTACGGAACCATAATTAAAACGTTTCTTATTATATATCATGAACTATTAATTATATTGACGTGTAGTACGTTAATCCTTCATTAATACCTAATAAGTTATTTCAACCCCCTTTGTAAGTAGAAAACGTAACGCAATGCGTGAAATTTTCCTTACTCTTGGAGTTATTTTTGCGTGTGTGTATGCATCGGTATATTCTAATGGACATCCAAAAATAGAACCACAGCATTCGTATTTAATTTGAGTACTGTTTTGCATTTATGGACTTAAATTTAGCCGAAATTGCTATGATTACATTTTATTTTAGTTTTCAAAATACTCAATCATTTGCAATTCCATTGAGACGAAAAGGGATTTAAATTTTATTTTTCAAATGTCTATATTTGATACAAAAAATAAAATATTTTTATTTATTTATTTTTCATTTTACAAGCACATATCAAGTGTCCTTATTATTTGGCTCTTTAAAGACATCTAAACATAACTACGTCATTCACGTTGATTCAAATTGCATAACTACAGCTCAGGTGCCGCCATCTAGGCAGCGAAAATTGCGGCAATGGTATCACATTCAGTGGTTGCCGCTAAAAGAGTTAGTACCAATCTGGGAACGCACTAGGTCTGCAATGGTTAAGAACCAATACTGTAGCCCATTATAAAGAAAAAAGACTTTATTCACTCGAATCTCATAAACTTAAACACAAAGTTTGGATAGCCCTCACTGCTTGAGCTTTAACATTTGGGATTTCTGGTTGAGAAAATTTCTCGGTTCATGCATAATAAAAGCTGTGTATAAAGTATCCTCAAGATTGGTGATGATGAAAAGGACATGAAATGGCCCATTTCTAAATTTGAAAGCAATGTAATAAAAATTATTATTTTAAAAGATACTGCACTTGACTTAGCAGAAGACCTTTCGTTGTTTCTTCCGACGCCCTTGAAAGAGTGCGATTTTCTAAGTCGGAAGTGTTCACCATAGCTACAATCGCGATGCTTAGATTCATTCGATGAGCATTGATCAAAAATGTAATGAGAAATCCCATGAAAGCAATGATGTGTCGACGTTTCATGCATGATTTTTCAACTTCTGCAATTTAAAAATAAATTCTCTCAGAAAAAGAAATGTTAAGGAAATAAAACTTGAGATTTATTTATACAGTTGAGTCGATGGTTTTTACAAAAAGAACATGAGTTTGTATTAATGAAACTTTTCGCTACGCTACGGAAACTATTTATTTCACTCATAAATGAGTTAAATGCGACAAGTAATTTTTTGTACCGCCGTAAGAAGTATCACAATTTCACCTTATAATTTTATTTTAGTTAAATTGAAGTTAATTGAAATTAATTTTAAAAAATTTCAATATTAAAGTAAAACTCTAAACGAATTAATTAACGTAAAACTTAAAACGAAAATCCTGCTCTCGACTCCTGCTCGAGCAGCGAGCCAAAAGTGTCGAATTAGACACTTTTGATATTTTTCGAATTAGAAGGAATATTATATTATAAAGTGTTGGTTTAAAATTGCATTCGTTCAAAATTTAAAATTTTTCACAGAGTAGTTTTTTTTTTCAAATTGTAAAGAAAACCTTTTGTTTGGTTTTTGCTTTTTTAATAACAATTAAAAGTTAATCCAAACCATCTAAAATTATCATGCTGTCCTCTCCAAAATTAAATTTTTTTACAGTGAAAAATGTTCTCTCAACCCCATGCTTGCCGCAGGGTGGCATTGTGGTAAGGAGCTCGAAAGTCCAAGTTTGCGGATTCAAACATTATTCATACTATCTCAAGTCTGTAGATATTCGAGGTGCAGAAAATAGACATAGTCCATGTTGTACGGTATGTTGAAGGTCTATTGTGTACCCAATTGGCTTGAATACTTTCGGCTAAGTTATATTGCTACTGTAATTTCACATTATCAGAACCCAGGTGCTTCACTCTAAGAAAACTTTTAGCTTCACATTTCTCAAGTGATAATGGCATTCGTCAATAGTGGGGCCCTAAAATAGAGGTCAGGCTCTGGGAAACACACTACGCATGCAAATGCTAATGAGTATGCGTAGGTGGTACTTATATATTATAAAATGCATTTTCAGATTTACATACTTTCTATTTTCTTTCGTTATCATCTATTATACAATTCTAGGGTTTATCTTTCTTCTCATCATATGTCTATCCGTCAAAAATAGTTCCTCTCTAAAAATATTACATCTCTACGCATTAATATTTTTTAATTATCAATACAAATCGGGGAACCAACTCCAAGAACTGTAAATACAACCAATATCGAACTACTTCACTAAATACAAGAGAAACCACTTTATTTATTTAAACTTTAAACATAGCACTGAACGATAGTAACAAAACCTGGGAATTTTAAAGTATATAACCCGGAAAAAAAAGTGTTACCAACTGTATGAAAAACTTACATTACTTACCTAGAGTACAAAAACTTTCGTCTACGACTCCTCAGTAACTGCCATTGTTCCTAGTGCTTTTTATGAAGAAAACATGCAATGAGAAAAATACTTTCTGTGTACTTACAGGCAAAGAGATTTACAGTTCTACTATCAACCAAAGCAAGCCGGCTGGCAGAGGGCCAGGAAGAATCCATTCATGGTTATGGGAGGAACTGCTGGTATAAAGATTGTGCCTCTATCTTCTCGCTCTAGTTCCTTTAGCATACTTTATTTCTTCCAAACGGATGTTATATACCAATTTATAAATTTAGTTGCTTTCAAAAAACAGAGAAGCAAGCATTCTGATTCATGTACTAAATAAACGCGCATGCAAAACAAACATCCATAAAACTCGAATGAATTCGTTCTTTTCTGCCATGCGCAGAAGCGTCCAACTATCAAAATTCCGTAGTGGAACTGTAAATCTGTTTGGGAGGGAACGTCCTGTTTTTCTCAGTCTCACTTTACATTTTCAGCCTGAAAGGAGGAATCACTTGACTTTCTATTTTTCCGTTTATTTTTTTTTTCGAATATTTCTAAAAGAAGACAAAATTAATGTAGATCATAAAAACAATGTGAAAGCAAACACTTACCTCCTGTTTTTTCAGTAACGATAATCGGTCCATTTTCGTTTACTGTTTTGACATCGTAACTTTCTCTCCGTCCAAAGATAATGTTGAAAAGTTCTAATATATATGTGAGGCCTAACATCATATCAAATTAGTGAGTACTGCTTAATCAAATCTAAGTTATTGCATTTTAAACCAACAAGCAAAGAGCTAAATAAAAAAGAAGAAATGTTGCTGTAGGGCACAGACAAGAAAGTTGTGGAATTGGGAAAAAATGCTTTTTTTCTCCAATTCCAATTTTATTATTTATTATCAAAATATTTTTCATTTAGCAAATATTTCACCAAAAAATTATTTGATGCAATGATTTTTATTTCTATTTCGCAGTTTATGATTAAAAAAAATCATAATAGCTCTTCAGCTGCGATGAAGATTTAAACTTAAAAGTACTCTCATCATATTTCATCAGCGTGGCATTCAATTCGCTTAGTGAGGCGTTTATTTTAGCTTTAGATTTTATTCTTTTAAAGTATAATACCGTACATTAATTATTTAATGAAAGAAGTATTAATAATCAAGTTTGTTGCATACGATAACCCGACAAAGAATTATCATCATTAATCAGTTACGTTCTGATCGTACTCCTTCTTTTTTTTTTTTTTTTTCTATTGCATCTTCCCAGTAATAACATTACTATGAAGATCAGATTCAATTTTGCTACTCATATGAAGGGGGGGGGGTAGGGCCGACGTTTCTGTCAGAAAAGAGGAAATATTGCAGCAGAGAACTCTCCAAACGTCCAATTGTGGAATTTTTAGCCCTAGTAGCACCCAGGTTTTTTTTTAAAGCCCAGCACTAAAGCTATTTAAACTACGTTTTTCAGATAGGGCAGTTTAATTCAAATTTATAAGGTAGCTTTTTTTTCTCCGGCGGACTTAATTTAAACTGTTGAACTAATATTTTAATTTAAACATTTTTAAATTATTTTGCCTTATAAAATTTCAAAAAAGCATGTTTTTCAAAACGCTCAAAATCTATTGTGACACTATAGTCGGTGCACCAACTGTAATAGCTTAATTGAAATTTTCCAGTACATAATTCAAAGTATTAATATTTTCTCAGATAAATACTTTTTCTTTCGTCGTTTATTTTCTATTATTCAATTTCTAATGAAAGTATTAAGTCCACATAGAAAACATCTGACTCATAGTTTCTTTCTATTTACTTATTTATTTATTTTTGGTGATATTTTTGCTATTGAATATAAAATTTAGATAGCACCCTCAATTCTGATAAATTGTCTCCCTTTCATAATACGTGGTTAAAACAATAATCATCAATGGTGAATGCAACAGATGCAGGTTTACTGAAAATGAAGTAACCAATTGAATCGTTTATTTCGTAAAGGTAACAACTCTTAAAAACAATTTTTTTTCAGGAGACAGAAGAAAAAAGGCTTATGAACAATGCGAAACCTTTACGGGTCTGATCTTTTACTGTTTTATTTTAGTAGGTAATAGCAATGCAATATTGTTAAATTAAAACTATCCTTGATTAATTATGTGATAAAAATTAATAAATTAATGCTGAGAAGTGTTCTTTTTTCAAAACGGAGATGTTACCTTTTCGAAGTAAACGATTCAATTTTAAATAACACAACAAATTGATTTCCTGAATGTGACATCAAAGACATTGAAAAAAACGGAAAACCATTACTCTATTTTAAAATATATTATACTTACCCTATGTGGATCATTATATTCACTTAGATGTTCTTTATACTGAAAACTCAACTGATATTAAACATTTTTAATGTAGGGCCAAAAGGTTGAATTAATAAGAAATCTGCATTTTATTGATAGATACAAATAAGTTTGTTTCAAAAATATGTTACGTTTTGACATACCTGTCAGGAAACAGCAATGGAACTGTTATCTATGAATGTTGACTTTACTATATATAGACTATAAAAGAAACTAGCAAAATAATAACTAAAATAGAATACAATAATAAAACGCATATTTGGAAAATATATTTACTTTTACAATAAACTAAATAACTATTTGTTAATAAAATTTCAAAGCATTTACCAGCGCATCAACAAAACCACCAAATAACATTTCCGTAACTATCCTTATGTTTTAACTACTTGTGCTAGGAAATCTATGCAGTAGTATTAACAATAAGCGATTAATAATCGTTAAATTAACAGAAGATAACAAAACGTTGAAAAATGCAGCCCTTAGTTTGTAAGTAAAATTCCAAAAATTTTACGTACGTATCAACAAATCCTCTGAATGGTACTTTCCCTAATAGGAGACAAACACGCAAGGGTTACCTATGCATGCTGCATTGTCTATATTTTACTTATACAATCAATAATTAGCAAAATAAACGCTAAATTAACATAAGACAACAAAGCATAATTGTTGAATACAGTTATTAATTATTCTACAATGGAGTAAATAGCATACTTGTAAGTAACATTTCAATGAATATTTATATACACACTGCGCATCAACAAGTCCACTGCATGGTATTTCCTTAAATATTTTTTGTTTTGACACACTTTCGGTAGGAAACAGATACGTATCTTGAATTGCCTCCGTTTACCTTATACAATCAACAAGTAGCAAAATAATAGCTAAATTAACATAGAGAAATAAAGAAAAATTGTAAAAAAGTCAATAATTATTTAAAAATAAACAAAATAGTCAACCCTTTTCATTAAAATTACAATGCATTTGCTTACACATCGATAAAGCTCAAAATGGAACTTTCTAAAATATCTATTATAACAATTTCATTAAAGATAAATATGCGTAAGTGCGTATTGCTTTCTTTACCTTTTATGACTAAACGTTAGATAAACAATGACTAGATTATCACAAATGATAACTCCCGAACATGAGAAATAATCATTAGTACTTTTACCATACATATAATAAAATTGCACTGTATTTATCTGAGCATTAATAAAACCAGTAATCTGTACTTTCTGGCCAAACTTGTATGGAAATGGGCAAACTTACAATTGGCTGAATCAATAATCAATCATTCATTAGTAATTGAGAACTGATAGAAACATAGCGAGAAAGTTAGGAATGGTCAAAATTACAACTGGCTGCAAATGACTATTCTTCTCAATGACGTTATACCAACTATATGTTTAAAACAGCTGAATGCGTGGGAATGAATGCTAAGGGTAAAAGTGTGCGCGGAAAGTAAACGCTAATATTTTTTCACTCATCCCACCTGGATGGAAAACAAATCTAACCTAGACTTATTATGCAGGAATTTAATACTAAAAACATACTTTACTAGTAGTGGAAAATCACGAATATTCATCGAGTCACACTCACACTGCCCTGATATGCAGTGACAAAAAAAATCCCAACACCACATTTATCTAGATCTTATATATTATTTATCCAGCCTGTTTTTCTGTCGGTTCGCGAGATCTTCCTTATTCCTTTACCATATTCCATGATTTACCCCTCATTTTAAAGCTTATCGGGCCAGTTAATGACGAAAAATAGATTCACCGTTTAAAAATGTACCGCTTCTCTTAAATTTGAGATCTAAAATCACCTAAGAAGAGGTCCTTTACTGGATGCGTCGATTGATTTTCCGATAGATATCCAATCGGATATAGACTTGAATCATCAAAGTTTATATTTCTTTTTTAAATTGCACTTCCGTCATAATAAACAGAACTTATGATAAAGAAATCTTAGAGGATCTGTCAACTTAACCGAAAAATGCCATCAAATAACCACTTAGCCAAAATTACTAGCACGTCAGACTTTTCTTGTAAGTAAGTATTTTTGAAATTACTGTTGATATTTTGTACCACAAAGATAACCTACAAACATGCGCAGTGCGGAATTCCACATGGTTCGGCTAGTAACATATATAAGTGATTAAAATTTCAAGATCAAGGGGTTGATATCATCGCGAGGAGAATTATTTCAAATGTTAAATGCTGCTACATTGAAAACTGGTTTAACAAGTAGAATTCTTAATGTAAGCGAACGTGCATGCATTGTGCCGTCCGGGTGAATGGATGTCAGTTTGTAGGATGTAGTTCCATTGCACTAGGTCGATCAAAGCAGGTACAGTTAATGTTGGTTGTGAATGACATTGGTGTTGTCGTCCAACGACGTCCCATCCGTGCTCAAATGGAAAAAGATCAGATAATCTAGGAGACCAAGGCAATGTGTCGACGCTCAGTAGAGCATGTTGGATTACAACAGCGCTTGAAGGTGAGCATTATCATATTGGAAAACAGCGCTATGAAGGCGAGCATTATCATATTGGAAAACAGCGCTATGAAGGCGAGCATTATCATATTAAAAACACCCCCTTGAATGCTGTTCATGAATGCAGCACTACGGATTGAATCGCCAGACTGATAAACAAATTTGCAGTTAGGGTGCGTTGGATTACAACGAGAGAGCGCCTGCTGTCAGAGGAAATTGCTCCTCGTGGCAGAACTCTAGATACCGATCCACTGTGGCTAGGCCATAGACAGCTTGATTGCAGGCGTTCGCTGAGCCTTCTTCTAACCAACATACGGCCATCACTCGAACCAAGGCTAAACCAGCTTTCATCAGAAAACACAATAAATCTCCATTTCGTCCTCCAATGAGATCTAGCTCGACAGAATTGATATCGCAAACGGCAGTGGTTCGTAGTCAGTAGGACGAAGGCTGCAGGGAGTCTGACTCGTAATTGTCCTTGAAGCAACCGATTTACAACAGTTCGTTGGGTCATGGCCACCAGCTCCGCGCAAAAGCAAAAGGCTTCGTCTAAAAGGTAGGAGTCTGGTGGAGATAAGTTCGTTGGATCATCCTGTGGCACCTGCTCCTAAGAGACAAAATGTCAGCAAGAACTATTCTTTTAATTTTTCTATTCAAACGAAGTATCGTCTATCTTGGTCTTCTTGGCAGATATGCATTTCTAAATTATTCTTGTGACTTATTCCTTCATGGCGTTGCAGTTTGGAGGGCCAACAGTGTATAATGTTTTAAACAGCTTACTGGAATGGAATTAAAGCTATTTCATCAGTATCCATCATTGTCAAGATCTCACTTTTACTTCATATAGCGCAATATTACAAACATAACGTTCATTTAAAAAAAAATTTCAGGTGACCAAACATTGAATTAACACTGCTTGAAGGAAAAAAGAACGAAAGTAACTTCAGTTACTTTAAATAGAGTTTTAGCGGATTTTCAATCCCATTAACACGTAATAAAAACTAGTGTATTTACATAATAACTTTTTCAGCAAACAAGACTTTTGGAAATTACTACAATATTAAAGATATTGAACGGGAAAATTTTTTATTATCGTAGTAACTTTTATTTTATCTCCAAAAAGTCGTATAAGATGGGTGAAAACATTCATAAATCTAACTACTGGACACACATACTACCGGCAAAAAGATATATGCTTTCACAGCTGCCAACCTACTCCGTTTAGCAATGTAATCTACAACTCACACGGCCAATTCACATCTGAAATAGCTCGTATCACGCATAGCTTAATCTGTGAGCTTAAACGTTTAATGAAATTAATATTTTTGGATATTTTAACTTAAATTGCAATTTTTAAAACAGTAGTAGTGTAGCACTAGAGCACATTTCGTGGCCCTCGATTGTAGATAACGAGAGTGCACAAAATGAACTAAGGGGTTTTTGTTAACTCTAAGCCGGCATGTTTGACGTTAGATTGGAACAACTACTTTTTAGGCAATGCTGCTGTTACCGTGTACACGTATTACTTATGATTAAAAGGTGAATTAGGGGACAATTTATGTTGTCTTAGAGGTTCGGTTTGGTTACGTTCTATTTTAAATTGGTGTATGTCTGTTATTGCCCTCGGGCATGCTATTTTATCGTAATGTTGTGCTTAAAACTTCTTTATTATCTCATCTTTAGATACCGTAGGATAAAGATTTGTTTAATGTGTCATAGCATAAAATGGAGTAAGCACTCCATTACAACTGGTAAAAAAGATCTAGTAAACTTGGAATAAGCATGCCATGACTATTGGTGTACAAGCGGACTATTATTGGTGGGAAACCAATAGCAGGTTTTATAGGATTGCCCCCCCCCCCCCCAGGGTCATCCACGAGCTTGTTTTCCAATGCAAGTGCTGCAATATGTATGCATGCAAGGATTGTAATGAACGAATCTCAGCTCTCCGTAAGAAAATTCTATTTGCCTGACGGTTTATCACTTATATCACATGAGGTTTTGACAATTAAAAAAAAAAATCACAAATTCCCTATGCTATTACACATGCGTACGCACTCACACACGCACACATTCATATGTAACTCTAAAAATGTCGGAATTTTAATTGGAAATATTTATTACACAAAAGAAAGAGCATAGAAACAATAAGAAATTGCACTGAAGGGCGTTTCATTAACAAAACCTTGAATAAGTGAACAGACTACCATTTAATATTTGTTGCTTTATAAGTATAGAATAATTAGCTCAGTGGGGTTACACGGATGAATATCAGTGGCAAACAACTTACGTCCGTCGCTGAGAATTTCAAGTGTGCAATGACACTTGAAGGGAGAAAGGGTATTGCTTGACTGACATCTTTAAGATATGGCAGAAGTTTTTCTTACTAGCAAATACATAATGTTAATGGATCGCTTTTACACCGCGGCCTTGCTTTACCATACCCTATATGTTGTTTTAGCTCTTAATAAATATCAGGATTCATTATGTATAAGACACTTTAACACAATTACTGGTGGAAAAAAAAACCTTACAAAATGGGGCGTGGCCTAAAACTGTGCGAACCCTGTTTAAAAATTTAATTAAGCACATTTTTTTTTAAAAAGCAGATTTTCCCTCACATTTGCGTTTTAAAAAGCGTTTTTTTTTTTTTAATTTCTTCCCCTCTCTCTTTCTCTCTTTAGAAATATCTTCTTATGCTCCGCAATTATTATTATTTCCTTCTTCCTAATGGAGCTGCATATTGGTTTATTGCCTTTTCAAACCTAATACATTACCCACGAATTGGGACTTTTCTAATTCACCCCCCCCCCTACCCTGTTAGCACGTGGCCTTAGGGCTGCCCTCCCCCGGGTACGGGTAAGTGAATTTCGACGACAGCTCGTGGCCGACCGGAGCTAGATTCACTGGGCGTCAGGCCAGCCTTACAACATTGCTGTGTGGACATGGCCCTCCTTGATACCCTTATGCTTGAAGAGTATCATTGGAGGGTTGTGGTTCCCTCCACGAATCGGGACTATCTTTTTCAACAATACCACTATGTTTAAGCGATCAGCGCCTCTCATGAGAGGATAAAACTAAGAATTAAACAAGAACTAAGCCGGCCAACCTTTCCTTGAAACTTTTTTCTCTGGATTTTTTAAGGATAATTTTGAATGAATCAATGAATAAATGAGTGAATGAATGAATAAAGGAGCGAATGCATGAAGAAATAAATGCATGAATGAGTTAGTGAAAAAATTTTAAAAGAAAGAAAAGAAAAGAAGACGATTGCAGCTTATAAGACATAATGTAAGCCTATATATATATATATATATATTAAATTGATTATTTACGATTTGATATTTAGTGTACGAGTATTAACTGTTAAAAGGTGTATTTCATCTATGAAGAATTTAAGCTAAAAGAGTACGAAAGAGAAATCTATATTTAAATTTGCCAATTATATTTCGGCACACGAGAAAGCAGGCACGTATAGTTCTAGACGGAACTTCTGCCTTCTTGTTTAAGAGAAGAAATACTTTTTGCGTTCTCTTTTCTCCGATCTCTGAAACTTAATAAATGATAAATGTTATAAATCATTTTTGTTCCTAAATAAAATACTAAACATGGAAAAAATCTCTTTCAATCTAACTTCTATCTCACTTTCTTTTTTCTGTTGCTTCTAGTTTATCATTTTGAAACCTATACGAAAGTATTTTAGAGCAAACCGATTTGAAAACATAATAAAACACAAATTCTGATACAAATGCCCCTTGTGATATTGCGTCCAAAGAAGAAATGTGTGTTCTATTTCTTTCAACTTAAATTGATTTAACTTATATCAATAAATTTATAAAAGATGTAATTATTTTGTGTATAAAAGTATAAAAATCACGTTTATAATAGGAAATTCAGATGGAGATGTGCTTCTGATTGTTTATTCATACGCCATAGTATGTGTAGATTTCGTGTTTGGGTAGTAAGACTTAGCTGGTAAAGTTATGGAACAATTGTATTTCTGGAGAAAGACGAGACCTTGGCTATGTTAAAGTCGTGTGCGTTATCACTTGCTAGACACCGGGCACATTGGATAGCTTAAGAAAACAGTTACTTTACTTTTCATTATTCGTTGCTCAAAGGTAATTTTCAAAGAAAAAAAGGTGAGCAATCTTGTTTGTTTAAAGTTTCAAGTTTTACACTGGTCCGTTAAAGTTTGACATGCAATGCGTTACTACATAAAATTTCAAATATTTGGTTTGCCTTTTTTTTTTTTTTTTCGGAATTCGTGAATTTTCCTTCAGTTTCAACAGTTTTATATGTGTTTATGCGAAGAAAATGATTCCGTGTTAATGTATTTTTAACTGGTAATCAATATCCTCCCACGAAAATATATGTTGTATCTGAGTTAAATAAATGGCTTTTACTAATGAATTTTCCACTTGCATTTAGCATTGGTATCAGAATTAAGGGCGTGTAATATCGCTGTAATGATACTTTGTTATTTTTCGATAGGAAAAATTATTTTGGTGACGCTTGTACTGAAAAAAACTGTAAGAATCTGGGGAAATCACTTATCCTGTTAACCACTAAGTTTCATTTCACACTGGTCCAAATCGGTTTTCAGTGGATTCAAGCCAGTTACCCGCCAATGAGTTTGAAAGTTGTGTATCTCTGTGTATCACACATGAAAAATAAAAAGGAAGATTTTACGTCTTGCTCCTGACATTTTTAAAAAGAACTAAAGCAAATTTAACCTCTTCATCCCAAGTGTACCCAATTGGGTACATTTTAAAACACTGTTTATTAACTGCACATTTTAAAATACTGTTTATTAAGTACACATTTTAAAATACTGTTTATTAACTACTGTTTGAGCAATTTGAAAGCTAAAACACCCAATTGTTTTTTAAATTAATCTACAGATAGTTTACTTTGTTTTAAACATTGAAAACATGGAAATTGGGCATTAATTATTATTTAAACTAATTATTAATTAAAATTCAAAAAAATTTTGTTTTGCAATCATTTTTTAAATCAGAAAACCAAAAAATTGTGCCAAAATTGTTTGTGCTTAGTTTTGGGGTCTGAAAAGGTTAAATTATTATTTATTATTATTTATTATTATTTTGCCAAGAAGAAGATTTCAAGTGTTGTTTTTTGACACTTGGTTTATTGCTTGATTTTATCCTAGCATTAAGCTTTTCATAAGCATGTTAAATTATGAGTCCATATTTTTAATGGTTTTTACGTTACTCGTAACAGTAATGCGCTTAATCATTACTGGCTTTCATCACAAAAATGGACTCAATAGTAAAGTCTTAGCAAGCAACCTAACGCATAGCAATATTGCTACGTCACAGTATTGCTATATTGCCCAATCTTTGATTTGCTGCTGTTTCTGTTAAAAACTACTGACAGATCAGTGACTATGACTTTAAGTATAGGAACAACCAACCTTTCAGATAATACTTAAAGCGAAATTACACTCCCTCATGAATGCAACATTAAAAGCTATGTTGAGCTGAATGAATCCTTTTAACTATCCGGTCTTTTCAAATAAGAATACGCCTTTGATCCTGTTTAGTCAAATACCTATAGTTTTTAATACTTCCTTATGAGACAGTCACTGTTATAATATTTATATAAAAAATTACCAAAACTTTCGAAAACAAAATCCTTCATATCGGCACGAAATGTGGGTTATGTCCTCAGGGTCATGTGTTTGGGCAGCCTTCATATAAGAGCAATTAAACAAAGCCTGGTTTAATTTACAAATGGAGATTGATCATACTTGTCAAACACAGCCTCGGTCAAAAAATCATCGCTGTGGGCTTTATAATGTAATAACGCGAAAAAGAACGAATCTAAAAAATAATGAGTGGTTCATAGGGAAAATATGATCCCATCTGCTAAACGAGGTGATTGCAAAGTTATACGGACGCGTAAGAGACTTTTTTTCAACGATGACCTCTAGAAGAAAGTGGAACTTCAATGAATCTAAGGCAGTGGTCGGCAACCCGTCGATCCCGACATCATTTTGGAGAGTTTATATAGTTTTAAAAAAATCAAATGACTTTTGGATTAGAAGGCGAACATTTTTTTTCTCAGAAAATGTTCGCCATTAATTTGTCAGACCATTCGCCGGGCCTAAAAAAACTTGCCAATGTTATAGAATGTCAGTCGTCACATCAACTATGCTCTCTGTGAGAGTTAATTGAAGTAAGTAAGGGCCTTTCACATGTGTGTTTTATTCAGAAAACGAAGCAAAAACTAACAGTATTTTATCAAATTTAAAAGAAATAATACATTAGTATCTGAAATATTGTTTTGATGGGAGTTAACTGAAAAACTTTTTTTAAATTAAGGTATTTTATAAACATCAAAACTTGTTATGACAAGGATTATCCTACAATTTGAAGACAAGCGTAGTCCCCATGTCTCATTCATAGTGTATGCAACCTTTCCCCCTTCCCGAGTCGATCATGCTGTTCGGCGAACTTGGAAAGTAGATCTTCAGTTACTTTAGGTTTGCAAGACTGAATTCCTACCAGTTTTTATAATAAAAATTGTTTAATAGAAAATTTTAAACGTACAGTTTAATGTGATTTGAACGGCAACTTAAAAATGCAGTGTGATGTGTACTCGAAAACTTTCTAAATGCCTTTCTTGCTGTAGAATTTATCTAACGAGGTTTCTGTAATAAAAGCTTTTGCGGTGTAGCGAACGAAATGAATTCTTGCATGGGTTTGTGTACTGAAATTATTTTTCAAGACTATTGCTGTAATAAGTATGCTTGAAGGTTCCTCTAACATAAGAAAACAGACAAATTTTGCTGTCTGCACAACTGCCAGTTTAATTTTATAACTGTTTAAAAATTATGCGAAATTAATTATTAAAGCATAGTGAGCCGCGGTTATCCAAACCCCGACTAACTGAGGTACATACTTCTTCGAATATTGGTTTGTGTATGGAAGTGAAAATCCTGTGCTTGGCATCGAATAAGAACAAACATTTTAGTAATTATAAAGGATAAAAGCTCCTTTACAATCAAAATCACATTAGTCCATGAAAAAAGCGCCTTTGGTGCGGGCCTTTCTTTTTTGACGCCCGTGTGCCGATGGCGCAGTCACTGACTGACGTCAGTCAGCCAATGAGGCCGCTGCTGACGTTAATGCTTTTTCATTTTCCTAATAAACAGTTTGTTTACGGTTTGTTTCTTTTCGTTTTGTACTGTACTGTATTTGTTACGTGATGAGTGCTAAACGCAAACGAACTGTTGTGTCTTTGGAGGCTAAATTACAAGTCACCAACAGGTTCGATAAAGTAGGGACAAAAAGCCGAATTAGAAAAGTGGTTTAAATTTAGGTGTGAGCGAATCATCATTTCATAATATGTACAGTAAATGCCTTTTTTCACATCTTTGACGAGGTTTTCTTTCATTTCACCTATTTACCCACGTTTCCCTCTTGATAGTCCGTGTTATCTGAGTTTTCGATTATCCGACAGGTACCCTCGGTCCACATTACCTCGGATAACCGAGGCTCTAGTGTACTAAAGTATTATGGTAGGCCAAAATTCCCATGCCTTTCAGAAGGCTCATTCATTTATCAAACTAACAAAGAGCCATTAATTTCTTTTCTCCGTCCTGCAAATATTTTTTCTCTAATATATTAGAACATTGAGATACAGTAACAGATGTAGGTAACGTGGAGGAGAGCGAACATAATGATTAGAACATTGAGATACAGTAACAGATGTAGGTAACGTGGAGGAGAGCGAACATAATGATGGGGTTTTTTTTTTTTTTTTTGATCAAGTGATCACTTCAATACAAATGCAATGCCTTAAACTCTTGCTAAAAAACGTGCAATTGCAAGGGGCAAAGTTGGATTACATGACTTTTTGTCGCACACTACAGAAGCATATCTTTTTATTATTATTATCATTTACATTCTCAACCCATTCTCTTGGGATATGTTTTCACTTAACTTGTGTTTTTACATTTTCATTTAAAGAATTTTTTTCCACAGCATTTTTATCTTGTTTAACAGATGCACTTGCAACATTTTCGTTCAAATGATTCTGTTGCAATATTTTCATTTAAACGATTCTCTTCTAACAATTTTGTTTGAACTATTCTTTTTTTCTTTTTCCAATATCAATTCCATTGAAGCGACACTGTTTTTACAATTTTATTCTAACCATACGTTTTTGGCAATTTTATTTTTGCTAATAAACAAAAAACTCAGAAGAAAATGTTATTTTAAAAGTGAAAAAAAAAACTTAGCTACAATCCTTCAGTTCGAAAATATTTAATAGATACGTTTTCCTCTTATCCCATCAAATTTTATCAAATTATCAAATTATTTTGATAATTTATCAATTATCACATTTATCAAATTTTTGTTATACTTATTTGCTTCGGACACCAAAATTACGACCAGTTAAAGACTATAACGTGATTTTCTTTATTGGGTTTAGTGCTGCCATCTGCTGTGAAAAATAATAACTTTTAAGTTTTTCATTTTTCTAAAGTGAAACCGCTGCAAAGAAATTACTAGTGTTTTCTGCTCCAAAAACATCCAGGAAGCTGAAATGGCAGAGTAACAACTATGGTTTCGAAGCTGTTTGAATTAACAAAAATATTCAAAAGAGCAATTAGGTTAATGAGTTATGGAAAGAAAGAGAGTAAAAGATGCTGTATTCTTAGAGTAAATAGGCAGTATTACATCCTAAATATTAGAATTCATTTTAACTAAATTCTTATACAACTGAGGAAATAGAAGTTATATATTTGATAAATAAGTAAGAAACTAGGGAAGAACATCACCGTCATCCGGCACAAGTTAGCATTTAAATTGCCTGTGAGTGTTTCAGGTTTGTTAGGAACATTATGTGTTGGAATTTTTTTTCCGTCAATTTATTTCCTAGATAGTATACAAGCCTGCATCTACAAGAGGAACAAGAACGGAAACGCTAGGCATACCATTGTTTAAAATTTACGTAACTGAAATTGAGATGGAAGAAAGGGTAAGACGATGGGATGTGCTGAAGCAAAGTTATGAAATTCTCAAACGATCTCTTAATGTTTTAACCTAAATCAAGAAGTTCCGTCTGGAACTACACTAGCCTACTTTCCCGTATACACCATTCTTAAATTTATAATCTAGCTGTCTCTTTCTCTCTCTTTCTCATTTAGATTTAATTCTTAATTACTTCAAAAATAACTTTTTCAACGGATAACACATGTTCATTCACTCACTCATTCATTCTTTCATTTATTCAGTCCTTCATTTATTCATTCATTCATTTACTCATTCACTCATTCATTTATCTTTTCATTCATTCACTCATTTATTTATTTATCATTTATTCACTCACTTATTCATTCATTCCTTCTTTCACCCATTCATTCATTTATTCTTTCACTCTTTCATTCATTCATTGATTCTTTCACTCATTCATTCATTTATTCATTGAGAAATATCCTTAAAAACCCGATCAAAAAATTTCATAGGAAAATAGATTCGGTCAGTTCTTGTTGAACTTCGTATCTGTATACATATTCTACAGCGTAATATCTTTCCGGTAAAGTTTGTTACAAGCAAATCCGTCCGTTAGATTAGGATTTATATGGGATTGAAATTTCTTCGCAGGCGCTAATGTTATATATACCTATACATTTTTTGAACTGTTCAAAAATGAACCAAAATTGTTCAAATCAATATTTCACGCCGAGAGTTTCTTCCAATAAGGTTGCTCGTAGGTACTTGGATTTTGTGATCAGAGTTTACATAATTTGCTTCACTTTTTCCCATAGGCGCTAATGTTAAAAACTTTTGAACTGTTGAAAATTGAACGAAAAATTGTTTAAATCAAAAAGTAAAATATGGAAATGAGATGTCCTCGCCGAGATCGAATGTAAAAGAATTTTTCGAATCGGACAATTCGTTCAACGTTACTAGGGGGTGGGGCGGGACAAACAGACCGACAGACCGACCCACACACATTTTCCCCATCTCAAAACCCTACTTTCAATAATTTTTATTTTCCAATCTTTATTTAATTACTTTTTTTACTTTTCTTTATTTTTAACGATATTTTTACGATACATTAAGCCTTATTTCATGCTTTATTATTTTATTTTTTTTTTTACTTTTACGTGAAAGTAGGCCAAAAAGGAATCGGACGAAAAAAACGGTGAGGAAAAAAGTTGTGCTTCGTACCTTCGTTTCTATTTGTTACAAAAACGGTGTAGAAATCTGGGAGTACTTCTTTTGATAAATACAAATTTTCAAGAAGCAAGCGAATCAATTAAAGACGGCAAAATAATTTTCGAAATATAATTGATGATAGTATTAATAATAATAATAATAATAATAATAACCAAATAATAATAACTTTGTAAGACATTGTAAGTATGATTTGGTCTCTTTTTAACAGAATTTAAAAAGTTTTGATTTACTCTTTTATTGAAGGCAGCGTTCTGGCTTGAAATATTTATTAACTACCTTTTGAGAAGTAATCAGTATTTAAGAAATGTAAAAACATGTGTGTAAACAAAGAATATAATGAAAGAAACACAGACACACGCATAGACTCATTTAATTTCTGGATGTTATTTGCCTAGTTCTGAAGAAAAAAGTTGTATAAGGAGCGCAGAGCAAAGAATAAGCATTGAACCAAACAACGTCTTATTAGGAAGAACTATTCTTAAAATCGTGCTGTATTGTTAGGGTAGCTTATATAACCGAAGAAAAGTATCCAGTGTTAGATGGGGTGTGCTTTACTCCTGAGGTAAGTGGACATTTCATTATCTGGGTTGTTTCAAATGGATTCGGTATTTTTTAGCGTGAAAAAGTGTAACGCAAGTAACTTCATTTAAGCAATTATAAATCAAATGCTGTCTGTGTAAAGTGTAGTTCTGGATGTTTTAAAGAATATTAAAGGGGGGTATAACACCTCTAATTCTATGCATTTGTACTATTGTATGCTTTCCGCCATCCCTACTCCCGCCCCCCCCCCCCTTAAACTCAATTTTTATTGCCTGTCACGTGATTCTTGGGTTAAAGTAAGCCTACGATTCCAGTTGTTCTAAAAACAATTGTAACAGCTGTTTTAAAATCACGAATGACAAAATTAAAAGTATGGTTAAAGTGTTGCGTCTTTGAATTACCTAGTTTTTGGGAAAAGAGAATTTAAAATTGGTTTTAAAAAAGGAATGAAATTGAATTTTAGGGAATAAAGCTTCTAAGCCCACACTCCAAACTAATTTAGTGCCAGCTTTTATGAAATGAATTAAACGGCCCTTAGGTCTATGCGAGCCACAAACATACACACCACACATGTAAGTCTTTAGTCAACATCGGCACCAATCTGCTTAACCCCAGTGTCAATGACCAAACGTTTCCCTTACTTTCAATGACCGGGTACCGGGGTACCCATATCGAATTTCGACAGAGTAAAGCAAAAAACCAGTGCTTTCTGCAAAACTTCTTTTAAAATGAAGCTGTTCCTTTATATCCCTGTCTAACTAAATGTATGTAACCTGTTTTCACTGAAAAACAAAATGTTTTTTTTTCCTCCCTTTACGTTTTACGCGATTTTAAGCGTTTTAATTACGTTTTATATGTGTTTAGATTTATTTTATAACAACTGATTATATGGATTGGATTTTGAATTAGTAACTATTTCACTTATTTGTATCTATATTAATTGCATTTTTACTACAAGAAAAATGGAGGAATTATCTGCAAGACAGTATGCAAGGTCCTTATTTGGCTTCAATAGTGATGTAAGAATATGCTCGTACGTTCCTAAAAAAAACTGTACCATTGCTTTCCACTTTACACCACGATAAAAGTATCTCGGGAGCCAACCAAAAGCCATAAATAATAATCTATTATAACAAAACAATGTGGTGTTGACACTATGGATCAAATGCTTCGGAAGAATACCTGTCTGAGACGAACGGGGATGACCTCTTTAATTTTTTTCTCAACATTTCGGACATGCCTGCTTTAACTGCTTACACTATTTATAAAGAGAATGCCGATATGCATAGCCATAAAAAAAATCGCCTTCTATTTTTGCGCCAGTTAGGCGAAAACTTGTGTCTTTCAATAATTCAGGATCGGTTAACAAATATTCAAGCCCCCCCCCCCCCCCTCCCATGCCACATTTTTCTACCAAATCAGGTGAAGAAAGTCGATTTCTCAAACAGAGTATGGCCTGCTGTGCCATCTAGCTCCAGTACTACCACAGATGTTCAGGCACGTGAGCCAAGTGGAAGAAAGCGAGTTGTTGGAGTGCGCTAAATATGTGTTTCTGCTCCCAAGAAGCTTCAGAGAAAAACGAGAAATTCATCCAACACTTGTGGAAACTCAGATTGTGATGAGCATTCAATATCGATATGCCGATGTAAAGCATGTTCTGAAATGTATTTTCCCTTATTGTCTTTGTCACGATAATATTGAATAACATTTTTTAATAGAACATATTTTTCGTTTGTAACTATGTTTGTCCTGATGATAATAAAAATAAAAAATAATAAGTATCAGAAAGTATGTTTTCTAAAATAATTTTTTATCACGATAATAATAATAATAAGAATAATAAATACTAATGAATAATAATAATAAACAATTATATTATAAATACATAATATGTGGTAATTATGTATGATGATATTTTTCATGAAATTAACTATCTGTGTTTTGCCTGCAGATGGGGAAAAGTAGTGGTTACCTGGGTACCTGGTTATTGAATTATGGTATAAGAAAGTTTCACGCGAAAAAAAACAATAATACAATTTTCCAAAAAAGGCTGCAATAATAGGTTGAATTCAGATTCATGTGAATAACGAGGATTAAAAGTAGTTTTGTCAAAGCTTTATTAGAAATTATAAAAATTACAATTGAAGTCGCAAAAAGGTACCCGGTTAAGTTATGCACAAAATAAAGCCTCGACTTCGATCAAGACCGTTTTCCGCATTTTCATTTATAGTCCCTCCAGTCAGTTCACAAGAGACTTTTATTAACACGCATCAATCGAAATGCGGCTCAATTTTTTTCAATGTATATAAAATTGAACAATCATAAATTTGACTGGTGGACACAAAAAAAGCACAAATGTGATAAAATTCATTTAGCAAAACTCTTTCAATTAGTTCGCTTGCTTTCTATTAGCTAGGTAAACTTCGAACAAACATCTTTCTGTACAAAAATATTCAACCTTTGAAATGAAGAAAATTTTAAAATGCTCTGGTTTCGTTCCCATATGAAGCAAATTTGTGTGAAATGAGAGCTTAAAATTGGAATAAAAAGCACAAAATCATTATTTGTTAATAACGCTTCTACTCCATCGTATGCAACCCCATGCGTTAAACTATTTCTGTACGAAATTTCTTGAACATCGTTCGAACGGTCTCGACACCACGCGAGTCACAGACACACTCATGCATATTACTATACTTTTTACATTATTATTAGTAGAGATAAAACAGTGAAAGAACTATGTATTGAAATGATTAGTTTATTCGATGGAAAACAGCGTATGAAATATTGGGGGAGCCCCAAACCGTTGCGGACCAAAGCCAAACAAATTGACGACAGTATGCAGAAAACTGCTCATGATGATTTAAACACTCGGTTCCCGTTGATCACCGAAAGTGAAGCAACATCGACCGAGGTCAGTGTTTGGGAAGATGACAACCTCTCGCGGCTGGTTGGTGTGGATCTTGTACTCTTGCGCAGGGGTTCTCATCCTTTTTTGAGTTGTGGCTCACTAATGAGTACCAAATTCCTTCGTGCCCAACCCCCCCCCCCTCCTTATGTATGTCTGTACACAAACCACATGAAAATGATAAAAACTCATGTGTTACATTCATAGCTAGCAGCATCAAAGGGAAGAAAAAAGAAACTGTTAAGGCAAACACCTCCCTCACCTTCTAATATTCCAATTGTCTTTTTTTTTATTTTTAAATATTTATGTACTTATTTTATTATAGGATATTAAACTTTCTTTAATAATCATTAATGTTTATCTTTTTTTGTAAAATACATTTACAGTGTATGCTTAAGACAGTTTTCAGATTAAAAAACTGTACTTCAACAATGTTTAAAATAAATCAAGAATTTTTTTTAGAAAATAGTGCAGTAATATAATCATTGTAATATGTCTCTGAAAAAAAAAAAAAAAAAAACACTACTTAAAGCACTCATGTGATATTCTTCCCAATGAAAACGCGATCATGTAATAAACCGTTTGTACTAATAATAAATTGTTAATCAATCCTTCGGGGCTTATTTATCAGCCTTTTTTTTTTTTTTTTGAGAATGCATTTCTGAAATTCCAGAACTGGTGCCTGGGCTCTTTCAAAATGTGTTTAAAAAAACTGTTTTTTGACAGAAAAAAGAAAAAAAAAACATGTAGGAGTATATTTAACTAAACCAAGTATCATGCTATGTGTTGAGGATTTTTTCTTTTAAATTAGCATATGTATTTTTTTTTTTTTTTTGTCTTTCATACGCCTGCAAGACACTTTAAAAACAATATGGAATATTTCATTCTTTTGTCTGAAAGATTTTACTAATTTGAAAAAAATCAGCTTTAGCCTCCTCCTCAAGATTCATGGCTCCTCCTTTATTCATATTTTTTCCTGTGGCCCCCTAGATTTTTTCCGTAGCCCAGGTTGAGAAACCCTGCTCTAGAGAGAGCTGGTGCACGTTAACTCCGTCGTGATTCCAATGTCCTCCAAGTGAAACGATACCTCTGGGGGTGCCAGCTCTAGGTGACAGTCTCTCATCTGGAAGTTGGTTCAAAACAATTAAGACTCAGGAGCAGCGCACCCATTCTTCATCGCTCCTCGCATGGACACGACACCAACCAACATTATAAGAAAGAATAGCAATAAAAATACCGACAGGTATTCCGGGGTAACTAAAAGTCTCTTTTCAATGCAAAAATGTGAGTATGTAGGTGAAAAGCCATCCGACAAATGTTTTCTTGCTAATTCGTGCTTCCGACGATTTTTGATGTTTCAGTAAACAGATAAACACTTTTACTTTTTACTCTTGAATAGTTGATCAAAACTTAAAAGTTATGGTTAATAGTTCGTCTCGTGCAGCGTCCTTTATTTGTCTGTAAGGATTATTAAATGTTTTCCTTTAACGTAAACATAAAACTCTGTAAAAACTGAATTTTCGTTTTTTTTTTTTTCTTTTACTGAAATTAATAGTTGTTTTTCTGCAGGTTTAAAAATCTTTCAAAATATTAAAATGATTCGAAAGTTGCTTTCAAGATTGTCTTTTGTTCATCATAAGAAAAAGCATTGCTACTCTGTAAACGCAGCTTTCAAATCAAGTCAACAGATCAAGTCTCCAAATCAAGTCATAGATCAGACGAAACACGAAGGTAAGAATACTTCTTTTCAACCAGGAGTTTTCGGACTGGTATTTTCATCATTATTTTCAAGCTATTCGCAAAATTACTGAAAACTGCACGCATGAATACAATTAAAAATTAAACGATAAGTTAATGTATTCTAAAATTACTATTTACGCCGAATGTTTCATGCGCAATGTTTCTTATTCTTTAGATTACTGCTCATAAATTTGTATCATCTCTCATGGTCCCATAATAATTTAATATTCGAATTATTGCATACATTTTTAAGCAATCTGTCAGTGTATTTTCCTAATCAAGCTAGCATATACGAGGGCTGTAAATTAAATAATGGCAACATGGGTATAAATCAAGTTTTAATGACTTGACAAGTACAATTGCATTACATTTCTTGTACGTAATCACCAGCTTTTGCCAAATGCCGGGAAGCCTTTGGAGACCGCTGGCTAGGTGTTGGTTGTTGAAGTGGGCGACGGCGCGCCCTACTGTCCGGAATACAGCTGAAACGTCATGAATTCGGCGGTTTCGGAGGGGTTCCGGTATGGTAGTGCGTTTCCTCCACAGGCTTCACGTAATCCTGGATAACATTCTGCTGCATTTTCGTCACGGGCAACCTCGATTTTAAGCGATGACCGCTGATCACCTTTTGAAAAGATGCTTTAGGGCGATAAAAACGAAATTCTTTACTTTAATGCCTCGTAACAGCTACCCTTCTAACTAGATCGACTGATTTTTGCACGCTACACATCGGCAACAGCGCCCCCTCATCACTCCCACATCCTATTTGCACGTGCCCACTCTTCTGTGTGTTTCTACATTAAGTTGACACTATTTAATTTACAGCCCACGTATTTAACCCTCCAATTCCCAGCTCCGCCTCAAGGCGGGCGAAAATAATAAAAATACATATATATATATAAAATATAAATTTAAAAAATCCAAAAAAAAAAAAAAATAAAACAATAAAAAAATATATATAAAAAAAAATTGGCATTACAGGGTTAAATTTATATCTTAATGAGATCCTTATAGATCAATGCGATATCTCTATATTTGCCTAATCAGGTGATTGCGTAATTAAAATTATCTCTCAATACGTTCCTTTACATATGAGGAGGGGAGAAACATAATGCGACAAGTCAAGCGATTAATACAGTGACCCCTCGTTGTATCGCGCCTCGTTATATCACTCATTCGGATATATCGCGCTTTTTCTATGTCTCCGAAAATTTTTAGTTTGAGTTCTTACGGCATGGGTTATATCGCGCATTCGGATATATCGCGCTTTTTTGCTGACCCCCGACAAGCGCGATATAACGAGGGGCTACTGTATTTTAAGAAATATTACGGTTTTACCTAACG
Organism: Octonoba sinensis; assembly: GCA_038502835.1. Taxonomy (NCBI): domain Eukaryota; kingdom Metazoa; phylum Arthropoda; class Arachnida; order Araneae; family Uloboridae; genus Octonoba; species Octonoba sinensis. Next base: position 49,799,075 of record CM076601.1, on the reverse strand, counting down.
GTATTTAAATAAGAAAAGACTAGTGTTGCCATCCGTTGATAAGTTTTGGAAGTATTCTGAATTTTCTGCAAACTTTAGAAAACAATGAGCAGATTTTATCATTTAAGGAGTCAGAAAAATTTTAAAAGAGCCATAATTACAATTTAATAGATATTTCAATATAACTAAAAGAGAAATGAAAACACTTCCATGCATACCCAAAGAATATCTTCATGAACAACTCTTCTGCAAGTAGTAAACATGTTAATTTATGAGAGTAAGGATTTGAAGCTACTTGCAAAGTTTAATAATGCTACATGAGTAACTAATTGTTGTTAATTTCAAGCATAAATACAAGTCCTAATCAGTTAGACTTGCTAATGAAGATAACTTTACCTTTACGTTGTAAATATTTGATAATATTTAGAAGGTTTTTTTTTAAAGCAAAGTACATTTTTCCCTTTCCTTTTTTTTTTTCGTTTCTCCAACGAGGCTGCATATGGTTGCTAACCTTTTGCAAGCCTAGGGTATTCCCCGGAAATTGGCATCCATTCTTTCAAGTGCGCCACTGTCGACGGATGCCACTACCACTCTGAGAATTTTGACGCTCAGTTTCCCCCGAGATGGCGGCACCTGAGCTCCAATTGATGCAAACTGCACTTGGAATTCAATTTAGTCGGAAGCATCAAAGCCAAATTTCTACTCAAGGGATCTTTTACATGCCGCATAGTCATACGACATGGACGCAGACGATTTTCTGCATCTTGAAAATCCACCGACCGGGGCCAGGTTTGATCCTGCGAACGTGGGCGTACGAGGCTTGCGCCTTATCACTACGCCACCCTGTCAGCTTTTCTCTTTCCTAATTCGGAATTTCAGTCATAAAACTGTGACGAGTCACATTCAAGTGGCCAAAGAGTCACATACGGCTCGTGAGCCACGTTTTGCCGACACCTGTAAACGAAGGTAGATGACAGCCTATGTTTTTGAAATTTAATTAACTACATTGTCAAACACAAAACAAAAATAAATAAATAATAGAATTACACCAGTGTGCTTCTCACCACCTCATACAATCGAATCACCTTTGATACCACTGAGTACTTACTGTACACATAAATTTACATTTAAACAGCTTTCTTTTCATTTGATCCTATACATTTAAATGTTATTTTAAAAGCGGTATTTTTCCTATTCTTTCAATGAAAAGCTCTTTTTTAATTGAGGTAGGGAGTAGAGGTGGGGTGCTATATCCTAAAGAAATTCTAAAAGGCTTTTGTGGAATTTACATTTTAAAAAGCTTCATATCATATTTAAATTGCGCGGAACTTTACCATATATTTGAATTATAAAAAAATGAAGGAAAAAAAAACAACGATTTATTTCTGCCAGCTGCAGAAAGAAAAAAAAACCTATTCAAATGTGCATCTGAATATATTCCAAGCAATAACCATGCTTTTCAAAAGCATTGGAGCATTCTTTTATGCTGCATAAGAACACAATGAGAACCTGTAGAATACGCGGATGAAGTCATGTTGACTTATTCGCAAAATACTTTGTATTGATGGAACAATGCTATTTTTTTCAAACTCTGCGCCTTTTGAGGAATTTGCATCAACAATACTAAATCGTGTATTTCCATACTACTAACGTCTGTGTGTGCTTGTGTGGTTTTTTGTCATATTTTTTGATGATGGCTGTGCGAATTTAAAAATGCTACCTCATTCGCAGAAACATCATAAGCCGTTCAGTAAACGAATTTCAATTCTGAAAATGAAATGTCGATTATATGACTTGCACATACGCTACAATTTGTTTAATTACACTTTAAAACACCAAAATTGTGTTTTAAGAATGGATTTTTTTTAAATTAATTTTTTAATGTTTATTGAATTAAATCAAATATCAAAAGTACATTTCTATCTGACTAGTTTCCCACATAAGTACAAGACAAAAAAAAGGGGGGGGGGGAGGGAAGAAACGTTTTTTGACCCCTCTTTTAATAAAAACATTACCTTTTTCTTCTTTGTTATCGCCTACAGTAAACATGAAACTCATAGGAAATATTTTATTTTTATTATTATTATTTTTTATTTACTGATGAATTTACTTTTTTTTTTCTTTTGCAATAATTTGAGCAATGCACTTTCCATTCTTTTAAAAACAACTCATAATAAATAAACTAAAACCAACTCTATAGGAATTTATTGTGTATTCCTTAAATTTACTTTAATAACTTAATTTCATTTTAGTGCTCAGTTAAATTTTACTAAAGCTAACCCTATTTAGGAACTGTTCGAAGTGAAATTTACGAATTGAACATTTAAGATGATTTGCTTTTATATCATTATTTCGCAAGTGGTCTTTGTCATGGGGTATATTGCGGCAGCGATTATTCTTTCTTTCACTTCATGCGAGTTAAATGGTTATCTTAGAGCGAACTCTTACTTACAACTCTTAGATATATTTAAGCCAGCGTTTCTCAACCTTTCAGTATTCGCGGCCCAATTTTCTATCATAAATTTTATGGCGCCCCCCTTACCACAAAATGTATACAACAATAATGTATATGAGTACTGATTCTGTTTTTGATTTATTTTTAACTAACTGCCAAAACAAGAGTAAAAACAAGAAATTTTAGTAATAAAATTAATTTTGTAATAAATCACTATTTGAATTTTGGGCAGGAGTAGAGGATGATTTTCTGTACTAAAAACAAGAGCATTTCGCATTCTATTACCATTTTCAACATCCTTAACAACTTTTGTGAACCTGGATTTTCTGCTGTGGCTTCTTTGAAGACACGGCTAAATATAAAAACAACTGAGGGTGGCTATTTCTAATATTAAGCCTTCCTTCGAAAAACTTTGCTTTGAAAGACAGGCCCAAGGAAGTTACTAATAATTATTAAATTTGTTTTTAATTTAGTAGGTTTTGATTAAGAAACTTTTAATTTAGTAATTTGTTTTACTTTAATAAGTTATTAAATATCTCGAAATGTATTTTGTTTTCTATGTACATGGGCTTTCTTGAAGTCAGTTAATCAATTTTTTAAAGTAATGTTTTCTCTTGGATGTCCTCGCGCCCCCTTCTCGTGTGCTCGCGCCTCACTAGGGGGGCGCACCCCACAGGTTGAGAATCGCTGATTTAAGCGCAATGTGTGGAAACACTAAAAACACAATGGTTTTAAAATCTAATTAATGATTTTTTTTATTTTTTGCCTTTCAGATGGTGAAGAACCTCTACTAAAATGTCGTCATTTAGTTGCTTTCATGGGTTTCATGGTATTTTTTCTGCTGAGCTGTCATAGAATGAACATGAGCATTTCTCTAATTGCTATGGTGAACTCTTCATCGCATGTTTTGCCTCAAATGTCAATGAATACATCCAATTTAACTCAAGTACGTTTATTAACATAAGCCCAAAGGGAGCAGGTAAAAACAATTACTTGAGAAGGCAGTTTCTTTTGCAGGAACACCCAGTCATTTCATAACTCTATAAACGAATCCTTCTTAGAATATGTAATTAAAATGCATGTAGTAGTTAAACATGAAAATTTTAAAGTAGTAATGTTTTAGATTGTGTTAATTTTACAAAGTCATTTAAGGGAAAAGTTGTTATTCCCCGCAAAATTTTCCTGATTCTGCATTAAAAAAAATGATCTTCAGTTACAATAGAATATATATTTGCTAGTGAGTGAAACTTTTAAAATAGTTGTAAAATACCGTAATAATTTGATAATAAAGCGGAAAACTATTTTCCGTTAGTCAGGTGGTTCCGAATAACTTATAAACTGGATCTCGTTGATTTTATTCATAAGAAAAGATCAAAATTTCTTTGATTTGAGTTAGAGTAACATTTTGATTTAAAAATAATTAAAATGTACACACTTAAAGGGGGTGTTATAGCATCAAACTAAACTAAACGGGGAGGATTGACCTGCCTCAAACCCCCTTAATAGCAGTTTTCGAAAAAAGCTTAAAAATACACATTAAAACTAAAAATAAAATTAAAAAGAGATGTATTGTCTTTTATAGTATTAATCTGCGCACACAAACAATAGAACTCAATTTTATACACGTTAATATTAGTTGGCACCACAGCGGAGAATTTGCAACGAAAGAAATTACTTTCTTAGGTAGAAATGCTATCCTGTGTTATTCCCCCTTCATTCTATTTGAAAAAATATGATCATGTGATGTTGATTTATGTCATGCTGCTATACGGTGCTCATCAGCTAAATAAGTGCTTAAATATGAGAAATATATATATATAATTTTTCACATGTTGAACAGTTAGCAACTAAATTATTTAATACAGGATCCCTTAAAGTACAATCTTTAAATTGTTTCAACTTGTATTACTAACCTGTAAGTGCGTTGTAGCTTTGACGCAACGAATTATTTCTTTGAGAAATGGATCATTATCATCAGTTTAATTTATATAAGATCTAGATAATACAACATGCCAGCAATATGCATATGTTTCCCTGGTACAGAAATTATATCGAGATCAAACTTGGGTAATTTTAATTTCATTCTTTGCAACCTGCCTAGGTAAAACATTAACAACATTTTTAATTTGAATTGATACAAGAGGCTTATGATCATTTTGGACAATTACTTTTCTATTATAAATAAAATGTGAAAATTTTTGGTGGCAAACACAATGCTCAAATACTCTTTTTCTATCTGAGCATAATTTTGCTCTGCATCAGACAGAGCACAGGATGCAAAAACAACAGGTTGACCATCCTGTAAAAAACAACATCCTAATCCACTTTTAGAACTATCACATTCTAGTACAATTGCCATTCAGAATCAAAATTTGCTGAAACAGGGGCTTTACTAACTTTATTTTTAAATTCATTAAGAGCTTGTGAATATGTAGGCAACCAATCAAACTGAAGTTTTTTTGTTTTTTTTAGCAGCTCTCTTAAAGGAGCTGTTGTTTCAGCCATGTTAGGAATAAGATGTCTCAGATAATTAATCATCCCTAAAATTATCTGCAATTATTTTTAGTTGCTCAGATTTTCTAAGCGTGAAATAGCTTTGACCTGCTCAGGAACTGATTTCATTCCATTCTTATTAAAAATATGACCAAGATACTTAACTTCTTTTACTCGAAACTGCAGTTTATTTTTTATTAAACTTAACATTTAACTTTCTAGCTCTTTCAATAATTTTATTTAAATAAATGTCATGTTCTACTTCGTCATTAGCATATATGAGCATATCAAAATAAATTAACACACCTGGAATATCCCCAAAATTTTGTTCATTAAACTTTTGAAACAGTTGGGGGCAACAGACACTCCAAAAGGCAACCGATAAAATCTATACACCATACCAAAGGGAGTACTAAACTGAAGCAATTTACTTGATTCTGCATCAAGTTCTACTTGATAAAACCCATCTTTTAAATCAAACACTCTATGAACAGATTTATCACACAATTTAGGTATTAATTTATGAATCATTGGAACCAAGTGATATTCTTTTTAATCACTTTATTTAAGTCCTGTGGGTCTAAACAAATTATAATTGAACCATCTGGTTTTTCTACAATAACCAAGTTACTTTTCCAGCCATTTGGATTTTCTACTTTACTTATAATACCAGTTTGTTCCAAATCCTTTAATTTGTGTCTTAATTTCATTTTAATTGTTTCTGGAACTCTCCTGGGCAATCTAGCAATAGGGTCTGCATTTACATCAATTTTAATAGAGCATGTCATATTAAATTTTCCCAAAACTTCAAAAAAAAAAAAAAAGCTCTATTTTCCTTAATAACGGAATTTTTATCCCTTATTTTAACATCATTAATTTCTTCCCCGAATAATTTCCAATTCTTCACAGCTAGACAACCTAAGTAAAGCTCCAGAATTACAATCTACATCTACAAATTCTAAGCATTGTTCAATACTATCAAGTTTACACTCTAAATTACCTAGGGTCAGGTGGAGTAAAATGGTCATAAAATCCACGTTTTTCAGCTTTCTTTGCCAATAAATATAAGAATTTGTTCAAAACCTTCAGGTTTTTTGTTTGTTATTTTACATTACATTATTAAAGAACAGATTGCAATAAATTTTCATCAGAGAAAAGTTAAGAAAATAATTTTATGACGCCATCTTTCTGGGATGTAGGTATGACCACTTTACCCCATAGGGCGTGGTAAAGTGAGTAGTGCATGGGGTAAAGTGGTCATAATTGAAAAAAAAAAAAAAAAAATATATAAAAGTATTAATAACCAAAATACTTCAAAATACTCAACAAAGGTTTATTTTGGAGCAAAAACAACTTTATTTCCCTCAACTGAATTTGTTTAGGTAATCTATTACGGTCAAAAGTTAGCCTCATCGTAACGTCTCGTAAGGTACTTTAGTCTCTTTAGCTGCTGCATATATGGTTTTAAAACGAAGTTATGTACCAAAACATATTAGGATACATAATAGTGGCTATTCTTGGGTTTTAATCCCTAAATATTAGATTTTAAGTATGTCCTTTAACTCAATACATATAATAAAACATAAATATGAATTTCAAAATTTTCCGTGAAAAAAAGTAAAATATCTTTTTATTCACGACTAAATTACTTAAATAACATGTAGAAAACATTCCTAATAAGGGAGTTCTGGATAACTACTTATATCTTATTAAAAATCAATGAGAGAAAAATAAATATTTTAACCTAGCTATTTTTAATTTTCTCTCTCTTTCATGTATTGTTCTTGTTCGAAGCACTGCGAGTTCTGAACATTTACAGCTTAATATTGCTTATAATAAGTCTGCTTATAAATGAATCATTGATACCTGAGAATTCTTTTATTAAAAGGGCTTCTAAAAATTTTTCAATACTAAACACACTATTGTAAGAGGACTGTATTGCAGTAATTTCAATGTCTGCTGCATTTGAGTTCAGTCGTGTTAGTTGTTAGTTTACTAAAAAGTAAATTTAAAAGTTATTTTTAAAAAAAAATAATGCAGTATTAGTGAAGTTAAAGTGTAACTAACATCTGCCTCGTGGCTCAACTTCTAACAAAACAAGTGCGAGCACTTTAGTCTTCAAAATTTATTTTCTTGCGCAAATAGCCTGAATTCCCTCTGACAGTTAAAAATTGAAAATAAATATGGAAACTGAGCTACTCTGCATTCCTATGCAAGTTAATCACTGGTCTGCCGCATAAATTAACTTAAAGTAATTTTAGAACATTGGTGCATGTTAAGCCTAATACTATTACCCCATCTTACTTAAACTACTGTAAAATGATATATAAACTAAATCTAGCTTCATGGTTAGTGAGGAAGTATTTTTGAGATCTGTGTAAAACTACCTGCACCGCCTATTTGCTGCAAATTCTTTAAAACAAAATGTCAGAGAGAAGTTAAAAGAGCTGTTTCAATTTCAAAGTGTTGTATAAACAAACAAATCAAGTGTTTTCTCCACCTAAAGAGTTGCTATTAATATAATTTCGTATGCAAAATTTAATTTTTAATTATTAAAAGCTAAAATAAAAATGTACATCAATTCCTTTATTTATTTCAAAGCTACAGCTTTTTATTTGCCGTATATCCACTTTACCCATTGACCACTTTACCCCACCTGACCCTACTCCTAGAGGTACTATTTAGCTTCCATCATATGCTTCTAAAATTAAATTAGTAGGTTTCATTAAATTATAACATTTTAACGATTTAAAAATATTATTTGGCTATAAGTTTACATCTGAGCCCGAGTCTGATTTAAAATCTAAAGTCTTCTGTCCTACCTGTATTTTGTGTATCCACCTTGCGCTTCTGTTTTTACGACAAACAGAATCCACAACAAATGTAGAGTTCGCCGATAAATTTTTACCTTTGTTTTTGTGCACTTTAGAATGTTTATATTTTTTATTCATACAACCGACAGCAAAGTGATTTAATCCTTTACACAGCCTGCATACTTTACCATATGCCTGGCAGTTCGCTCTTCCATGTTCAGTGGAACACTTTATATACAAATAAACTAAATTATCTTTGGGATAACTTTTTTCCGTGCGCTGTTTTCTTGTTTCTGATTCGCATTAGGAAGAAACCTCGCTGTTGAGGCACCACTTCGCTTATTTAGTAGATGGATGTCTGCTTTCCGTTGAATGATGTCGGTTTGTAACCTGCGCAACTCAGTGGCTCGGCTAATTTCAATTGTTTTTCGCAATGTTAGTTCACTTTCGCGCGATAACCTTTCTTGTATATGTTTGTCAGACACGACGATAACTAATCTGTCTCTAATTATGGAATCATTTAAAGTTCCCTATTTACAGTACTTTATTAACGTTCCGTAAATCAGTTAAGAATTCGTCGAATTTTTCATTTTGTTCTTGCGTTTGGAAGTTAAACAAATACCTTTCAACGACAGCATTTCTCCTCGGATTAGCGTAATTTTTAAAAGCAGCGATGACGTCTTTAAAACTTTTTCTGTGAGCATCCGTTAATTCAAAAGTATTATAAAGTTCCACAGCTTCCTCGTCGAGACAATTTAACAAAATGGCGACTTGTACATCACTGTCTTAAGCAGCATGATCACCAGCTTTTAGAAATATTTCAAAATTCTGAGGAAATCGCCTCCACTCTTCGGCGATATTCCCAGCTTGATTGAGAATTTGCCGTGGATTTATGCCTTCCATAATTTGACTTCGGTCCGAACTCGGCTGTGCCATGTTACATCTTTACAAACTTCATTCTAGACTGAATTTTCATTACATCCTAAGTGGCGCTACTCGCCAATATTTAAGATAAAGTTACAGTTATTTAACACCAGTGCATAATATAAGTATGGTAAGTATGGTAATAAGTTGAAACATTATAATGGTCAAGCTTTTCTTAGTTTCACGGGGTCATGGGGTTCAACTTTAGTTGCAGCTAAATTTCACCAATTTTTTCATTGAACTAGAATTTTTTAGAGTTTAAGCAGTTTAAAATACTAATCAACTAATGAAACCAGGCGCAGCCATCTTTTGTGCTGCCACAATTACCAAAACCGATTTCCCTTTTTTTTTTTTGTAAGAACCACTCTTTTTACGGAAATCGGACAACCTGCAAATCAGACAACCTTGATAAACTTAACTGATCTTGTTTAGGACTAACTTCTGATAGGAACTAAATTCCAAATTAAACATATACTAAACTTTAGAAGGAAGATATATTGGGGGATTTCTGCACCAAATTTCATTTGTTTTGTATCTTTATTTAGTAAATTTTCTAAAACCTATGCTCTTCTGATTCTTAGAAGGAAACGAAATTTGATTGGAAACCAGAAGTTCAAGGCTATATTTTAGGATCCAGTTTCGTGGGATATTTCTTAACGCAAGCAGCAGGCGGATATTTAGCTGAAACATTTGGTTCCAAAGTGGTTATCATTAGTGGAACATTCATTTCATCCGTTTGCAACGTCATCTCTCCGTTTGCCGCAAAATTCAATGTATCTTTCCTGATTGGTACTCAACTTGTTCGAGGACTTGGACAAGTAAGTTTAATTCATTGTTTGTGTAAAGCTTATTGGCAATGAAAACAGTTCCTCGGGATGTGGTTAGAGAAATAGAAAAAGTGTATATGATGTATAGCATATCAATGCGTGCTTTGCGAAGTATGCAATACAATTTATAATAACGAAATTGAATGTGAAGAAAAGTAGACAACTTTAGGCTCTTCATGCTCTTTAGAAAAAGGACAGAAAGTGGAGGCGTAAATATGGGAACGTGTACTTATGACGAGTAATAAATTGAATCACTGAGGAATTTAAAAGAGGCATTATAGATTTATCTGATCAAGACGTAAGCTGAAGGCAACTTTTCGTCGAAAACCTTGAACACATATCCTAACATTGCTTCCTATTTTGTTGAAAGTGATCGCATGCACAATCGTTCAAAAGAAAATTTCCGTAATGAATTTGTGTAACTTTAAGTAGGTGATACCATCCGTGCAACTATGAAAAGGTAAACTATTTTAATGTACAGTAAAGATATAGTTTCCAATTGGGCACTTTAAAGAGCCTCATATCAGATACTTCTTGATACATTACACAGAATTCAACGTATTTCGTGATCAGAAGAAATGTAATTTCTTGTTGCAGTCCTTAAAAAAAGAAGAAAAAACACTAATATTTAGCTATAAGCATACTACAAAAAATCAATACCAATGATAGCCTTCTTAAAAATTATGGAAATAAAACGTCAGTTAGGGGTTTCATTGACATTAAATATACTTGCTGGGAATTATGAATAGGATACTCTGTTTTCTGTTTTTTTACAACATAAATAAATTAGCCACGCTAAAATTAGTCTTAATAAGAGTCTTACTGCATTCTGATCATAGGAATAGCCAGAACGTAAACTGTCTTCGTACATCTCAGATAATATGATGTTATTTGCCGGCAGAAGGTAAATTTTTGTCACTAAAAAGTAAACTTTACTGCGTGTGTCATAGTGTTGGAGTCGATATATTACGTCCGTATCTGATATTAAGAAGGTAAAATTCTTGCCACATTTCAAAGAACATGATGTAGTGCGTCTGATCATCACAAGGTAAACTTTCTTGCTACTTTTCACAGAACTGTGTGCCTCATAGTCAGATAATGAACTTTCTTGGCCCAACTGGAGGACGCAATGGGGTGTACCGGATATTCAGAAGGTAAAGTTCCGTAATTCCCTTCGGAGTAAAAGGTATGGCATACCTGATGTTCACAAAGTAAGCACGTTCCTGTTGTTATCATTTACAAACTTTCTCAATAACAGAAGACTGATTATCAGTCTCACATGTAAACCAAAACACACATTTTCTACTAATAAGCTGAAAATTGTTTCAGGGTTTGCTTCAGGCTTCGATGTGTGTTCTTATGGCAAATTGGTTTCCTCGCTCAGAGAGGGGTTTCCTGACGTCCATCGTGTTTTCTGGTTTTTGCGTTGGCATTTTACTTGGTGGATCTCTAAGCGGATTCCTTTGCGAATGCTCTTCCTTAGGTGGATGGCCATCTGTTTTTTACATTTTTGGTAAGCATTTTTACATCAAAATATAAAAACGAAATGAAATAAAAAGGTGCTTTTGCACTATAGATAATGCAAGTGTAACACAATTTATTTGCAGTCTAATTATACTTAATGTATGCAATTAAGTTTGATGATGTCAAAGTTTTGTCACAACACTTATTTCGTCGAAAATGTCTCAACCAGCCCCATTCACCCCTAATATATCAAGTGATATTAAATGAAAGGATTCAAAGTACACAAGTACAATATAACTGTTTTTAGTGTACGGTGGACACGATTTTCAAAGTAACCCCCTTCAGTGTCAGGCAGACATGTTCAAATACATGGTGTTGTAGCTTGTGGCAAAATCTCTGAAAATAATGTATCATTTTTCTCACGTTTCAAAGCAAAAAACATATTATTATAAAATAAACTATTTAATCCATTATTTTAACCGAAGTTTATACTTGAGCGTCATTTTTTCTGAAGTTAAACAACTTATGGTAGTTGATACCTTCAATTTTTCTAAACCTTTTAGAATATGTAAATGGTGCTGTGATAAGAAAAATAAACGAAAACGACAATTTTCGAATGACGTTTGCTGTCATAGACCCGGAAAATTATTTATGCTAATATGTACCTAGTATAAAGTGTTATCCATATTTTGAAAAATTGTTTTAGAAGTTACAGGATCATATACTTTGCACCACATATTCAAGACCCTGAAATTTGACCCCTCTTCATGAACAAACTTGTCAGATTTCAAAACGGACAGACTGCACTTTTTGTTATCACGGTACCACAACACATCCTGAAAGTTTTTGGAAAATTGAAGATATCACTATCACACCTCCATTCATTTTGTCCAACTTTAAAAAAAAAAAAAACTTCTCTTAATTAAATCCCACGATGCACCTTCGATATGCAGTCCTCACCATTAGCCGAGCTCACAGTCCTAAAGAGAAATAAACAGGAAAATAGGAATTTTCATTCCAAATAATACATTTTCAACATTTTTTCTCTAAATTGTTGTTCAAAGTGAATGTTGGAGGAAAAATTATTATCATCATTATTGTTTTTAATTTAAAAAGGTCTACAATGCACACATAAGATTTACTTCTTTAGGTGTATTAGGCATTGTCACAGCTGCTCTTCTATTATGCTTCCTCCACGAGTTACCTAAAGAACATCCAAGAATTACGAATACAGAGCTAAAATTTATTTTAAGCAATCAAGAAGTCAGTTTATCATCGAAGGTGAGATGAATTTTTGAAGTTACTTTATATGAATTTTATGTGCAAAATCATTGCTATAATGCCATCTTCTCCACTGATTCTTCAGATTTGCAACTTTTTTTGCAAAGGCAATGCAGATTGCACCATAGTTTTTCAAAGAATGCAAAAACCTTTTGCATTTTAGCAAACTATTGCAATTTAGGGATAAATGGTTTAACAATGGTTCTTTTACTGTAAGAAGGCATTAAGAATAAGAAGCTGGATAAATGTTGTGGTGATTCGGTAGAATTTTAACAACTAGTTTCAACATCACGATTAAAAGCCAACGTCCACATATTTTTGATATTTATTATGGATGTCCATGAAAGATTTTCCAGAGTGCAAAACGTTTTAACGTAAGTTTGTCCTAACCGTGCTGTAGCACTGGGTTTAAATATTTCAAATTTTCTGTTCAAACATCTTCATGGTTAAAATTTGCTGAAATATATGTTCATTGTAAGCTGAGAAAATTAACATGGACCTCAACTTGTTCTCTCATTAGTTAAACTTATTCTTTTTCAAAAAGGAATTGTCTTTTGTTTTGAGATACGTAGAGGAGAGCATTACACTGTGCATCTGATTTAATATCGACATCAATTAGAAGCTAAATGCAATCGACTGAAGAATTTTCTGATATTGGGTGTTTAAATCGTGTTATTGGCAATATCCGTCATTCAAAGTTCCTTAATGCATATAGCTAGAAACTAGAAAGAATTACCATTGAAATTGTATCAGAATTTGTTTCACTGAGTACCACACTTAATACACAATGAGACATTGCTAATTTTTCTATTAAAATATATAGCAGCAATTCCAGCACAAACGTGTGTTTCATTACACATAAACTTTCCTTAACTAATTATTTGTCGAACTTGGAAAAATCATCAAATATTTAGAAGGTCAAAACGGACGTATCACTTTGAAATGGGTTCTCAGTGAGTTTCTTTTCCTTTCTTTCTTTTTTTTTTCGTGAAAATTGGCTATAACAGACAATAATAGTACAGTAACGTTCAATGCACACTAACACGTAGAATGGACTAAATGCTGTGGTAATGCTACACAGACATTGTTTCACTGTGCCCCCATTGTTGTTGTTGCTTATGTCACTTGGAAATCCAAGCCCCCGTACGTCGAATCGACTAGGGATTAAGGAAGTAAGGAGCGCCTTCCGTTTCAAGATGAGCACCAATGGTGGGAGTAAGACTTTGCACGAAAGTACTTAGATGACACCAGATGGTGCCACCACAAATACGCCACCTTCCTTCCTACCCCAGGGCCCCATTGCTCCGTATCTGGGTTTCGTGTCTCACTGTGCACCACTGTTCCATGTCTCAATGTGCACCATTGCTTCATTTTTTACTGTGTACCAATGTTTTATGTCTCACTATGAATCACTACACAAAAAGGTTAAATATTCACTATGTTTATTTATTTAAATTCTAGATATTAATTGTAGAATTAATGCAGCAATTGCATAATAACCCAACGGAAATAATGGATTCAAATAAGCTTAAAGTACATTATACATAGCAGAGATCAATGGTTTACTTTCAGGCTCAAAAAATATACTTTTGCTTCATAGCTTCCTACTCAACAATCCTATCTCGAAATTTGGGAAGCAATTAGTCCAAACATAGCGTCACTGAAAAGCTTGACGTCTGTAAGGAAACATATTAATAGTACGTAATATAATAATAATAATAAAAGGAATACATTGATATGGAGAAACTTCCTGTAATAACCAATGTTATAAAGTCAAAGTAGTACATGAGAAAGTAAGTTCATTTATTTAAAACAAATATAATGAACTTAATTTCATTATATTTGGACTAAAATGAATGAACTTACTTTGTTTACCTTATAGAATAAACAAATATATATTCCATTATTTTTATTTAGTTAAACTCTAGCTGTTAATTGTAGATATAATGTGCTATTGCATAATAACCAAACTGAAATAATATACAGTGAAACCTGTGTAAGTTGACCACTTGCGAGGCAGCACTTATGTGGTCAACTTATAGAGGGTTGAAATTTCTTTTTTGTTTCTTACACTATGTATTTATTCATTCATAATTAATTAAAAGATAGCTTCATGTAATGACATTACTTGAAAATAGTGATTAGCGTTTTTTTCACAATTATCTAAAAAATCCTTAAAGAAATTTAACCCAAATGACTTACAATGTATCCTATACAACTTCAAAAGTAAAAAAGGACTTAGCTAAAATTAAGATAAATATCATATTAATTATGTCAGTTACTTATATGATGCAAAATATTTCCTAAAAATATATATTTTTCAAAATATCTATATTAAATCAAAGAGAAAAGAAGAAACTTATTTAAAGAATAAAAGAGTGCTCATAGTCGTTTTCCCATTTGGTTAACTTACAAAGAGGTAAGGGCAACTTTATATTGATGTTTCATCCATCCAGACAAATGCTGGTTGAACATTACAGCATAAAAAATATCCTGGAGAAGCTATTTTAGGTTTTTTTTTATCTTTCCAAAAATAGAAAAATAGATAAACAAGTAGATATAGTAATTATTAGGCGGTGAACTTACAAAGGGTTTTTATAATATACTCCCTTCCCAAGTTTGGCGTACATAACTGGTCAACATAGACAGGTGATCAACTTCGGTGGTCAAGTTGCAAAGGTTTCTCTACATTATATAATATAGGGCTAATTCCGTTCCTGACAAAAGTAGTCAACTTAGACAGGTGGTCAGCTTACAAAGGTGGTTAACTTTACAGGTTTTACTGTATTCAAATAAACTTAAGGTACATTATATATAGAAGAGACAAATGATGTACTTTTAGGCGCATTTTTTTTAATTCATAGTTTCCAACTAAACAAAAATTCTCTCTCGAAATTTGAGACGCAATTACTCCAAAATGGTCCATGAATAGCATGACATCTGTAAGGAAACATATTAATAATGCGTACCATAATGATAATAATTAAATGCATAATAATAGTAATAATAAATGGATAATATGGAGAAGCAACCTTGTAATAGCCAATATTATAAAATCAAAGTAGAGTACATGAGAAAGTAAGTTCATTTTTTTTAAACAAATGTGTTTAACTTTTTCGGCTCCAAAGTATTTTTAACATGTTTTTGATGAAAAAAAAATAATAATAATAAGCCCAATTTATTGCCTCTTTCAGAGGCCGCCTGTTCCTTGGAAGAGCATTTTTTCTTCCTTGCCTATGTATGCGCTCATATTTGGCATGTTCGGACAATATTGGTGTGGGACGCATTTTTTAACAGTTCATCCGACATTTTTAGCTACTATCCTCAAATACCCAATGACAGAGGTAAGACTATTTACTTTCGTAATTGATATGCAAGTTTATTTAGTGTTGATATTTTTTACAAGAGTGCAGCTGATAGTGGATTCTACCACTCTAGGTTATCAATATGCAAACCATATAACAAACTTACTTGATAATTATAAATAAATTCTATTTCCATATAATAAATTAATTATACAGATATATTTCCGCCCCATAAAGCTATTTTATGCCGGCAAAGTACATTTTACTTTTTTTTTTTGCATATTTTTTACAGTGGCCACTCTTTTCGAGTGTATAAATTTGATTTTGTCAGAACAGTGTTAGTTTAATAAAATTACACGTTAATTTAAAGCACAAATGAGCAATAAAATGCATTTTATTGCTCATTTGTGCTTTAAATTAACGTGTAATTTTATTATTATTGTTTACTTGCACAAAGTTAAATTATTTTTATTAGTGTTAGTTTACTTCACTAAAAGTAAAAATGGAGATAAAGTCCTTCACACTCTTAAACCACCATGTCGTAATGACTATGCAACAGTCAGTTTCCGATCGGTTAATGAACAAAATTCAAGCAAAAAACATATGCAGAAAAACAGTGAAACATTGCTACTTTATTCTCTATCAATCAATTTACTATAATTTTTTGTTAACAACTTTTATTAGAAACGCAATCATGAAGTAAGGTTATAAGAAAAATTATCAGGAAAAAAATGTTTATCGCGGTTTTGCCCGTCAGAGAGAACATCAATTGTATTCACTATACCTTTTAAAGGCATGAAAATTCTTGACTCTATAAACGCTTAAAGCAAACTTCATTACAGTTATTTTTATTTTATACATTTAAATTTTTTAATTAATTTATTTGTTTTCTCTTTCTTTATTTGTTTCTAGATTATATTATTATAAGTTTGAAATCTAGTATACGAGTGGAGTGACATATGATCACGAATGGTTCTTTTTCAAAAACATCTGTTTAGGAATAATTTTAAATTTCTAAATTTAAAACACTTTTTTTCTCATTTCTCTGAAATACTTACAAGGATAAGAACTTAAAATCACGTTCACTTACTCTACCTTACGTAAACACGTGATAAATACATTTATTTTCTAGATAACCGAATGTCTTCGTTTATTTATTGTTTATTTGCATATAAAAGTAAAATTACTGTGTGCAATTTTATAAATAAAACACATATTTTCTCATCTTTCAAATATTCCTTATTGACTGTTCGGAAGGAAACATGGTTATAAAATGCAGAAAAAGTAATTTTTCTGAATAATATAAAAGAAAATATAATAAACTGTAGAATTAATTCACCTTTTTTTTTTCTTTTCTTTTCTTTTTTTTTTTTTTCATTTTTTCAGAATGGCATTTTAACATCTGTGCCTTTTGTGCTCCAAACGATATTCACTATAGTTTCGAGTTTTTTATCTACTTGGTTGAATAAAAGAAAATACTTAAGCGTCTCCAAGGTCAGAAAAATGTGGAATTTCATGGGTGAGTAAATCATAAAAAGTAAAACTTTTGCTTTTATGCGGAAAAATTAAATGGAGTAACAAACTCTAATATATTGCATATACGAGTTTCGGGGTTACAAGGGTACTTTTTTTCAATGCGAAAAGGTGTTGAGCTTGTTACTTATACCCCTGGTGTAGGAAAACCTTACACCAGGTCCAGAAAATCATTGATCCAATGGCTAAGGGTGATATGCAGTTTCACTTTGAGTGAGGAACCGCGAGGGCTGAAGACTGACTAAACTTCAATTTAAGTAGTCTCTTAATTTTTGAACCAGCTCCCAGATGAGAGACCGTCACCTGGGGTTGGCACCCCCAGAGGTATCGTTTCAATTTGAGGACATTGGAGCCCCGACGGATTTAACGTGCGCCAGCTCCATTTGGCTTACACTGGCAGCAGTAACCAGCCGTGAGAGGTTGTCACCCTCCCAAACACTGACCACAGTCCATGCTGCTGCACTTTCGGTATTCTACGGGAATGGAGCTTCTATCGATTGGTTCACTGCGGGACGATTTTGAGCTTTCAAACGCTAAGCAGTACTACTATGACTACAGTGTGAATTCATTATGACTGATGCTTAGTTACTCAGAGACTGAAAACTAATTTCACAGTATAAGAGTCCTTTAAATGAGAAAAAAGTAGAATAACAGGGTTACTATTGCGGCGGTGCCAAACAGTAAAATAAATAAAGCAAAATTTGAAAAATATTAGAAGCACGTGTTTCGAGGCCACAACGAACCCCTTGTTTCAATACCAAAGAAGTTTTCGTTTTGCTAATGGGCTGCACATATTGGTTCTGAACCACGGCAGACCTCTAGTGCTTTCCCAGAGATTGGTTTCAACTCTTTCAGCGGCACCACAATTTGTGTGGTACTGTTGCCGCAATTTTTGACGCTCTGTTTCCCACTGGATGGTGGTACCTGCGCTCTCGTTGATGCAAACTGCACTAGGAATTTTAATTAGCCGAGAGTATCCACGCCAAACGAACACTCTCAGAAACGCATGCTCAAATCTCACGAAACTTTCGTCGCATTTGACGAAATGGCTTCGTGAAAAATACTCCGAGTAAACATTTCGTCAAATTGCCGAAATTTGTGTAGTAACTTTTTAAAGTCACGTGATCGCGCGAGGAAATAATCGTTATAAATGACGATATTTTCTTGACGATTCAAGAATCGGCAAAAGTGAGAGCTCCATTTCTGCGAGTGAATACTCAAGGGATCTTTAAGATGGCGCATAATTATACGACATGGGCGCAAACGATTTTCTGCATCTTGAAAATCCACCGAATTGGGCCAGGTTTGATCCTGCGAGCTTATGCGTACGAGGCATGCGCCTTACCACTCCGCCACTCGGCCAGCATATCCAAAGAAGTGAGATTCTTAATTAAAAAAAAACTTCCACCGAGAAGCATACTTTTTTTTTTTTTTTTCAAAGAAATAATGAGAGGAGGGTTGTTGGTCCTTACTTGCCATTGCACAAATTGGACAAATAAATACTGATATAAAAGTAGTAGAACTTTTGCAAATAGCGAAGTACATGTAATTTATGTGATACATAGTTTGTTTTTCTTTCTTTCATATGATAGGTAAAAATGCATACAATAAATTTCGAAATTATTCCTTTGCTAATAAACATACGATAATAAATTTATACTCCTAATATTAACTTAAAATTTGTTTCGATAAAAAATATTAAAAAAAATATACATTATATTTGCCAGTACAAGCAATTTTTTATTTTCATTTTATTCTCCGTGCCCAACCTTAACAATATTTTCCAATATGTTTCTAAGGTTGCCTAGGATATTCTTCATGCCTGGTAGCAATTATGGTTTCAAAGTACGAAACAACAACTACCGTTCTGAGCTCAATTGCAGCTATAGCCTTTTCGGGTTTTGCGTATTCGGGGTGTATGATTGTGCCGGGAGATATGTCACCTACTTTCGCAGGTATGTTGACTCAACCCAAATGTTTTTTATTCTTTCGTAAATATTGTCCCGCTCTTTATATTTACAACGACTTATTCTGATAAAAATACATTTGTTTTCTAAATGCATCTTTGTACGATCTACTGTTAATTTCAGTAGTCTTGATGGAAAAAAAAGTGTTAGAATTGATCCCACATGTTTTTCTAATTATTATTTACTTTATATATTTTGTAGCAAGTTTTTGCTCGTAATGGAAAAATTACATAGTTTATTTTTCTCTATGTTTTTCTTCTTCAAGCTGTAAATGATTAAATACGTATTGGAAAAAAAGCTTGAACTTAAAATGCTTTTCTTAAATTACTCAAATATAATTTAAACATTTTGAATGTGTTTACTATCACTCTTACATTAGCTAATTCTTTTTGTTTTCCACATGAAATTAAAATAGTCTATTTTAAAAAAAATTTAAAAGCTAGAATGATCTTGAAACTTGAGAAAATCTATAAAGAGAGTTGACTGGTGTTAGACAATCGTTGCTCACATGAAGTAAAATAGATTCTTTTAGTTCAAGACGAATTTATTATTTTCTTTTAATATTTTTCCTTTTAATTAAAATTGGAACTTTCTTTCAACAGCGCAAATTGGTGTAGTAAAGTTTGAGAGAATTAAAAAAATTTAAACTAAGAAAATATAAACTCATCCACCTATGTGACACAGACATTTTAATGTATAATTTTAGGTTCCTTAATGGGTGTGAGTTCAACTGTAGGTTCCACATCAGGATTCATTCTTCCTATTACTGCTGGACTTTTAACGAACAATGAGGTAAGTATTGAGCAGTCTCTGTGAAGCAGGAGGCATCTCCATTTTTTAAATATATAATTCGGCGGAAATACTAATTAACATGCAGTACTGAATTTTAATAGGAAATAAGTAAAAATGTCCGTCGTCACTGAAAAATTGACGAAATGCAAAGTACGGTTATAATACTTGCAATGAATACCTTCTTGCTGTTCGCAGAGATTATTTTATTTTTTAATTTTTTTCTTACAAGGTTCGCACGATCTTAAGACACACCCCATTTTGTAAGGACATTAACACTACTATAAGAGAAAGTCCCCCCCCCCTCTTGTTATAAGAATTTACAATCCTTTATTAAGTAGATAGTTTTAACAATTACTGGTGAAAGAGTCTTTACAGAATGAAGCATGGCTTAGTTATTTAATTTTTACATGTTTCACTCCTTTTTTCAAACTTTCTAATCTAAAAGTTTCTATAATAACGTTTAAAAAATTATTATTATTATTTTATACATGCAAATTTTGGCCTATTAAAAATCTAATACGAATGTAGTAACATACTAATTGTGATTCTTTTCTAACGGATCATTAATTTCAAATTATATGTTGTCAAAAATACATGTAGCAATAGCACGGATACCTTTTGTGGCAGGGTTTGTATGTCCATGTGTATATGTTTATTCCAATACTAACAAATTCGATAAAGGTAATCAACATTTTTCTATTGTACGATGCCTTTTTATATCAAAATTTATTTGTAAATAACATTTGCAATTACAATATTTTTAGACTGCAATTTAACGCAGGATACAAGGAGAGTAGAATTTTTGCATTGATGTGAAGAAGTGAAATTAGAAAACAAAAAACCCTTTTTATTTTGCTATTTTACTAACTTCTTACATAATCCTTCAAAAATGCTTGCTTACTAATTAGTAACTTGTTCCTACCAAAAGTTGGTACACTCATAACGAATTACCCGGTATGGTACAGAACTCCTCAAGGTGCTCGTCGAATGTAAACTTAAATAGCTCATTCACGATCATCTTAATAACACGGCTGAATAAATAGCAAAGGCGTGTCAAGGTAAATGTACCAGTCGTGAGTCACTGAAGGGTATTTCCTGAACTATCATGACTTTCTAAAATATTCGAGTAAGTCTGTTTGTGCAAAAGTACATCTACTAATTCATATTGCAATAGTATAGCGCTTGTAGTACAGTTTATTAAGCACATTATCCTTTAAGTAAAATTATTCTGAACTATCGTGGCTTTGTAAGGTATTCGAGTAAGTCTACAGAATTTTCGAGCAAAAGAATAAATGTGCCAAATTTAAATTCATAATACAATAGTATAACGCTTGCAATACAGCTTATTAAAGATATTTTCTTTTAAATAAAATTATCCTGAACTGTCATGAATTGATTTCCTGAATTATCAGGGCTTTCTAAGGTATTCGAGTGTGTCTGCAGTACTTTCGAGCAAAAATGCATCTACTAAATTCATATTACAGTAGTATAGCTCTTGCAATACAGTTTATTAGGGACATTGTCGCTTAAGCAAAATTCTCCGGAACTATCGTAAATTAATTTCTTGACCTATCATGGCTTTGTAAGGTATTCGAGTAAGTCTGCAGAATTTTCGAGGAAAAAAATGCATCTATTAAATTCAGATTGCAATGTAACACTTTCAATACAGTTTTCTAAAGACATTTTTTAAGTAAAATTATCCTGAACTATCATGACTTACTTAGGTATTCAAGTAAATCTACAGATTTTCCGCAAAAATGTAATCTACTAAATTATCCTGAACTGTCATGAATTAATTTCCTGAACTATCATGACTTTCTATGGTATTAAAGAAAGTTTACAGAATTTTCGTGTAAAAATGCATCTACTAAATTCATATTGCAATAGTAGGGCGCTTGTAATACAATTTATTAAAGACCTTATATTTTAAGCGGGGGATGCAGTTTTGTCGGTCGAAATGTATCGTTGCATTTTTTGTGTATGTTAGGTAAAAAAAATTTTCTGTGCCAAGAAAAGTCATTTATTTAAGTGAACACACACAACATTAACACCAAGTATCAAAAATTAGAAATATATTTACAAAATCCAGGAATACGTTTGGCCACAACGCAAACCTTAAAACACAGTCATGGAACTTTGAAATATCTTTCGATTTTTTAATGCTGTGATTTTATTATGCGTTAATTTTAACACAGCTGATCAAACTGAATTCTTAACTCTAACATTGTTTAAAACATATATTATGCTTAAATCAAGAAAAAACAAGAAGTTCCGTCTAGAACTATACGAGCCTACTTTCCCGTATGCACCGAATTCAAATTTATAATCTGGCTATCTCTCTCTCTCTGTCTTTCTCGTTTAGCTTTAGTTCTTAATTCCTTCAAATATACCTTTTACAACGGTTAATACATATTCATTCAATCATTATTTATTAAATCATTCATGTATTTATTCACTCATTTATTCATTCATTCTTTTGCTTATTCATTTAATCATTCATTAATTAAAAAATATTCTTGAAAATCCGGATCAAAACATTTCAAAGGAAAATAGGCTCGTTAGTTATGGATGAACTTTCTATTTGTACATGTTCTACGTCATAAGAGCTTTCCGATAAAGTTTGTTCCAAGCAAATCGGTCCGTTAGATCAGAAATTATATAGGATTGAAATTTCCCCGTAGGCGGTATGTTATTTTTTTTTTTTGAACAGTTCAAAAATGAACAAAAATTGTTCAAATCAATATTTCACGCCAAGAACTTCTTCCAGTGAGCTTGTTCATGGGAACTTATATTTTGTACCCAGAATTTACATAATTTGCTTCATTTTCACCTATAGGCGCTAATGTTAAAATTTTTTGAACTGTTCAAAATTGAACAAAAAATTGTTCAAATCAAAAAGTAAAATATAGAAATGAGATGTCCTCGCCGAGATCTTTCGAATGCAAAAAGAATTTTTCCAATCGGACAATTCGTTCAAAAGTTATTAGGGGGGGGGGGACAGACCGACAGACAGACAGACAGACAGACCGACAGACACACTTTTTCCCCCATCTCAAAACCCTACTTTCAAATTTTTTATTTTTCAATCTTTATTTAATTACTTAACTTATTTTTGACTTTTCTTGATTTCTAACGATATTTTCACGATACATTAAGCCTTCTTTCATGCTTTATTATTATTTTTTTTTTTTACTTTTACGGGAAAGTAGGCTAAAAAGGGAAAAAGATATGGCCGAATTACTGCATTAACTAGGTATAAAACCACATAATTCAAATAAAACAATATAATTTTATTTGGTCCAATAATCATTAAATTGTCAGTGGTCCATCTGAAACTTTAGACAAGTCTAATAAATCATTATCCGTCTTCTTTAGATACTTTGTTGCATGTTTCTGAACAATAAAAACTACTTAATTTTCAACAACTATTATAGCTTAAATTTCTACACATGCATAGCGCTCTAATGCAACTAATACAAGATAATCTACTTATTGAAACACATAACATAACATAACTGCTTTCCCTTCTAGTAGGCGTCTGTGGCCCAGTGGTTACAGCAAAAACCAGACAAATATTCATTGACACACTAGCTAAGTTTACTCAGACGACCCATAGATAGCGCCACCAGCTTTTGCACTTCAGAGTTGCCAAATACGCTCTGAATTGGTACACTTTTTTGCAGACTTTTTCTAGCTGGGTGTGGGTTTTCCAATATAACAACATTTTACAAATCTGCTTAGTTTTTTTTTTTTTTTAAATTAGCTTGTGTTAAGTAGGAGTTACAATGAATACTCACACAATTATTTTTGCCTTTTTTCTAGCAATCAACAAGACAATGGAACAAGTTTTTCATGATATCAATATCAGTAGTTATGACTTCTGGCATATGTTTCGCTGTGTTTGGTTCGGCAGAAATACAACATTGGAATTCCATCAACATTGCTTCTTCTGAACAATGCGTAAATGAGAGACAAAACAAGACAACTTGCACTGATGCGAAAGAAGTTACGGATTCTACCAACTATATCTGAAACTTGAAAAAAGAAAAAATGTATCAAACATTCCTGTGCGTGCAGGAAGTTAGAACGGTTCAATTTTTAAATGGTTCGAATTACTTAGAGATTAGCCAAGCATTTGTTTTAAAATATATTAAAAAATAGGCTCGATACAGTGTTTTCATTCATTACTGTTGAAGGTCATACACAGTCGAAAATTTTCTCTTTTTACACGGTTTTATTTAACATGATTTGTACGAGGTTTTCGACCGCTATTAATGCATAAATTATCTTCAAACTTTGCATACAAGCTTATCTTCGATGACAATACAATATTCAATCCATTTTATAGTTTATTATAACGTTAATTAAGAAAAAAGTAGTTTGGCTCTTAGGAAATTATTAGAATTATTTTTTGTCGAATAGCAACGATAGCTTTGTTTGGAATGTTTGGATAATGCAACGATGTTTTGAATTTTAAAATTCTCAAATCATGGCGAAAAAATACCAAATAAAACCGTGTAACTTAAAACAATTTTTACATAATTATTTTCTGTTGTGATACCGCTCATTTGTGAAAGAAAATAATAAAACATTATTGTGATTCGACTTTGAATGAAAAAGTCGAGGAAAAGCGTTAACACAAACATGCTTTAATTGAAAACTGTAATCGCTTACGTTTTGAAATTGAATTTATTTCTCTTGGAATAGTCCAGATGTATTGCATCTACTTTATTGTAGTTGCTGTAGTTTCAGCAATTCGCAACAAAGCCAGAGCTCCGAAAATCTTTTCGACGCGGCAGCATTTTTCAATAGCTTCCGGTTTCGTTAACGGAGCGCCCTAATCTATGAGGAAGTGTGATTGACGTTTGGCTAATCTAGTCATTTCTAAAAGGTTTTTCAAAGTCATGAACAATTTTGAGAATTACAAAATGCTAAATAACATTACATTGTAAGTGCACTTTTGAGGACTTGCAAAATTATGTGTTGCTGTTCACTGAATAAATATAGTTGTCTCTCTAGGTTAGCTTACGATGATTAGGATTAGTCTCATGAACAATGGATTCATAGGAAAAGGAGGTAAAGTCAATGGATTTAAATTTTATGACGCTTAAAATAATTTTCTACATTCAGCAATATTTATCCATTTAATTATCACACGCATTTTTGTCATTAAATTGATGCAATTTTTGTTGATGCAGTTTTTGATTTCAATTGATGCAGGTTTAAGTTTTTTTAAACTGTAATGTTTCCTCTCTTATTGTTTACACTTACAAATGTTTTGAAAGTAACTAAACATCAGTTTATTTGTTTTTTTTTTTTCTTAAATGAAAAAATTCGGGAATTTTTCCTTTTATTAACCTTTTAAAAACCAACCTGGCAAAAACAATTTTTAATTCCTTTCAAAATTTGGGCAATTTTTAAGGGGATTTTTTTATTTGGGGAAAATTTTTTCCAATCCTTTCTTTTTCCTGTTAAAACGATATCTCTATTAGAGTGTCCGTGTCAGAGAACGAGTTTTTTTCAGAGTACCATCGTATTCGGTACCTCTTGGGGAAACCATTTCGTCTGGTTTCATCCATCGAGAGTTTTAGCTGGTGGATATATCAATTGTAAACTATTTCATTAACCCTTTCAAAAGTGGTGTCAGAAATACCGGAGATTAATTTTAACGGGCGCAACATCTATAATATTCAAGTGATGGTTACAAAGTTATTTTATTTTACTCTTTAGAGCTTATGTATCACATGTGTTCAAATTTTTCAAAAAGAAATTAATAAAATTTCAAGAACAGGAAAATAGTATTCCTTTGCTTTCACTTTCCAATCACACACGCGGAACAAAAAATTATTAAAAACACTTAATATTTCTTTAAATGCTTACGAGTTAAGGGACCGTCCATAAATGATGTCACGCTTTTTTCTCATATATTTGACCCCTCCCCCTTTTGTCACAAAATGTCACGCTTCAACATACCCCCCTCCCACCTTTGTCACATGCCACACTATGTTGCATAAGCATGATGTCACTTCTTGTTACCCCCTCCCCTTGTCACAATTCCACGAACCACCCCCCCCCCCCCGAAGCGTGACATCATTTATGAATGATCCCTAAAGGTCCTTTTCAGTATGTATTTTAAATAGATATCGTATAACGCTTTAATACAAGCAAAAATATTTTAATTTGAAACTAGTTTTTAGAATAAAATTTAAATATTTTGCATCGTGTCTGCAAAACTAGACAAGTCATAACTTTCATTTACAATTGAATATTTATATATATATATATAAGAGAGTTAAATTCCGTGTTAAAATCAAGTGTTCTTCTTTTTTATTATAACAGAAAGGTTACTGCACAATTCTTCGAAAATGTCAATGTATTCATAATTATGATAAATTCAAAATTATTTATTATTATTTCTTCAGCCCTAATTTTAACAACTGTTAGTTATTTTTCATTCAAACAGACTTCAATTGCATACAAAACTCGATTTTGAACTAAAACTTTAGCAAAACAAATTTTTTTATTATTATTTTATAAAAGCAAGAAACACCTAGTTTTTCCAGCAGATCTCGTTCATGGTTTGCTCATTCCAGGAATAAAATACATCTTCGAGTTGTTACTTTTGAAAACTGAGACTAATTGAATATTCCATTTCGAAAATCAGAAAAAACACTTTGCATGAGGAGTGCCAACCCCCCATTAAGAATAGTATTATCTTTATAGCGTATTTGGAAAGAGAAAATTATTAGCTTTAATGTTATACTATGATCCTTTTATTTGGCTACACAATAAGCAAAATGGAGAGGATTTTAAAAACTGATACCAAAAGCGCAAAAGCACTAAACAGCCAAAAATCAAAATTTTTAAAAAAATACTACAAAACTGAATTTTTAATTTTAAAATCTGAAAAAAAAAGTAATTTCAGTTTATTTCAGAAATATGTATTTATAATATATTTTTCAAAAATGTTTGAGACATGACGGCACGTGACCTTAGGTGATGTTACATGAAATGACCCACCCATCCGAAAATTGCGGGGCTTTCGCGATTTTTTGTTTTATTTTTACTGTTATTTTAATTTTCTTTTTTTTTTTTTCAGTGTGAAAATATACTGTTGAAGCTTCGCCTTTTACAGTAAAGAATAAATAATAAAAAGTGTGGCAGAAAACAGCAGAACAAAACAAAAATTATTTTTCATGATTCCCCACCCCCTTTTTTTAGCCTACTTTCCCGTAAAAGTAAAAAATAATAATAATAAAGCATGAAAGAAGGCTTAATGTATCGTGAAAATATCGTTAGAAATAAGTAAAAAATAAGTTAAGTAATTAAATAAAGATTGAAAAATAAAAAATTTGAAAGTAGGGTTTTGAGATGGGGAAAAAGTGTGTCTGTCGGTCTTTCGGTCTGTCTGTCGGTCTGTCGGTCTGTCCCCCCTTCATAACTTTTGAACGAATTGTCCGATTCGAAAAATTCTTTTTGCATTCGAAAGATCTCGGCGAGGACATCTCATTTCCTGATTTGAACAATTTTTCGTTCCATTTTGAACAGTTCACAAAATTTTAACACCGCTTATGGGCGAAAATGAAGCAAATGATGTAAACTATGGGTACAAGATCCAAGTTCCAATGAACAAGCTCACTGGAAGAAGTTCTTGGCGTGAAATATTGATTTGAACAACTTTTGTTCATTTTTAAACAGTTCAAAAAAATTAACATAGCGCCTACGGGGAAATTTCAATCGTATATAAATCCTGATCTAACGGACCGATTTGCTTGGAACAAACTTTATCAGAAAGCTCTTATGACGTAAAACATGTACAGATAGAAAGTTCATCCAGAACTAACGAGCCTATTTTCCTACGTAATATTTTGATCGGGATTTTCAAGAATACTTTTGAATTAATGAATGATTAAATGAATAAGCAAAAGAATGAATAAATAAATGAGTGAATAAATACATGAATGACTGAATAAATGAACTATTGAATGAATATGTATTAACCATTGGAAAAGGTATATTTGAAGCAATTAAGAACCAAAGCTAAACGAGAAAGAGAGAGAGAGAGAGAGATAGCTAGATTATGAATTTGAAGCTGGTGTATACGGGAAAGTAGGCTCGTATAGTTCTAGACGGAACTTCTTGTTACAGCTTGAGAAGGTCAATCCCCTATCCTATTCTCCCTTCTTCATGAAAAGTTTAGATTTTCTTATAGACCCTCACAAGGAACTTCACGAGTTAACAGCAGAAGTGTAAGTAATTATTCCCTCCTCAAATCGAATTCATAGTCATAACATTATCAGAGAGAGGTAAACATGGGGCGGGGGCGGAGTTCTCTGCAAATGTAGTGTGGTGGTGGAAAACGGGGGTTATATTCCTGTTCAAGAGATCCTCTTACAAAAGAATCAACATTAATTGTGCCGGGGCGTTATCAATTCTGCGCATTGTTCGCACCTTGGACGCTTGTAAGCATAATGTCTATTATCTTATGGGTACCCTCAAATTTCGTTTATAAAAGTATAATACTGAAAATGTACACTTCTTACTCTGAAAGTAAAGCAAAGTGTAATGAGTTCTCGGCACAACCTTTATGTATTGAGTCATTAAATCTATCAAACATCATAAATAATAATATTTGACTGTCATTATTCGACTGCTATAATTATTGCAAGACGTTTTTGTTAATAAAATGCCTTCAAAATCAGAATATGGATCATGATTTACTGAATATAGAACAAATTAAATGAAAATTATAGATTATTGTAATTGTAAATCAGAAAATTTTAGATTTGCGGAATTGTAGCATTTTTGTTCGCGCATAAAAAATCAGAATAGGGGAGAACGGGGAGAGTTTTTTTTCTTCACGATTTTTTTTCTAAGTTGCCAAAACAGCTAGAAATATTCAGAAAGCGTTTCCTTGTGTCCTACAAATTCAGATTTTCGTGAGATTTTTCCAAATTACCTAGGACGCCCTGTATAGGGACAGTATGAGTTTCAGTGCAAAGAGGGGAAATGTCCACGGTCTCCCAAACATGGGAAGATTCAGGACACATGGGAAAGTATGGATATCAGTGTTTCAAGGTTGACATTCAAGTTACTTCTAGATCAACAATCAAAGCTGGGTATACAATTAAAGAATAACACCAGCCTCAAATTATTTTTGAGCGGGAAACCAATAGGTTATTAGGTGTAAAACGTGCTGTCCGTAGTCTCTCCCTGTCCGAACTCCCCGGTCTCCCCTACTGGATGAAAAAAAAAAACGTTTTAGGAGCCCCTAGACTTTGGCAGCCTTTGTGCAGTTCTCGATTCGTAAATTCGATAATAGGTACTGTCTGTAGTTAATGTTCAAATTTAATGATTTTTTTTTTTTTTTGTAGCGTAGCATTAAGCTAAATAAAGACTAGTAAAACTATGCCAGGATAACCTTTCCCACGCAGTTGTTTCTTGTTCAGTTGTCTAGCAGCAGGAAATAATGAAAAACAGCCAGCGTTCAAAGTTTCAATATCACAATTTGATAAAAATATATAATAAGTCGATAGTACTTATATGCTCACAATCTATGTTTTTCTTAGTATTGTGTTTACAACAACATTTGTTTTGGGAATAAAGTCATAAAATTATGTGTTGCCTTATCTCATTTTTTCATAGCAATGAAAATCCTTCTTGTCTAACAGAAATAAATAACAACAAACATTTTCGAAGTTTACAGCAGTATTTAATGAAATAGCTTATCCCACTTCTTATTTATTTTTCATTCTTTCCTTACTTACACACGTATTGTTACAGCTTGAAGAGTTTTATTATAAGCTTTTTAGTTGGGCATTATTATTTCGTCTACTGCCGTTTTCTAGCAAGTGATTGAGGTAAGGTATGCCCTTTGCTTAGAAATATAATTTCCTTTACTAAATAGACGAAATCTATGTACAATTCTTCGTTTCAAAACAAGTCTCAAACAATTCATGCTGAAATTTCTGACATGTTGCCAAATACCGAAATATGACTATACATATATACTAAAAAGCATTTATGCAAACATATTTCAACTAAATTAGTAGTTTTTATTGTCTTAATATTTTTATTTTATGAAATGTAGAAATGATTTAAAAGCATGAATTTTACACTTCTTGGAGAATATATAAACAGTTTTTTTTTTTAAATAAATTTAAATGGGAAATACAAATCACAAATAGAAATGACATTATGCAGCCGAGTATTTAAAAGTAATATTCAAGTCTGACAAAGTACAATTTAAATAAGACTGATTAACTGTAGGGGTGATTTACATACTGGTTTTTTGTTTTGGGAGATCGCAAGACCAAAAAGACTGAGAATCGTTTATCTAAAGGATGCTAACTGTTTGAACAATATAGTAGACACAATTGCTTGCGGTAATATAGCCGTAAACGGTAAGAGTTAATTAATTCAAACAATTTAACAGATACTACAAAGAGATATATATTAAATTTTATACATTTTTTTTGTGGTTTTTCTAAATATATGCTAATATATATCATGAATATATACCTTTTTTTCCCTTATATAATTCTCTCTCTCACTCTCTCTCTCTATATATATATAATACACGGTACTTTCTAGATCACGCAAATGAAATCAGTTTATTTTAAACGTTGTTTCTGAAGTTGAAATGAACTGATTAAGTATACAACCGTGCTATGCACAAAAGACATGTCTGCCCTTTTTGGCGCTATTGGGTTATTGCGACCTAGTGGTTCTATGTCAATTATTATGTCTAAATACAATGTTCTGCAATCATATGTGAATGAGAAACATTTGTTTTTTAATTCGGATGAGTGGTCTCTGGATCAGATACATGGAGGCGCAAAACTGAAATCGTCAATATCTCAATTTCAGCTCAGATGCAGATACATTGGTGCTTAGCATGACAGTATACTAATCATTTATAGTAGGCGAATCGATAAATGTAATTTCCTTCTTGTTGGATCATTTGAGCACAGCAACTTTGTTGCTAGAAGCTCACTTCCCATCTGGACTCGAATATATATATATATATATATATATATATATAACCCGTTGTTAAGAGTCAATTACTTGCACACTACCAGTTACCAGTTTTTTTTTTTAATTTTGAATTAAATATATATGTATGTCTTTTCTTCATTATTTTAGGATTCCTCTGTGAACGTAAACTTTAAGTTCCTGAATTGTGTGGATGTGAACATGAAAAAACGTTACCCTTCCACATTACCTGTGAAATTTTGGTACAAAACTTATATCTGGTCGACATGTCTCTAAAAATACCCGCTTTAACTCTTGCACGTTGTGATCAGGGTTGCCAGATTTCCTAGACCACTTTTAACCCCCTGCAAGTAAAGAATCAGTCAAAGCTACTCATTTTCTATGGCATACACATTAGGGATGTAACGAATAGTGATTTGGCCGAATACCGAATATTCGGCCATTTCTCCAGGCCGAGGCCGAATATTCGGCGACCGAATATTAAAATTTCTAGAAAATCATTGTAATAGAAAGTATTTGTCAAATTTAAAATTATTCACAAAGTCAAACACCAATTACACACCATTTATGATGTATGACTTAATTCTATTTGTTAAGAATTTAAAACTATTTAAAATTATTCTATTTTCTCTATTGTTTTGAATGTAATAAAACAAAGAATTTCACCCACAAGTGGAATAGAAATAACAGGTTTTATGGAGGTAAGCATTAATTAGCATTATTTTACTTATTATTTAATTCAAACGAAAGAGCTGCTATTGCTGAGTGAACTTTTACCTTGCTCAAAACTGTTTTATGAAGATATTTTAAAAGTTATAAAAGTTAATATTTTTATTTTATGGGGTTTTTCACATACCTATTTTTAAAAGATCTATTTAAATTTAATACACTTAACTGGAATATATTTTTATATTCAAAAATCTCAATAACTTATGCTATCTAAATATTCATGATATCTTCTAGGCTTTTCACATTTCTCAATAACCCAATATTCACAATAAATCAGTCTACCCAAACAAAGTCTGACTTCCACTTTGCTATTAATAACAAAATTAATTTCTTATATTATCCATCATAATTAACAATTGCCAGTTTTTGGGAGCAAATGCTAAATATAAAATACAATATTACAACATTAAAATACGTTTTTTCTCAGTCAAGCCTAAACAAAGTTTAAAAAAAGTAGTTTTTTCTAAATTATTTTTATTTTTTAAAACTATACACTAATGTATTCTTTTGCAATAATTATAATACAATTTTAACTGTTTAAAATTTACTAATTTCTTTATTTTTTTTACATTCCTACCGCAGCAGAACTATTCGGCCGAATAGTTCATCAATATTCGGCCAGGCCGAATTTGACCTTACCCGGTATTCGGCCAGGCCGAATATTCGGCTAGGTGAGGAAATGACTATTCGGCCAGACCGAATATTGGGCCAAAGGCCGAATACCGAATAGTGGCCGAATATTCGTTACATCCCTAATATATATATATATACGTATGGATAATAAATTTAATAAACTAAAGTGCTAAGGGTGGAAAAATTACAAAACGAAAAGAGTTTCAAAATAAAATCAAGTGTATAGCAATACGGGGTGGGGCAGAAGTCATGACCTGGTTTTAACGGGGTATTAAAAAAAACTAATACAATTTGAGACTTGAAACTTTTTTTATTTTGATCTGTATATAAACCCATTTTTTACATTGAATTTTGAATACCACTTCAGCAAGATGGCGGCCTTCAGCAACAATACACTGATGCAGTCAATTTCTGAAGTTTTGGGAAACTTTTCTGCACATTTCAAGGGGGTATGGCGGATATTTCCTCAAAAATTCGGTCCTTTAGCTCTTTTAAAGTATGTGGGCGATGTTTCCAAAAATTCTCGTTCAAATAACCCCACAGAAAAAAGCAATAGGGACCGTAACATTACGCGGAATATTGAGATGCACGCAAAGATGGAGTCTATTCTTTCTGAGGGGAACTGCATCAGTGTATTGCTGCAGAACGCCTCCATCTTGCCTGAAGTGGTTGGTATTCATAACTTAACCCTTTCTAAGGCGGTGGGAAGTATGCTTCTTACCAAATTCATCAAATTACATAGTAAGCTATTTTATCCTTTCTGATTGGCAAAATATTGCAAAGACTCTGGGAAATATATTTACCACCAAATGCATCAATATTCAAATTTTATAACTATCCCCCCTCAAAGGGGGGCGGGGGGTGGAAAAAATCATGCCAATCTTATTTACTATCCTTTATGAATTTATTTTTTGAAACAAAACAAAATCTGAAAAATATTTTAACATACCGATACTACAAAAAAAAATGGCCCTATACAGGGTTAATGTAAAAAATGGGATTATATACAGATCAAAATTAAAAAAAAAAAATTTTAAGTCTCAAATTGTATTAGTTTTTTTTTTAAAACCCCCTCAAAACTGGGTCATTTCTTCTGCCCCACCCTGTATTATATATATATATATATATATACACAACACCTGTTAAAAAAATCTGTAAGTACGGAAAGGAAACTGAGTGTTTCTTTAAATTTACGGAGAAGTTGATTTAATTCAAATAATCAAGTTTCTTGATAACAGATTTTCAATAAAATGTTTTTTTTTACACTATTTCTAAAAATACAGGTTAAAGGGAAAGATTTATAAAGTATGTGAAATTGAAAATCTGGGATCTGTGTCTACCAGTTGAAAACTCTAATCAAATGCATTAAATAAACGTTTGAAATCTGCGACTACCTGGATTAGAACTATCAAAAATGTCCTATATATTGTTGGTATAGAATTCAACTTCAGCGCTGGCGGGTACCCTCCTTTTACTTGGCGGCCTTCCCGACACAGGAATAGAAAGTTATCTCACTGAGAGGTTGCGACACATTTATCGGTTTCAATAAGTTGATCTGTGTTAAATTCTTGTAGTTTCTTGTTTTTGAGCCTCTTTTATTTTACGTAAAACTTCGGATAAATGATTTGTGGGGTAGAATTTTTTATAGTGAGGGTTTTTCTAAAATGGTGCCTCAGATTAAAAAAAAAAGAAGTAGTATGGAGAAATGGGTATGAAGGCCAGCGTACGTAAGAGAAACTGGGGCACATGGGACCACCGTCAACGGTGGACCACTTCTTTTAAATCTATTTATCAAATTCCGTCCGGCCAATTCCGGAAAGAATGGGTCGCAACATGTTAGTAAATGGCTTTGAATTTTTAACATATAGCTTTAATACTTAACCACTAAAAGGTTTGTTATTGGGTTTTAAACACATTTGAAACAATTATGTTTTCAACATTCATATAGATTGAAAATTGCATTGAAAGGAAAAGCGGTAACTTATTTTTAGTGCAGGGAAAAATTCTTTTTGTTACATGTACTTGTATGAACCTTCGACCAAAATTATTCACAGGATTAAGAATGAGGCTGTGGTTACTTCATCTTATGGAAGAGTCATAATTTTAAAATAGTGTATGTTTTAGGGAAAATTGTAGGTGTCCCATCCCTCCTGACTCGCCCCTAATAATAAAAACACTGAGAAATCTTTTGCTCTTACAAAACTTGTTTAATTGTGCAACTATCTAGTAAGAGGTAACGTTAGGCCAGCTTTGCCAACGCTCACCAAATGGGGCGAAATATTCACTTGACAAACGTAGATGGATTGAGTGATGCCTCGAAGGGGGAAAAAACTTGACCGAATAAAGTGTGCCTTTTTTCGCTGCAACCAAAAAGAAATGTACACTACAAGACGTTGTACAAGAACACGATACAAATTTTCAATATTTTACTGCTAAGAGTTTTTGAGTAATGCAAGATGTATATGTACAAGTGCAGACATCGCAAAGAAAGAAAAAAAATTTAAAATAGTTCCAGGGATAGTTATAACGCATATGTCCTTTGCTCGTATATACGTAAGTACGGATGTCGGAAAAAGAACTAGCGAAAATGTATTCCAAAATCAATGAAATTGAAGTGTTCGTTGAAATTTGTGGGGAATTTACTTATTTTTAATAAACTTTAATTTATTTATTTACGTATTTATTTATTTTGGTGACGTTCCGTATTGCGTGGAAGAATACAAAAATAAAGTTAAAATTCGGTTACTATAATTATTTCTTTTAAGTTAGGTCTAAAACAAAAATATTTCAATTCTGTTCATTTACTTGTAGTTGTACAAAGAATATAGAAGCAAGACACAAGAGATGTGCAATCTTGCATTTTATCAACTTATATATATATCTATATATAATGCTAAATAATAAAATAGGGTGATACTATTTGGGTAAAAAGAACCCTATTTATATAAATGTAACAGTTAAATCTATCATTAAATTCAGTCTAAATAATGCATGCTAAGTAATATTATCAAAGAAAATGACTTCATAGTGTGCGAATTTTATCGTAAAGACTCACGAATACACCCTAATAAAACTCGAGGTCTTTAAGAAATTACAAATACGCTTGAAATATCCATCGTCTTAATTAATTTATCTTCCATTACACAACGAAAAGTGTATTACTATGCAGTAACAGTATCGGGTCCTATCACTAAACACACACTTTGGCACATTTAGGAAAATGATAACACACATGGCCCCAAACCATCAATTTCGTTTGGCTTAGGGATACATATGACGTCTGTTTCCTTGATGCTTATCCTTCTAGCGTATAAGCGAAAAAAAATAATAATAACAATTTCACAATACACATCATTACAGCTATTTTTCATTCCTTCAACGTGTTGGTTCTTCCCTGAAGTCATTGGGAAAATTTATTTTCTTCTATAAGAAACATTTGGAAGGACAGCAATGTCATGTTCAACATGAAGATAGTTGGCGTTCACTTATGAAACTACATGATGTGAACTTTGTATTTCAATTTTTCAGAAATTGCGGGTTTTGAAATACTATATGAATGTCTTCAACAAGCAGCATTTTTTTCTGCAAACCAAAATTTATCTTCGGAGAAAAATACACGATTTCTAATCAAAAATGTGAAAATGCTAAAGCGAAGACAGAAACAAGTAAAGAATCCCTAAGCAGCTCCAGAGGTATGTTTTGATTAGTTGTTTTTTGCATGCTTTTAATGTTTCTGTTTTCCAGTTTCAATTATAACCTCAGCGGCTCCTCAGCGACTAGAACAGTATAGTTTTCAAACACAATAGTCTGCTGTATTGCAATTTAAATGATCAATGTTTATGACATTCAAGTGTGAAAAATATTAAAAATGTTCATGTTAGCGAACAAAATTGTGTAAAACCTTTTTTAAAATTCAGGAGAGAAAATATAGCGATATGAAATGATATTAGACAGTCGCAGGAAATGTTGTTCTTTAAAGATACTCGTATGTTCTTAATTCAAGACTATTTTGTCGAAATATAAGTAGAAGTAGTTATTCACTGGACAATCTGTCTGCAAATATATAAACATGTGATTCGTTATATTATATTTTACAGAGGGAAGGGATCTTGAAAAAGGTACCATGTAAGATCATTTTGAAAATCATTTCTTAAATTCTAATACACAGTGGAATCAAAACCCTAATTGATCTTTTTCCATGGATAAATTTTCGGAACTCACATTATCGGGATAGCAATTTATGACGAAAATCATTTTAGCACTCCGTCTTAATGTGTATAATAATTTTTTTAATTTTTTTAGCAGTTAAAAATTCCGTGTATTATTTTCGCGAACCCCATTAATACGCCATGCGAACCACTGGTTGGGAAACGTTGCAGTAGGCTACCACGACGTGTTTTCCAAGTCATAATCCATTACTTATTTGACATTTGTAGTTTTCCAGGTGAAATTTATTCGCATGTTTCTAATGGTTGACACGTTTTCAATTGAGCCTTGCCTTTATCCACTAACGCATTTGCCCGTGTCTGCCACTGGCGAAAGTTACCAGCAAATTTGAACATGCCCGATGCCTCACACGGGCGATCTTGTATCTCACGTTATTTTATTTCGAATGCTCCTCTGAGATCCGTTTGCACTTTTTTGTATAATAATTTTTTTATTATATAACTTTTACCCCACCCTCCGCTCACTAGTCAACCCCTACAACTGAAATTTCCAAAAACAATTTGTATTTGTATTTCCCAAACTATGGGTCGCGATCCACTGGTGGGTCGTGAGCAAATATTGAGTGGGCCCTCGCCTCTATACACATGAACTTTAAAAAATAGAAAATCTGCGAATAAAAGTAACTAACAAGCAGTTCCGTCTAGAACTATACGAGCCTACTTTCCCGTATACACCCAACCTCAAATTTATAATAAAGCTATCACTTTCTCTCTCTTTCACATTTAGCTTTAGTTCTTAATTACTTCAAATATACTTTTTTCAACGGATAATACATATTCATTCACTCAGTCATTCATTCTTTCATTTATTCAGTCATTCATTTACTCATTCATGTAGTTATCACTCGTTCATTTGTTTTTTCATTCATTCACCCATTTAATTACTTTATCATGTATTCACTCATTTATTCATTCATTCGTTCTTTCACTCATTCATTTATTCATTCATTAATTCTTTCACTCTTTCATCGATTCAATCATTCATTCTTTCACTCATTTCATTCATTCATTTATTCATTTATTGAGAAACGCCCTTAAAAATCCCGATCAAAAATTTCATAAGAAAACAGGCTTATTCAGTTCTTGTTGAACTTCGTAACAGTACATGTTCTACAGCGTAATATCTTTCCGATAAAGTTTGTGGCGAGCCAATCCGTCGTTTAGATCAGGATTTATATGGGATTGAAATTTCCCGTAGGCGCAAATGTTAATTTGGTACCTTTTCATTATCAAGGCGCAAATCTCGCCGAGAAAAATTTTTGGCGACAGAACACGCAAAAGGATAACATTAGTTGCATCAGTTTTGGCGACTTTATCGCCTGCGCCGGAATAATGGAAAAAAGCCGCAAATTTTTTTTTTTTTTTTTTTGAACTGTTCAAAAATAAACAAAAATTGTTCAAATCAATATTTCACGCCAAGAACTTCTTCCAGAGAGCTTGTTCATGGGAACTTATATCTTGTACCCAGAGTTTACATAATTTGCTTCATTTTCACCCATAGGCGCTAATGTTAAAATTTTTTGAACTGTTCAAAATTGAACAAAAAATTGTTCAAATCAAAAAGTAAAATATAGAAATGAGATGTCCTCGCCGAGATCTTTCGAATTCAAAAAGAATTTTTCAAATCGGACAGTTCGTTCAAAAGTTATTAGGGGTGGACAGACCGACAGACCGACAGACCGACAGACACACATTTTCCCCATTTCAAAACCCTACTTTCAAATTTTTTATTTTTCAATCTTCATTTAATTACTTCACTTTTTTTTTACTTTTCTTTATTTTTAACGATATTTTTACGATACATTAAGCTTTCTTTCATGCTTTATTATTATTTTTTTACTTTTACGGGAAAGTAGGCTAAAAATGAGGTTGATGCTAAAACTTTAATGAAGAGAATAAAGAAACAAACACATCCTTCCCAATGAAATAACTTTGTTAAAAAGAACCTTGCAGGTGTAGGTATTTAAGTAATAAAAAAAATAAGCTGTGTTTCTTATTTCAACAGTCTCATTCATATTGGAAACACTAAATTTGTTTTATTTATTTCAATTAGAACAAATAAGACAACATTAAGTAGTTCGACAACTCGCCACTAGGGGATCTGAGCATTACCAATATTCACGCCCTCTTTTCTTTAGGACAGCTAAGAGGTGGGTCCCAAGATTGGAAATTTTTGTTAGATGGGTCGGAGCCCAGTCAACTTTGGGAACCACTGATTATATTATTATATTTCATTTCATTATACCTATACATTCATTTTCTGTCAAAAAAAAATTCGATCCGTTTTTGCCAGTTTTCTGAAAAAAAAGTCGTGCTTTAAAGGGTTAATGTTGAGTACATTGCCTTTTGCTTGGAGCACAAATCCAAAGTTTGTTTTTATTGTTCTCCTTACATATTTACGTTACTTTTAACTTTTTACATGAAACTGTCATAAGAATCACGATGTTTACGCTTTTGTGACGTGTTAATAACAAGATAAAACGTAATCGAAACTTCGGAAAATGCCGTATCAGATCCCATCAAGTTCATACGCTTCAAACAACAACGGATCAAAGTTGGTTGATTTGTTTGTAATTCTGTTTCAAAGCGTCATTCATGCAGTTGACAGCATAAACACACGAGCTATACGTGACGAATCATGGAAATGAGAGAAATCGAAAATCAGCTCTCCGTCAGAACCATTTAATGGGTTGAATAATTAAGTTACACGAATTCAAATGTCCTTGCAATACTCATAACCAGATAGAACATATGTAAGTTTTTTTTTTTTTTTTTCTCTTTTTATTCCTTAAAATGGATTTTTCATGTGGCATATTTTGGGTCTGGATAATACAAATTTTCTGTGCTTAGTTTGTAGCTGAATAAAATTAAAATATTTATTTCCTCCAAAATGTTATCCCAGCACTTATATGAGAGTAACTACCATAATAATTACAGTGCCTTTATTTGAATATTCAATATGAACGTTATATGCCATGAAGCAAAGTTCAACATAGCTTAGCTATATCTTTTATTAATATATAATATAATTCAATTTAAAACTGCATATGTATGTATAAATATACGAAACCGAAGATCATATAACAATTTTTGTGTAATTATAACTAAAAAGTATGTGCTTTGTTTGTTTCAATGTTGATTTTCTTTTGAGTACAAATAATCGTCAAGGTAAGAAGGATTTCTTCGAAGTTTATGTAATGTAATTCGTTAATTTGATCTCATGTCTTAACAAGACATTCATTAAAGATTATCACAATAAGAGTTATGGTATATATATATATTATATATATATATATATAGGCAAGGACAAAACAGTTAAGCAACATTTTCTCTGTTTGTCAACCGATTTTCTCACTTTTAAAAATTTAGTAGCTATTGACGAGTTTTAGAGTTATCATTAAAAGGTTTTGGAACTAGTTTTTTTTTTTTCTCTTTCTTCCTACTTAGATGTCTTAATTCGTCACATGTTCATACTACTCCTTACATTTACAATCTTGAATATTTGTACAATACTCAATACAATTTTTACTATTTATAATTCAAAGAAGAAATGACAAGAAAAGAATAAAAGAGAAAATGGAATCTGTTAAATGAACGTCAAAGGAACATAATACCAATCTTAGGGTGTCAGGTTATTCATTTATTAAATATATGTATGATTAGTCAGACAGATTGTTTGTCCAGTACAATATCAAACAAAATAAAATGCAACAGCAAGCAAATAATGTCTTATGTAATATAAATTGCGATAATAAGTACGGTGACGCGTTATTTTGGTTTGAATCAATTTTTTGTAAGTTTGTTGTTTTGCATTAGCGTTTTGAATTCTTGATTAAAATAATAAAAAGTCTTTCATTTGAAAGAATATTTATTGAGCCGATAAAATACAGGGACAAAAAATTCCCCTTTTTTTCTGAATTGCCCACATATTCATACACACACAAATATATATGTGTAGGCTTTGTGTGGGTGTCTAGGGGCTTCTTCAA
This sequence comes from Octonoba sinensis, assembly GCA_038502835.1. NCBI lineage: Eukaryota > Metazoa > Arthropoda > Arachnida > Araneae > Uloboridae > Octonoba > Octonoba sinensis. The sequence goes on along the minus strand of CM076601.1, from coordinate 49,758,670 downwards.
TAATGATACAAAATGATAGATATAAAATTGACTCTATTTGCACCAAATTCATTTACAGTTAATTACTTACAAAAGCTTCGACCGAGATTAACATAACACTCAGGCACACACAGTGCTCCTATGTCCACACATGAGCAAGTCTCTCGCTCAACTCCAGGCTTCCGTCGCTTTTCGCCTGATGGCGCTACCGTCGATGTCTCATCACCCATTGGTTCCTACATATATATTATAACTACTATTATTCAACTAATATTATTAAATAACTATTATAAGACTCAATGACACTTAACTTGAATATATATCTTATGTTAAACTTACTTACTTAAGTAGGATTGCACTTGAAAGCCTTGTAAACCAAACTTGAATTAAACTAGAGTTACAAGTAATGTACCAAATCTGAGATGCTCTTGCATAAACATCAAACAATAGCTTGTTTTACAAATGGAACAAATGGGGCAATTTTTTTTCGATGTTCCAAAACAAAGCATGATTAAATAAGTGAATACTTTTAAGTAAATACAAGCATAAAAATAATGAAATCCTCAGTTTCTAGAGAAAACATGTTGTGTGTGTTGACCGAAAAAAATAAATACTTTAAAATGTGTAGTAATAGTAACTGTCAAAATACAAATTCCCAAAATTTATTGAACGATGCTGAAATAAAAAGAATGAAGTTGATACTGAAACTGTACTCTGTTTTTTTCCCTCACACGTTAGTTAATCATTGTGCAATGCCCAGACGATACATTGTTGTAAGCTTTGGCTTCCTGTGTTATATCATTCTTAACTGTCAAAGACTGAATCTTACTATGGCTTTGGTAACGATGACAGAAAATCCAAATAGAAGCGATGAAAGAAACAAAAGCATTTCAGAATGCCCCATGGCTCCAGAGAACACTTCCATGATAATACCAATAAAAGTAAGTAGATCAAATTACTTCTTTTACACGTAAAAAGTAGTAGTAGTTTTATGCTTATTTCAACACGTCATTAAGCTAAAATTTTTACCGTAGACTTCCCACAAACATCATTGGCCTTAAACACATCAATCAGGAAAAGTTTTGAATATAATCAATTACCAAAAATTATATGGAAACAACTAAAAGCACCAAAAGCTTTTTCACAGCACCAAAAAGAGAGAGAGAGAGAGAAAGAAGAACACTGTGTGTGATTTTAAGTTACATAGAACCAGCGTTTCAGTTTAAAAAAAAATTATTTGTGGGAAGAATCTTTAGTTAAAATGTTTGTATATTTAACTCCAAAGTAACATATTTTGTAACACTTCAAGTTGCATACGTTGTGCTCGTTGTGAGCATACGCTTACTTTATGCGGGAAAAGATATTGAAATAATTAGAAATTTGATTTTTCTTATTTATTTTCATTGTTAAGGTATATTTTAACATTATTTTAAACTTTCTCTGTTGCGTCGATTTACATTTTAAGTTTTTTATTTTAATTATTATTACTATTAAGATAAAGAAGTTCAAGAAAATCAACGGTAGACTATTGAAACGGCTGTTTAAAATCTATGTCGCGAGCAGTTTGCGGGCCTGAGTGCTGGTTGGCTTTCAACGATCTTGCTGTCACTCTGACAGTTGTTTTTTCGCCACGTGTACTAGCGTGCTCCCCATTCTAATTTAAAACTCCCTCGCAATATTGCGAAGTTGCTTGAAGTTCATTATTTAAAAAGTAAAGACAGACACTGGACGCTGTCCATTGTGATTTACATAAAATGTCGTAAGATTAAACACTGGTAGATAAAACATTTAAAAAATATTTTAATAAATATACTAAATTCAAAAGGCGACGCATACATTCATAGATTGCGCCTTATCTAGTACTAAACTTCATAAGCTGAGACCAGCTATGGGGAGGTTAGAAACGACGTTCCGACCCCCTCCCCTAAAAAATGAATAGATAACATAAATAAATACCTGCAGTTTAAAAATAAAAACTTACCACGTGAGGAAAAGAGTTAATTTTAACAGTTAAGTTAAAATTTAAAACAATCAATTAAACCAAGTGTTAATTTAGCTTAGATTTAAAAAAAAAAGAAATGTTGTAGAGATAACTATTTTACTTCGTTTGCGTTTTTCCCTTAGGAAAATTCATTAAAATATTTTATTTTTCGCTCCTTGCCCTCAAAAAAATGAAGAAAAAATAATTTGTTTATCCTTGACCATAATGTCTGTCACAAAGAATCTGTTATTAAGAAACTCTAACAAAGTAAGTTGCAATTTAAACGGTAAGAGTGGTCACAGTAAAAACGAACATACATGCCTTCATCGCCCACTAGAACTGCACTATTTAAATTTGTCACTTACTGAACACAGTAAATTCATAGATGTGAAGTTAACCAAATCTTCCTTCAAATTAAAACAGTCAAACCTGTCTTTGTGCAGTCCTGTCCTATGATTTTTTTTTTTTTTTTTTTTTGGTGGCCAAACCTTGCTTTTGTGCAATATTTCAATATGCGATTTTTATTTTATTTTATGTTTTTAATTTGAATTCTTTTGTGCGATTTCTGTTTTGTATGAATTTTGCAGTATATGCATACCAACGCTGATGGCATTACTGTAATATTGTTGTAATGTTTTCTATCAGAGTGTACATATGTATATTGATACAATTTATGCACTTATTGCGTCATACAATTTCATTGTATTACACGAGGTATAGTTTAGCTTGGACTATTTGAACTCCGATGTGGAAGGATTAACCGATTTTACTTTTTTTAAAAAAAATAAAGGTCGGGAAAACAGAATTACTTGGAAAAGAGTAAGATATAGATAGCCATTCTGAAAGAAGTTTTAGCTTCGAGAAAGAGCTTCGTAAAAGTATTTTATATAGCTATTTATGAAGTTTCTGTAAATTTTTCTGTTGAGTAAACCACACAACAGAATTTTTTTTTTACTGCGGTCCCTATCTACTGCACAAAAACAGTTTTGATTGTATATGCTGAGCGAAAAGATCATTGGCGAACTGTCGTTGGGGCGTATTTAAGCGCATTGGATGGTTCCATCTTTACTAACAGTCTGAAATGAGTGATTGCTATTTATATTTCTTTAAAAAACATTTTTGTGATTTTCCTGAAACCTAATTTTGAACTTCTAAATAAAATCCACACTACTACAACGCTTTGCATGTTGGGAAAAGATTTAAACTTGTTCCTTATTCTTCACTTACTTAAATGGTATAACTTATAACTTATACAACAAAGTATTTAAACAAAGCATCCATTGCTTTATAGTCACATACGAAAATAAAAGATTATTTGTGTATTTTGGGATTTGAACCAACGTCTTCACTTGGATAGCTTGCATTCTGCCGCTCCCAGTTTAATCACACATCAATGTATTGTTATACGGGATTTACGCAACCCCGAAATGTGCATACATTAGGGCTCGATAAATCTTTAAAATTTTTCATGCCCTACCGGACATGTCTATCTAAAATATAAATTCCCAAACAAAATTTTTACAAGCCCAGAAATTGTTTTACTGCATATTAGTAAAGACATTTGAATTTGTCGTGTAGCATTAATCAGACAAAAATTGAATTAACAGCTTTATATCTGAATCAAGAACTATTTTAAGGTTAGTCTGAATCATTACAAAATTACATTACAAATAAATATTACACAACAAGTCGTTACAAGTCTAAATTTAAATAGAATTAACAGCTTCGTATCTGAATAAAGAATTATTTTAAGGTTAGTCTGAATCATTACAAAATTACGTTAAAAATAAATATTACACAGTGAGTCGTTACAAGTCAAAATTTAAATTGTATTACCAATTTTATTGTTGACATTCATGTCTGGATTCAGTCCCGGAAAGAATTATTTGATTATAAAATTACGTGTCCTGCGGGGCATGTAAGGGTAGAAAATTCATGCCCGATCGGAATTTTACATGCCCCGGGCATGTCGGGCAATATAATTTTCGAGCCCTGCCATACAGTGCTTTTACAATGTAGGGTAAGATAACAAAGTTTGTTCATTCGTTAAAGAGTGCAATCTAGGCGACTGGTGGCAATATAATTTATCTTCACTGCATTGCATTCTTGCTGAATTAAAGATGCATAATTCAATTTGCCCTTATTTTATTATCTGCGAAAATTCCTATGCCCGGTCAACTTTTTATTTATTTTGTATAAAAGTTTCACAAGTTTTCCATTGTAACTATTAGTTTTGGAAAAAAAAAAAAATTGGACAATTTCAAATTGTTGGCAAAAGTGTTTGGTTTCCTTACAAAATAAAACACATTAAAATCTTTATTTTTGAAAGTGTTCTTGCCCGCAGATAATTATCAGAGAAAAGTATCTGATTTGATTAACACTGATATATTAATCTATTACTTAAAAAAAATTCGTGCGCTCTTCCTTATATCTATTCTTGTATTGTTCAAATTTATGCCTGTATCCTGTCGTTGCAACCAGCAACGCACTGTGATACCCAGAAATTGGATGAAGCTCTCTGTAGCGAGAATATATTTTTCTTGTTTATATAAGAGAGTAATAAAAACTTATTGCTATTACATTTTTAAAAGTTTAATTAAAAAGATGACTCAATCACATTTCTGGGCTAGGGATGTAACAAATAATTATTTGGAAGAATACCGAATATTCGGCCATTTCTTCCAGGCCGAAGCCGAATATTCGGCCATTTCTTCTAAGCCGAATAGGTCGATGCCGATTATTCCCCCAGTGTCTTAAGCCGAATATTAAAATTTCTATAAAATCATTGTAATAGAAAGTATTTGTCGCACTTAAAATTATTCACAAAGTCAACCACCAATTACACTGATTTTGTTTGTTAAGATTGAAACTGATTCTGCTTGTTAAGATTGAAACTAATTCTGTTTGTTAAGAATTTAAAACTACTTAAAATTAATCAATTTTCCCCATTGTTTTGAATGTAATAAAACTAAGAATTTCACCCACAAACGGAATAGAAATGACAGGTTTTATGGTAGTAAGCATTAGCATTATTTTACTAATTATTTAATTCAAATGAAAAAACAATTATCGCTTAGTGAACTTTTACCTTGCTCAAAACTGTTTTATGAAGATATTTTAAGTTATAAAAATATTTTTATTTTATGGGGGTTTTTACATACCTATTCTTAAAAGATCTATTAAAATTTAATACACTTAAATAGAATATATTTGTATTTTCAAAAACCCCAATAACTTTTGCTATCTAAATGTTCATGATATATTCTAGGCTTTTCACATTTCTCTCTTACCCAATATCCACAATAAATCAGGCTACCCAAACAAAGTCTGATTTCCACTTCTTAATAACAGAATAAATGTTTCCTATTTTAAATTATAATTAACTATTGCCAGCTTTTGGGAGCAAATGCTAAATATGAAATACAATATTACAACTTTAAAATCTGTTTTTGCTCAGTCAAGCCTAAAACAAGGTTTAAAAAAAGTCGTTTTTTTCCTAAATTATTTTATTTATTAAAACTATATACTAATGTATTCTATTGCAATAATTAGAATACAATTTTAAATATTTAAAATCTGATAATTTCTCTATTTGTTTACATTTCTACTGCAGCAGAACTATTCTGCCGAATAGTTCATCAATGTTCGGCCAGGCCGAATATTCGGCTAGGTAATGAAATGACTATTCGCCAGGCCGAATATTCGTTACATCCCTATTTTGGACTATTTTTTTTTTCAGGAAAAATTTGGTTTTATAAAAACAGAAGTTGATTTAAAACTCTTATTTTAAGAAAAAATTAAAGTGCTTGACTGGCATTTTGTATTTGCGGGTTTTTTTTTTTTTTTTTCTGTTTTTGTAATTTCATAGGTAGCAAAATCGAACTTGACTCGCTATGATGCGTTTCAGTTGTGCCATCACCGAAATTCCTAAACAAGGAGAGCATTAAAATTTTGCACCTCGTAAAATGAAAAATATAAATTCTGCACCTTGCCGTCCTTACGATCATGCATTAATAAAGAGGTCGTGGCAAAAGTCAAAAATTTCTCTGAACATTTAGCTTAAAAGAATGGATATTATCATCTACCTTAAGCGCAGTTTTTTTTTTTTTTTTTGCTCTAAGGATGTATTTATTCTTTTCAAATTTCTAATGCATCAATAGTAAGTAAAAATATAGAACCTATCAAATAATATTAAACTGTTGGACAGTTAAAAAAATGTCATAAGAATTTCAAAGTTATCACATATGACGGAAAAATATCGTCAATAAATTTACAAAAGATCGTTACAACGCAAAAATCGACAGCGAAACGAATATATGGCATCTGTAATAAAATGAAATACATTTCAATACATACAACAGTTCTGAGTGCTTTATAAACTACATTTACATACTATAACATTAAAAAATGTAACGATATGTTATAATGTATCAAAGAAAATGTATGGTATTCATAGAATCTTTCAGTAATTCGTATTTACTAGATTTTAGTTAATATGATGTTAATATTGAGATGACTGCATTGTTAGCACTTCAACTGTATGTCTTTCATTTAAACGTTGTTAAAAAATGAATGAAATTTACAATGAATCTATTTGAAAAGAAATAAATAAAGTTTTTTCGCAACTAGCAGAAGTGTGCACTATTAATCGAGTTACGAGAATTTGAGACCCTATGATGGGGGTAAAGGAGAGGAGGGAATTAATTTTAATTCTTCATTTGCATTTCACATATTTGTTACTAATCTAAAATTAAATTTTAGAAGTTTTTTAAGCGAAATACAACTTTTACGATGTGAAGGACCTCTTTCTCCATGAAATAGCGCATTGAATTGTGTACCAAATTATTTCAAAATTTTCAAATGAAGCTCATTTATATTGCTTTAAAAAGAAGAAGAGAAAAAAACAAATATATTAAGAAATTTATGGATTTACTTTCCAAACTGCTATTTAATTATTTTATAATTTAATTTTCAAAGAAATATAATTTGAGCTGTAGCGCATGACCACATTGACCAGTAATTACTTATAAATGTGTGGATACCTTTGCAATGAGAACTATATTAGTTTAGTTCTTACATATCAGTAATTTACCAAAACCCTATAAGTGTTGAAACCTTTTATGTATTTCTTAGCACAAAGAAACATTTTACTGGAACACTGCCATGCAAAGTTACATTATAAGTGCCAGTTACTTAGGTTTCGTGCTCACCCAGACTCCTGGAGGAAGACTTTCAGAGACTATTGGTGCTAAGCAAATTTTGGTGTCAAGTCTTATTGTTGCATCGTTGTGCAACCTTATTTCACCATTGGCTGCTAGTTGGAGTCCTTATGCGCTTCTAGCATTTCAGCTAATCAAAGGAATGTTTTTGGTAAGTTTCCATTTCCTCAAATTTATCCGCAATTTCATTATGTTTTATTGTTTGAATTTTATAAAACATTTTCTTTATTTTAATTAATTATTTATTATTTTTTTGGCTACGATAAAGGTAAAATTGGAAGCAATAACCACCCCAGAACCCCTATATAGAGCAGCTGACGTTTTCGCCATTTTAATCAGAGTGCGTGAGTATTTTGAAAATGTATCGCCTATAGGCGATGTTTTATTCTTTCTGGCATTTAGATTTTCGTCAACTTGACGAGATTTTGTAAAGTGTTATAATGCCAGAAACTTCTCTCAGGTAACCTTTAGTATTCAATAAGGAAAACTCTGATGCCTGAGATGTCGGTTCATCTATATAGTGGCCTTGTGCTGAACAAAGGTAAAGTTATTGGTAGCCAAAAATGGAGATGCTAAGCCCAGTGACGGATTAGCGATATTTGTCTATTAATTTCAAACTATTGACTAGATTTATCGATTACTTCTCTAAACTTATTTTTGGCTTACTGCTGTTGCAGACCAAGTCTCAGTTCCCAGACGTCTAAGACATGAATGTCTCTTTTTCCATGAAATAGCCAATTGCATTGTGAAGCAAATTATTTTAAATTTTTCAAGTGAAGCTGATTTATACAGCATAAAAAAGAGAAAAAGAAGAAAAAAGAACAAACAAACATACATACAAACAGATTTGTTGGTTTACTTGCCGAAATAAAAAATGTTTATGGTACCTTGTCACCCTAGCCCACTTTTACATTGAACTTTCTCTTTTTCGCATTCCATTTCTTGTTATTACAATTATACATTTAGGACGTCAAGAAAAGATTAAAATTATTTACATTTGAAATTACTATCCTCTATGTTTAGTGTGAAGTTTCTATTCTCTACATTTATTGCAAGTTGTACGTCCCAGGTCTGAGGATCGAACCTGGCAGTGTCGGTGGATTTAGTCGGTGCAGAAAATCGTCGGCGCCCACGTCGTATGATTGTGCGGCATGTAAATGATCCCTTGAGCAAACATTTGGCTTGGATGCTCTCGGCTAAATTAAATTTCTAGTGCAATTCCGCATCAACAGAGTCCGGGGGAGCGCCCTTTCAGGTGGAGAAACCGGATGTCAAAATTCTCATGCGGCGACCGTACCACACTCATTGGGGTGAAGCTGAAAGAGATTGGTACCAATCTCTGGGGAGCGCACTAGATCTGCAATAGGCAGAAGCCAATAGCAGCCCATTAGAAATAAAAAAAATATATTTATTGCTGGTGAAGTATGAAAATTCCTAAAAAGTAGTTATCTATAGCATGTATATAGGCAACTTCCCCCCTTTCCCCTTACAATCGCGGCTCAATACAGAACCCATTGAACTCTGATCACGTAACCATTGTCCGCCCTACTGAGGGGTAAAAAAATCAGGCTTTGACGATTAGGTCTCGTAATCAATCCGTTCCCCTGTCGATTATTTTGGTGAGTAGTGTTTCATCTCAGTGTTATATATAATGACATTCGGTCACTACATTCGTGTTATTTGTTGATTTCAGGGTATGATCAACCCTGCTGTTTTCTATTTAACAACGAATTGGTTTCCAAAAGTTGAGAAATGTTTCTTGACGTCATTTGTCTTTACGGGTTTTCCTGTTGGAGCTTTTGTCGGAGGTATCATCTGTGGATATCTATGCGATGTCCAACTTTTTGGTGGTTGGCCATTAGTTTTCTATTTATTTGGTAAGTATTCTGCTGAAAATGCACTTCAAAATTAATGATTGTCTCTTTTGCCTTTGCTGTGTAAGCACCCTAACTGTTCTGCAGAAGGATTATTCATTCAGAATCAATACGACTAACTATATTTACTGTAATAACCACAGAGAAGAAAAAGTGTGCTCCTCACTGCCATGTCTTCGGGCATGACAGTATTAATTTTTCAACCCGAACATTTTGTGAACGATACATTCATATTGAGAAAAGTCATTAAAGAAACTTACTAACTTCAAAATCCTGTCAAAACGTCTTTAAACTACTATTATTGAAATTATCTAAAACATTTACTATCCACAAAAAAGGGCTCAACATAATGATTTCAAAACGGAAACACGGTAGCACATTTGTTTTCTCTAACACGTTTCTAACTAAACATTTTCTAACTTTTCTAAACATATCTTAACTATGTTTATGTGGTGGAATAATTAGGAGGCATTTTTCGAAATAATTTTATTCAATGCAATTGGTCATGCTGCTATTTTCCTGTATTGTTATTTAATTGCACGGTCATTTCCCTCAAAGCTTTTTCTGTACTTGTGAAAAATATATTTGTCAATTTTCCGTGAAAAGTAATTCAAGAATTTCCCTAAAGGTATATTAGGATTGATGCTATCAGTTTCCGGTCAAGTTTTGATTCCTAACCATCCTGAAGAAGATACCAAAATATCTGAAGCAGAACTTAAGTACATTTTAATGAATCAGGAAGCAACTTCTGTAAAAGTAAGTTGCTATTAATTTCTTGTAGTTGATAGATAGAACTATCCCTCCGTACATATTGATGATGAAATTAGATTTAAATGGGCATGAATGTATTTTTTTTTTTGTCTGGATTATACTAGAGTTGGAAAACATATACGGAGAAAACAATTTGTCTTTCAGGACAACATTTTTTTCAACATCAAACTTATAACAAATTGTTACTGCCAAGCGTGCAAAGGCACATTAAACTTTAGAAATAAGTTGACCATTTTCAGATTTAATTATTTTAGAATGTCGTTAAATCAAGTCATATAATAAAACAGTTAGTAAAAACAAACTGCAAGTAAAAAAAAGAAAGCAAGAAACACATCAAAAAACCCGGAAAACGAGAGGAAAACTTTTGATGCATCCTAAGCGTTCTCAATGAAACTTGTTATGGATAATGTGCGTTTTAATATGCATTCTTTAGCATGAAAAATGGTATAATATTTTTGGTTCTTAAGGTTTTTTTTTTTTTTAATTATTATTAGGAATTTTTCTTTTCCCTTTTTTTTTTTTTTGCATAAAAAGGCTTTTTTTTTTTACATCCCCAAGAAAATGTCGTTAGATTTAAACTATTTTCATGTGTGTTTAGAAATCATTTAATAGTATAAATGAAATTCTAGTTGTTTTTCAATACTTTCATTTGTAAAAAAACTGTCACATTTCATTTCAACGCATTTTATATTTTCTTTAGTTCATTTGAAATAAACTTTTTACTTTATTTATAATTGTTCTACATGTTAAATGAAGTATTCTGAAGCAAACAACACATTATTGTCCAGTTGTTGTAGTAACAATCCCAAAACTCATTTGTATTTATTTAAAAAAAGTTTAGCTTTACATTGCGTGTTTTCAGAGGTTAGCGATGCATTTTTTTTTAATTATTAAATCTCATTAACTTTTAGTTCGTTTTGAATATTTGTATCATTAAAAACTTCAATTGAAAAAAAGTATTCTTTTGAACTGACTGTAAGCTGTAACTTTCCTTATCTTTTTAGCAACTCAAAGTACCCTGGAAGGAAATGCTTCTGTCAAAAGCTACATGGGCACTTGTAGTTGGCTTATTTGGCCAATACTGGTTTTTCTATTATTTTCTATCAATTCACCCTGTATACTTGGAAGGCGCCCTGCATTTCTATATCACACAGGTATGATTAATGCTTGAAAAATAATCATTATTCAAATCATTAAAGTTTTAATTAATGAACTTATTTTTCCTAATATGCGATTTGTTCATTATATTTTTAATTTATTCATGTTATATATACACGTTTATTACGATAATTCATGATTAAAGGAAATAAACTTTTTTTTTTTGACATTAACTGAATTGACATTAACTAAAGTTGACATTAAGAAGGATTCAAGGGGAAAACAAAATAGAAAAATTTCAACTAAATCCAGTTTGGTGCAGTCGATTCGGAAGAATTAAAATAAATAAATAAAATAAAAAGAATGGTATGTCTAAACTTCTCTTACATTAACCTCTTCAGCCCCAGAACTAAGCAAAAATAATTTTGACGCAATTTTTTGGTTGTCTGATTTAAAAAATGATTACAAAACAAAATAAATATTCTTTTTTAAATTTTAATTAGTAATTAGTTTAAATAATAATTAATGCCCAATTTAAATGTTTTACATGTTTAAAACGAAGTAAACTATCTGTTGATTAATTTCAAAAACAATTGGGTGTTTTAGCTTTCAAATTGCCCAAACAGTAGTTAATAAACAGTATTTTAAAATATACCCAATTGGGTACACTTGGGATGAAGAGGTTAACCCAGATGCCCCATCAGCAGTTGCCATTATTACGTCGAGTATGAAGACACCTGGCAGTTTATTCAAGCAATAAATGTGTTTTCCCTGCAATAAATATGTCTCCCCTGTTTTGATGTTTACACAAAAAGAGAAATGACGTAATGTATCTTGTCTTTTCTTCGTTTTTTGGAGTGTAATTACCTGTTTCAGGGAAGTAGAATTAAATTATATTTCCTACCGCACTGTAGCTGGAAATCGTGTATTAGCTTTGCAACAAACCGGATAATCAAAATCCACTTATGCCTCGAAATAAAAAATTGTAAACGATGAGCAGGTTCTGCTGAAGCTTGGTATCCGTTTGTTGTTGAGGAAAGCTTTTACTTCAGAAACAGCGTAACTGAAACATTAACGCTATAATCACGAAAGAAAATTGTTAAAAAATTATAATAATAGAAACAATTAGGAATCGAAACAAAAATAACCAATTTTATCATTAAGCCTAAACATCCTCGATTTTGACGAAAAAAATTTGAAGGGATACCGGACACGTCCTGTTAATATCTTTGTTAAACTTTTTTTCTTTCTTTCATTTTTTCATGCAGAGTATATGCTATTAAGTAATTATAAGATGTAATTTCACCATATTTCATCATAATAAAAAGTACATGTTGGGGAAATTAGTATTAAAATATAAAAGCAAAGATGATGATGTGGAATTATATTTAAATTAGATCTATTTAGTGTCTAGGGTCAATTGGGGTGATTGTAAACGCTTGCTCAATGTTTTATCTTTTGATTCTTTTTTTCCTCTTGAATGAATTAAGACATAAAATGTTGAGCATTGTAACCAATATTACATTCCTTGTGAGTAAATTGTGTGCAAAAATTCTGATTTTATAGCTATTTGTTAGCAAATAAATTCAGTGTTACCCCAGAGTCTCTGGGGTAAATGTAAACAGGGATTTATTTTCCCCTGAGGTTGATGCAAGTCGAAAACCATGGCATACAAAGTAATCATGGCATATATAGCTTGGAAGCGTAAGAACTTTCAAAAAAATGGTACTCTATCTGCTGCCCACGGGCAGCATGTGGCCCACCGAGTTACTTTTGAGTCCGCTGATCACCTAATGAGGAATAGCTTGCAAAAAAATTAAGTAATGCGGTAAATTGGTAAATTATGTAAAATGGGGCCTGCAGGGGATCAGTCGGCTAAGCTCGGGTCTCACAGAACAGAGTAAAATGAAGCATCTCTGGCCGGGGTCAATGTTTGGGGGGTGACCACCTCTCGCGACTGGTCGCTCTGGCACCGTGCCCGCTAATGGGAGCTGGCCCGCGTAAAAACCGTCATGGCTCCAAATGTCCTCCAAGTTTGAAATAATACGTCTGGGGGGCCAACCTAAGTGATGGTCTCTCATATGGGAGCTGGTTAAAAAATAGGAGTTGCCTCTGAACCAAGTCGTAATTTCAACCTAGTGGAGCTCATATTTTAACGGAAGGCGTTTCGTTGTCCGCCTTAATTCTTGGACGCTGTGAGGGGGTAATCAATGCTAACTACGGCCATACTGACTGTACCTTTTCGGTTTCTCAGACTACCCCCCATACGAGGGGGTGCGGCCGGAGCGTTGTCCTCCTTCGAACCTCCCACAAACTCTCTAGACACTTGACAACCAGCACCGGCTATAAAGGGCTGGACTGGCAGAGCGTTGCCTACCTGCTTTACCGACCTTAGTCATACTAAAAAGTAAGCCTTACGTCACCCGGATCGGAAAATTCCTTTTTAGTCGCCTCTTACGACACGCATAACTACGTCGGCGCAATTCTACGCCGGCCACCGCATGGAATTCCCAAGTGGCATTAGCAACAACAACAGCATTTATGTAAAATAGACACAAAAGCATAATTTAGTCAAAATATGATTTTTTTGTGTTCCCAAAATATTGAAAATACGATAAACTCAAGTGTACAATTACCTTTGAGTAGAAAATATATGGAGCTATTGCAAACACCTTATTTGCTCATGAAAAATAACAAGGAGGATGAATTTCATAACAAAATATTTTTATCAACATTCCATACGACGAATGAAAATGCTTGAACCCGCTTACTTCGCATTTGTAGATGACCTGGAAAGGAAAATGTAAGATCACTAAACTTTGTTAAACATCATTTTTCACCGTGTCATTTTCTCGCAATTGTGACGCCTCCACAGTTATTTCAAAACATACGAAACTCTTTCAATATCATCTCTATGTTGCTAATTCATCACCCACCAGCAGTTAACCCTCTCACGCATGTGTACCTCGTATTAGGTGACATAAATTTTTGCCTCAAATTTTTATGCAGATTCATTTTGTTCTGCAATTTTCATGTCGTCCTCATCTAGAGACTCAAAACAGTTCTTGGAAACCACAAAAAGTTTCATAGGGTATTCAAGATAGGCAAAAGATTAAGATCTCTTTAGAAGTCCGTAGATGATTCAAGAATGATGAGAAAATCGCAGTTTGCAATCAAATTCTGTTTATTTATTTTGAAGCGTGTATTACATTACTGGGAAGTTTGGTATTATTTTATAACTTCTTATTCCTTATAAATTAAGTTTGAATATTCAGTTTTGCCATGTTTATTATTACATTGAATAAATATGACAAAAAAGCATAAAACGTCTTCATTCAAGGACTCAAACTTTTGACTATACAGGACGAAAATTTTCAAAATAAATTAGTACACTACAATCCTGAGATACTAAATTGGTTTGTAGCATATGAGTTTTCTTTATATAACACAAATAAATAAATGCATGAATGAGAGGGTCAAGTTTGCCCGATGTTTACAACTACCCCAACTGACCCTGCCTCATTGCTCTGCTTAATTTATAACTTAAAATTAAAATGATTTTTCTTCTTTCCTTCTTTCTTTCAAATTGAAGATTTATTTTAAGTTCGAGGGACGCTTGTTGTTCATGCCCAACGGTTGCCCTTTAGCAACTGAATACACTATTAAAATACTGTCTTCTATTTTAAAATTTATGCACTACAACGAGAGAACAGTTTATGATGAGGTTATCAGCACTATGTTTCTACACCACAGTACTTCCATTCCCACTGCACTATTTCTTAACATGTTGTACTTTTTTTATTTATTTCGTTTTATTTTATTCTTTATTACAGAGATACTGATTTTAATTAACAAAAATCTTCTGCAGCATCATAATCCTTCTTCTCTTCCATTCTGTAAGAACTACACAAGTTCTAAGCTTTCCTTTAATGTGGCTTTAAAAATTCCTTGAAATAGTGATTGTTACTTTTAATATGACGGTAGTTATAAATTGCATATTTACTGTAATATTTTTTTCAACATTTAGCTTTAAATGTTTGTTATTTGTAGAGCGGCATCGTCGCTTCAGTACCGTATCTTACACAAATAATAGTTACTTGGTGTTCAAGTTATTTTTCGGACTGGTTGACAAAAAATGAATACACGTCTGTAAATACCGTCAGAAAGACTTGTAATACGTTAGGTAAGTTTTCCCTCCTTTTCAATTTATCTGATAACCATTATTCTTCTAAAAACGTTTACTGTTAAATAATTCTCTATACGCCTTCTCTAACAGTCTTATTCACCAACCGACGCGAACTATCCAACACGCGAACCGGAGACTTGAGTGTTCTGATTGGTTAAGGAAGCCTTTGATCTGCAGTTCGAAGGTTCAAATCAGCTAGTGAATAAAGCTGTAAGATTTTTTTTAAGGCACTCTATGTTTATTAAAGGAAGTTAAAAATTAAGAGGAGGTGTAAGAGAAGGAAATGGGTGAGGTGTGAGATGGTTGTCACATACTTTTGTTTTCAGTTTCTGTAATTTTTGAACATATAAAACTTAAATAAAAACTATTAAAATTAGCTTGAGTTTAACTTTTTATTTATTTTTTTTTTTTGTGAATGTAGTACGAACATTTTCAAAAATGGATTTCGTAGGTGAGAATAGTTCCCCAGGAAATACCCCTTTTTGGGTTGTGTTTCGTACAAAAAACTACTATTAAATTTCCTAGTTATAACTAGGGATGTAACGAATATTCGGCCACTTTTCGGTATTCGGCCTATTCGGCCCTCTGGCCGAATATTTGGCTGGCCGAATAATCATTTCATCACCAAGCCGAATAGTTCTGCTGCCGTAGAACTGTAAAAAATGAAGAAATTAGTAGATTTTTAACATTTAAAATTGTATTATAATTATTGAAAAATAATACATTAGATTATATTTTTAAAAAATAAAAATAATTTAGAAAACACTTCTTTTTTCAAACCTTGTTTTTTGGCTTGACTGAGCAAAAACAGATTTTAAAGTTGTAATATTGTATTTTATATTTAGCATTTGCTCCCAATGCTGGTAAGAGTTAATTATGATATATGAAAAATTAATTTTGCTATTATTAACAAAGTGGAAGTCAGACTTTGTTTGGGTACACTGATTTATTGTGAATATTAGGTAAGAGAGAAATGTGAAAAGCCTGGAATAATATCATGAATATTTAGATAGCAATTGGGATTTAGATAAGTTACTGGTGTTTTTGAAAATAAAAATATATTCCAGTTAAGTGTATTAAATTTTAATAGATCGTTTAAAGATAGGTATGTAAAAAACCCCATAAAATAAAAATATTAACTTTCATAACTTCTAAAATATCTTCATAAAGCAGTTTTGAGCAAGGCAAAAAGGTCACTAAGCAATAGTAGTTCTTTCATTTTAATTAAATACTTAGTAAAATAATGCAAATGCTTACTACCATAAAACATATCATTTCTATTGCGCCCGCGGGTGAAATTCTTAGTTTTATTACATTCAAAACAATAGAAAAATAAATAACTTTTAAATAGTTTTAAGTTCTTAACAAACAGAATTAAATCATACATCATAGATTGTGTGTAATTGGTATTTTACTTTGTCAATAATTTTAAATTTGTCAAAAACTTTCTATTACAACGATATTCTAGAAATTTTAATATTCGGCCGCCGAATATTCGGTATTCGGCCTAAGACATTGGAAGCATATTCGGCTTCGGCCTTTGAGAAGTGGCCGAATATTCGGTATTCGGTTACCAAACCTAAAATCAGCTACCCCTTTTCCCTCATAAAGAAGCAATCATACGATAACTATGAAACATAACTGAAACCTCTAAGAGATACTTCAGCTTAGAATAGTGGGGTGAAAACATATTTGGATTAGGTACGTCACCAAGACTATAGAATTTTTTTTTTTTTTTGTATTTCTTGCTTCAACGAGCTAAATGTAGCTCTAATTAATATTTTCATGCAACTAAAGTTTCGGAAGCCTCTGCATTTTATGTTGTTTTTTACTTTTTTTTTACTGTGATGAATCGCACAGCATAATGAAGTAGTCATTCCATGCTCATTACCCGAATTGTTCGAACTGATTTTCTAGGCAGCCTCGGATTGGCTCTTAGTATTATAGGCGTTGTTTTTGCTGGATGTGATAAAACACTCAACTCTGCTCTCTTCTTCATTGCAATGACATGCTTCGGATTCGCATATCCTGGCTGCCTAACAGTTCCGTCAGATATGAGTCCGGAATTTTCAGGTAACAACTTTTTATAAATAAAATAGTCACCACTTTATATTCTCTATTTATTTCTCAATCACTATTCATTTCAAAAACATGTTAATAAAATTTGATTACTTGAATATTTAAAGATTATACTGATAAATGTGTACTTACCATTAATCAAATTTAAGCATAACTTAAAGTGTGAGTCAAAAGACTCAGACAAAAAGATAAACGACAAAATGTTATAAAGTAAATCTAATTCAAATGAGTTTAGGATATTTGGATTGGTAATATAATAGTAAGGTTGAGGTTATAGGAAAAAACCACTATCCATCTCAATGACAGGTGCTGCCGTGACCGCATATGCTCTTTCCGACATCGTAAGAGTGTTTTAAGCCTTGCGTTTACTTAAAGTTTGAGTCTTAGCTCATTCTTATTCCGCTGTTCTGGCCTCACTGGCTATAAAATTTCTGTATGCTATAAAATTTAGGGTGTACAAATTTATCACAATGGAAGAAAAGTACATTTGTTAAAGTATAATTGTTTTCCAACTGCTGCTTACTTAATGGATAAAAGAAGAAAATCAAACAATAAGCCAAATTCAGTACATTCGAATAATCAGTATTTCTATTAAACATCTTTCTTGGAATTAATTGTACCAAGGCACATACTTAGAATTCGTCGATTTTATTTCATAACCAAAGCGTTATGGACGATTTTTGGATGTATGAAGTTGCTGTATGCACTGTCATAACTATAGAAATTCTGTGAATGTTGTGAAATAAAGATTTTACTTTTAAGATTCAGTTTCCTAACTATACGGCTTTTATTTTTTGTAAAATAAGTTTTTTAATATCACATTTTTGACATGGTTCAAAGTTTTTCTTAGTTAGAATAACTTTGAGCCAAGTAAAAAGATCCTTTTAAGTGGTTTTTTATTTATTATTTCTTAATTTTTGGTAACCAAACAATGCTTTAGAAGTTTTTCCATTTTATACCAGTAGTTGAAAAAACATTCTTAAAATATGAGTAGGACAGTTGAAAACAAAAAACTTGTGAATCTTGTGCATCAAAGTTACGCAATGTTTGCACAAACTTTCTTTTTCTTCCATTTCGTTAGGCTTTTAATTGGCTTTTGTTTTTAGACTAGTTGGAAATTTATTAAATACTTGAGGTTCTAATATCAGGTTAGAGTTATAAGACGCGTCTGAATTTTGAACGCAATCTTTCGAAGAAAAAAAAGCATATTAATCTATGTAAAATAGTACTATAATGAACTAATACAGCTCTGATGAAAGAGAAAAATAACCTTGTAAACATTTATGCTTTTGTCATGCTATTTTTTTACTTCCTCATTTAGGTACACTAATGGGCGTAACATCTACAATTGCAAGTACATCAAGTTTCATACTGCCACTAATAGTCGGAAGCATCGTCACTAATGACGTAAGAACTAAGTTAATTTTAAACATTTATATTTATAAAAAAAACTTAAAAACTATACCCAATGTATCTTTCGTAAATAAATTATTTAATCTTGCTTCATTTACATAAAAAATGAGAAAACGGTTATAAAATATGATGATTTTTAGCATGATTTTAAAAAATTTACATGAATATTTTCTTTAAAACAACACAAAAAAGTTAAAATTTAAAATGATTTATATTCAGCAAGACGAGAAAAAAAAGCTGTTACTCTCTTGTCGTTAATTCTATTATAAATGAAACATATGTTAATTCTAATTATTGCAACCTGATTTCTTCCTCTATTTGTAAGTATATTTTTCAACCCTAAGCGCAAAAGCTCTGTATAGTTCGTTACTGTTTTAAAATATGATCTTTCAATTGTGAAAGCATTATTCAGTCTTTGACTTCCACGCTTTTTTCTTAAGATTATGTGATCACATTCAAACTTTTGCACTGCCGTTAAGGAGTTTTCCTTCTGAGGGAAATGCAATTATGGGGAATGCCATTTATTCTTCCAAAAATACAAATATCTAAAACTTTTATGAAATTTCTGAATGCCATATGCTATTGAACTCTCGTAAATGCTGAGCGTACTTTTTGTCCAGTGTTAACGAAACAAAAATACGTATGTCCTTCATTTCAGTTTTCATCTGTATCACCTTTTTCAACTGTAAAGACACAAGTACCAATTTTGACACAAAGAAATTTACATTAACAGAATTATTTTCATTAAGTCAGATAATAACGATATTTCACCTACAAATAATTTAGTTAAAAATATGTTTTTTTCTCATTTTAGTCGTCAATTGGACAATGGCACAAAGTCTTATACATTTCTGCTGGTGTTGGCCTCGGAAGTGGTTTAATTTTTAATGTATTTGGGTCCGCGGAGCTTCAGAAATGGAACAAAGACGAATGTCAAAGAAAAAATGAAGCAAGTCACCAGCCCCAGAATTCATCACAGATGCAACCACAGATAGTGATACAAACCAGTGCTTTTGATAAACCAGAAATGATCAAAAAACTATGATTTTATTGCAACAAATGGAAAGATTTTATACCTGTATTATTTTGGTCAAAAATGGAAAGTACCATTTAAAAAAAAAAAAAACACTTTTTTTTAAGCGGTACCTTCATCAAAAATTCATATTTTTGAACAATGTATAGTTTAAAATAATGAGAAAATAATTTCAAAAAAAAAAAAAAAGAGTTATTTAATTTTGCGCGTCTGACTTAGAAGCGAAATATTTGCTTTTACTTAAAAAATACAGAGCACAGGAATTTCAAAAATTGTCCGACTTTTTTATGCAATACATGTGGAACATCAAATGGTAAGTTATATCATCAACATGCTCTGTTATCCCATATTAAATTGTAAATATAATGCTGCTTCATCTGCATTTAATTTTTAAAAGAAATCATTACTAAAAACTAATTGTTTGTTGAATGTTTACAATCTTTAGCAATATTAGTCCCCGTAACACAATCATGATCACAATATTTTAATTTTATTCATTTATTTATTTATTTATAAAAATTCCTTGCATTTTATTTCTTCTTTTTTTTAAATCCAAAGTCAGCTATATACTATACTTATAAATTACTGTGAACCCTTGGTAGGTCCAACGACTGCCTAGTATTTTTTGCGCTTGACCTCACTTAATATTGTGATTCTATATTTTTACACGCCCAATTTGTTGCATGAAACAAAGAAATAAACTTTATTCCGAACACTACTGCGTTTAAAGAAAGGAATAGATTAAATACCCCCTTTTACTTCTATAACTGCACAAAACGCTCGTAATATTTGGTATCCATATCTCGTAAAATATATATACTCATCCAATTTGCGTTTGAGACAAAAATTAATCCCATTGTCTTCACCGAATTTTGCAAAGCCCTGTATCAAATCCACTTATATTTAGAACAGTTTAGATATTGCTGAATTCTAAAAGCTACTAGATTAATTCCGTTAATTTGTGTAATTTAGATGCAACCGACCTTTGTCAAGACAATTTATTGAATCAATATCTATAATTACAGTAGAGATATTCACAATATTTTTTCCAAGTACCAGATTACATCCATTTATGTTGCAACAAATTAGATAGTCTAGTAGATTTATACTGTTTCTACATATACTTTTTGCGTTTACAAGACAGCGAACTAAATTTCTTATCTTTGTGTTCTCAAAATAATTGGGTAAATTCATTTTCATGCAGTTGCACAACGTATCCTTCTTTGACATATCACCATAGTTTTGACAGACGTTGTTTCTAAATTAAACTTATTGTCTTTATTTTTAATTACAAAAACAACTAATTAAAACCAAATTTTAAACTTCTAAGTTTCTGAGCTGTCAATCGAACAATTAACGCACCATTGATGAGTTATTCTATATATTTGAAAAGTGGGTCTGAGCAATGTCTTCGAGAAAGATGTAAAACAAGTATCTTCCCGATTGTACAACAGAGGCTGACTATTTGAAAAGGGAGTTCATATTGATCTTTTTTATATTTTGCAACGTACTTTTGAAAAGAAGGTAAAAAAAAAAAAAAACTGCGTGTAAAGTAGCTCCTTTATCAATTGCTTATTTCTTCGTTCCTTACATACAGCTTTAGTATAGGGGCCGGTTGGCGACTGTTCTGGTTGCGACAAAAAATGTCGGTTGCAACTATTTGTTTTATTTTGAAATTTGGAGCACATCACTGTTTTAGCAACATCTTTTGTCGCCAACCAAAATAAATCACCAATGGAGGCAATTCAAGCAGCGTCATTGGTCACGTAGCAGCGATTAAAGAAATGTAAACAAATTAAACAATAGCATCGCTTTACAAGTTCGACAAATCTAATAAAGACTAGGCCTAAATAAAGTTCTTCTATATTACATAAAATGAACGCTAAATAAAACACTATAACTATTGTAACAATTAATAAATTTCTTGAATAATGATTAAATTAAATGTAAATACTGGGTTATAATCAGAAAAAGCTGTGAAAATAGACTAATTAATTTTAAGATATCTAATTTTGCCTCGTGTACTCCACGTAGAACTCAATTGAACATCTTAGTAAACAAAGAGCGGATATCACGAGACAACGGTGATCGTTCATGAGTCCCTCTAGTGGTGAATTATCTCCCTTGACCCCTATACTAAATCCGTTCCATTATTTAGCTTACTTATTGTTTTCTTATAGCAACAGTGGTTGTTATAAATTAAAATTTTGTGTGTTCTATGTCTCTTGCCGATGTACTCTGGAAGAAAAACAAGGACTTCAAAAATTTGTAGTTTTACATGAAGCGGTGACCTCAATGTTTTTTATAATAAAAATTTAATTAACTTTCATAGCCTACTTTTTTATGCTTACTGGGACAAAATATGTTTTTACTTGTAGGAATCCTACACTTCACGAACCACAAAGAACGAGAAAAGAACGTATTTTTCTATATTATCAGTAAATGTACACATAAAAATATAGCACTGGTCATAAAAGGGTGAAGTTTATGTTTTGTGGATCTAACTAGTCCAAAAGTCAACTTTGTTTTGCTAAAATGTTATTCGACGTGTATTGTTACATACTTGTTTGATGCATAAACCAAGATTAATTCGAACAACCGGAAGTGAATTAAAATTGATAAATTTATTATTTTTTTCTACTCAAGTAAAAATTAACAACAAATTGAAATTGAAGGAAAATATATACAATAGCTAAGATCGATGAAAATTAACAGCCAGATAATTAAGTGGTGGCAAACCATTTTGACACTTTACACATACTTCAATTGCACTGCCATTCAGGCAAGGGCGAGAGGTTGTCACCCTCCCAAACACTGACCTAAGTCGATGTTGCTTCACTTTCGGTGTTCTACGGGAACCGAGCTTCTGCCCACTGATCCACTGCGGGACTGGTGAAGTTTTAAACCACAAATTTTACAACCGAAGCAGTATGCTTCCTCCGAAATTTGTCCTCAAAAATGTGACTGCTGAGTGAAACAACTATCTGGTTTGGTGTGTTCCTGGAGAGCGAAATAATGAGAACGTCAACTAGTGATTTGCTCTGCAATTAAATAATTTATTTATTTGCGACAAAAAGTTTTTGCTAATACAGACATGAAAAAACCTTCGACGCAATGCAAAGTTTGCGAGATAATAGTGTCGTAAAAAAGGCAAAGAAAAGTTCTGAGTGCTAATAATAAAGAAGTACAATATTACCATACTAAGCGATTTCAAATTAAATCTGCTGCTAAACGTAAGTTATTCCAATTATAAATAAGGGTTCCTAATTTATGTAGAGTACATTTGGGATTTTGTAGCAATGTAACGAAATTTTCATACATGTTTAACTGTAGAAGACTGGTATTAATAAATTAATTTAAGAAGTGACCTAGTGCAGTTTTGAGGTCGAGTAAGAATAGAATAGCAAGAGCAAATTTATTTATTTTTTACTATTTAGTCTGGTTTCATATTGCGTTTGGCAGGTATAGGGTTCTGTGTTGAAGCACCCTGAACTACTTTGTAAACGACGCAAAAATTACTCATTTTGTTTGAAAAAGCAAATCATTAGTTACTTTGAAAGTGGTAGCCTGTTTTCAAACCGCTTCTTCCGTCGCGTGAAAACAATCGAATCTTGCAAAGTAAACCAACTATTTAGCATATACTAGACATAATAATATTAATTTTAGACTAAAATAAAATTTGGTTGCAAGTTCATTTATCTAGTGCGGTGGTCGGCAACCCGTCGATCGCGATCGACTGGTCGATCGCAAGCCCATTTTCGGTTGATCGCTACGGCATTTTGGACAGTTTATAGTTTAAAAAAATAAATAAATATCTTTTGAATTGGGATGGCGAGTTTATTATTATTTTGTCCTTCAGAAAATGTTTATTCGTTTGTCAGACCTTTCACCGGACCTAAAAAAACTTCTAATAATATGGATTGTCATTCGTCACTTTAACTATGCTCTTGGTGAGAGTTAATGTATACATTTCACATGTGTGTTTTAGTTAAAAAACAAAACAAAAACTAACAGTTTTTTTTATAAAATTCGAAAGAAATAATATATTTGTATTGTTTTGATGCGAGTTAACGGCGTTATCAAACCATTATTTTAGGAATTTTAAAGTTGGTGTTTTATAAGGCATCAGAACCCATATGTATAACCTCCCCCCCTGTCCTCCGAGTCGATCTTGGTGTTCGCCGAACTTGGAAAGTAGATCTTCAGTCAGTTTAGGCTGCTGACCGCTGATCTAGTGTTTGCAATAACGGACTCAAACATAGGTAAGTACCGAAAAAATATACTCTCTGATTACTGTAACGTCACCCCCCCCCCCCCCACACACACACACACAATTTTAACAAAGATCACAAAGTTGAATTATTTGGTTCTTTTTTGTACTGCTTACGAAAGCTTTTGCAATGGTTAATTTGTAGGTATTCATTTTTTTCGATAACATACTTATTTTAAAAGCATTTTTTATTAAGAATGTATGCGATTTTAAGGTAGTAAGTATTTTCTTTTTAACCCTTTCGCGACGAGGTTTTTTTTTTTTTTTTACAACAGAACAATTTTGGTAGCAGCATAAACTATGAGTAGGACACACTAGAATGCTAAAACTAAGATATTTTTAGGAAGATTTTAAACACTGATTTCGGACCGGGAGATATATGTCCCATCAGTCCTGACAACTGGGACATATGTGTCCCAGTAGTCTTCAATGAGTAATTTTGTGAAGAAAACCAATGATTTCCTAGTCATAAAAATTTAATTATGACTGGTATGGTTTGAAACAATCAATGCATAATGGGACATTACACATCGTGCACATTATTTTAGTGCGCGATTCCTTCTTTTGTTGTGCACACTTACGGCACCGCCGTCGTGTTTTTGTTGTTACTGGCAGATGGTCCCCAACATTGAGTAAGCTTCGTGATGTTTTGAACGTCCGAAAAGACTTTTTTTTAAGTTTGCTTGGGACGTATGTGTCCCGTTAGGCGCGAAAGGGTTAAAGCACATAAGTCATTAACACTCAGACTGTATGGAATTACTTTTTTTATTTAAAATGTATATTCATTTTTCTCTTTTTTTTTTAATGAGCACTAACAGCCCCTTGAACTTCGGTCCTCGCTCACATGGCAACGGCAGCACCTGCTATGAGAGGACCATGTTTATACCTCCAAAGTAATCTCTATTCTTTATCTCTGACAAGAAGGTTCCCTATGCGAGAAGGTCTAATCGATTTCGTTTGTTAAAATAGGGATGAGGATAGCAGGTTTGCCCAGCCAGTGACATACAACGAAGTCAATTGGCTCTGCACTACTGTAAGAAATTTTCCCCAATAAGAAATGTAGTCTCTCAAGGTTAAGAGCTACTTTGAGGGTTACATTGTACCTTTTCTGGGGACAGATTAGACTGTTTAGTGAAATTTGTGCATCTAACCGTGTAAGGATAATGAGGTTGAAAATAGTTTTCTTCTCTTGTTCACTAAAAAAAAAAAGATGAGACTCCAACTGGAACATAATGTAAAAGTACTATTCACTGTACTCACTTAAAGTAAATAATATTTAGCAAGTCACTGAATGAACAGAAGAAACTCTCGTATAAACAAATTTTCTCAACTCGCAAATGTGAAACGGTAACTCATCTTCAGTATCAAAAAAAAAAAAAAAATCATACTGTCGCCGTGCAGTTCAATGCTTCTCTTTCAAAACTTAGGTATGATCCCTGGCACACTACCTTCTAAGCATAATTGTATTTTATATTTAACGTAACCTCTCTGTCTCTTGCTATTGGTAGATATTGTTCATGTGTAGAGTTTTGATTAATTAATAACGCTAAACCAATTGAAGTTATTAGGTGCCACATTTACACAAATGCTCTATATTGAATTTATGCGATTCTCCATTTTCGTACTAGACGTTCTGATGATAAAAAAGACTCCGCGAAAACTGAGATTCCGAGTTCCTCTCCCACAGAGGAAGCGGAGGAAATCAGTGAAAAGCCAGAAGCAAAGCTCCCAGAGCAAATGGATACTGATATACAAGTCATTAATTCAGAAAACATGTGGAACACTCGATTCATTTCCAAGCTCGTTGTTAAAATTTATATCTACATACCAGAGCTTGTTAAGCTGCCCGGGAGACTTTGTGTTTCAAGAACTTGCTATACAAGTTGCCTTATTAGATCAACGCAGCTATACTGTGAGCGATAAATTACCGGGATCTCAAGTCACAGTTTTTGATGCAAAGATTTAGCAAACAAAAGCTATTCTTATAAGTGTGAAGTAGTTGATGGCGCTAAAACCGATAAGCTGGAGACAGAAGATCCTTACTGTGTGCCAGCGCCAGTAGAACGTTCTGCATACACCGCAAGATGTGGAGTGTCTAAGGTGATACATGTTTCATTCCCTCAAGGTGATAAGCGAGTCTTTTCATCTAGAAGCGCTGGAAAGCAATGCTGTGCCATGGCCTTGGCCAGCCTAATCAAAAGCGCTGTTCGACCACACAGTGAATGGAGTGCAGATACTCTAGGTGAAATTCTAATTAAAGGAGATGTTTTATAAAGAAATGTTGTTAAACTATCAAATGAAATACCAAACCCTTTACCCATGACCGACACTGGATATCTATTAGTACGCCATTTTGACGTCATCCAGGAAGACTTATTTATTTACAATAAAACATTTCGTTTGGAGTATGATGAAGATCCAATGTTTTATGGAAGTCTAAAAGACTTTGTTAATACCAATACAATTGTAACCAATCTTATCGGTGTTCTAGAGGATCTCTTCAATCTTTCGATAGGCGGTATTAATAGCAAGTTCAATGTCTTTTGGAATAATTAAATACGATCACAAATATTATTTTTGTGACTCGCATTCATGTGGCGCCACAGGAGCTTGGGCACAAAACGGCAAAGCCTGTGGTATACAGTGCAATAGTATAGAAGCACTTACAAACATTGCCAAACAAATTTGCGGATCAAACAATGTGCCTTTTACCGTTGATCGTATCATAGTCCACTAAATGAACAATGGGTGAAAAAGTGCATACAGCGCTAAAAGTGATAATGACGACTCGTTAGGACTCTTAAAGCAAGAGGTGCAAGCAGAAATGAACTCTGAAATCGGAGAGAAAACATCCGACAATGAGCAACCTGGTGTTGCTGAACAAATCAGCTACGAAAATCCAGACTTTGTGAAATCTGAAACCAAAGATTGTGAACAACCCAATGATCACGAAATCGATCCGATCGATTACGAAGAGATACATGTTGATAAGCATGTCGATCAGTCTCGTAATCGATCAGTCATTATAGATGAAAAAAAGTTTCTGAGAAAAGAAAGAGCTCTAAGTGTCTCAAGTAAGGATGTTTTCACGGACTGCTCTGCTTTATGAGAAAGCAAACAATGAAAACGAACACTGACGAAGAAGATTTAGAAAAGCATGATTTTAACGAATTTAAACAAAAATCTAAATCAGAAACGTGCTCTTTAAAAACGAGATTATCTCGGTCGTAGGTCGTAAGCTACATTCTGATACTTTGTCCATTCTTAAAGACACATCTTTTATAAGGTTTTGCTTTGCTTTTGAAATCATTCAAAAGAGTTGAAAACCCGTTAGATGTAACAACTGAAGGGTCCACTGGAAACACTAACTAAGTCAGATACTGGTTTTTGAACTTTGCTTTACGTTTTAGTATAACCCATTAATTCTTTATTCTTCATAAGTAAACACAAATTTTACAAACTTAAAAAAGAAAAAAAAACAACAAGACTCGGATTTATAAAACCGAGAATACCGAAAATTATGGATACTTTTTTCAAAGTCATTCAATTGGCCTCGAAAATGAAAAATTTCGAAAAACTATTCATTTAGAGAAACTTAATCAGAATTGGTGTAAACAAATATGAAAACTTTATATTCTCTTTTGTTACAATTTTTTTTCCCTTAAAGTTGAGAAAATAAATGCATTAGTTCGTAGAAAAAATATGTTTGCAAAATATAACAGTTTACAAAATTTCTTAAAAACGGTTTTCGGAAATCAACGTGAAATTTTACGGAAACAGAATAAGTACATTTCGACACGTTAGTAATTATAATGCTATTTCTTATACATATTGCTATAAGTATAAGAAATAACTAACACCAAAAATCTACAACTGACTTCAAATGAGAAACTAATGTCCCTCCATACCAGTAGTTCCCTACTTTTTTTGTCTCGCAGACCCCTTGACATGTTTTTCGGTTTTGGGTAGATCCCCTGCTTACCTCATATTGTTTTTTTTTTCTAAATTGATCAACTTCAAATGTATTTTTGACAGCTGGTATAGTGCTATTCACCGTGAAAGATTTAAATTTCTAACTGCAGTGAAACGTAGTGCGAAAAACTTAAGAAAAATCATGTTAGTTTTATACATTTATTAATGAAATTCATATTAAAACGAATCAAATTAAAATGCAGTATCTGTTATATAAAATAACACAGCTCAATAAATGCTTTTAGTGCGAGGGATGAAGCTGATGCTTTAATAATAAACTATCAACATTTGGCATCAATTTAGTTTGGTTTAATCTCGAATCTCCTCGGTTAATGATGACCAGTCTATTTCTTCTTCCTCTTCTTTTTTTTTTTTTTTTTGTTAAGAAATTGGCAACTGCGCTGAAACCCCTTTCCACCAGTTAAAAACTTTCTCGCGATATTCTATAATACGGGATAAGTAACAGGTAAGCCATAATTGCTAATATCCTTTTCTAAATTGTACCTTAAGTTCTTCATTAGTGCTTCAAAATTTTGCAGAGTCATTAGCTTATAAGAGATCCACTACCGTTGACCCGCCGTTTTCATTTCAAGACCCCCCAATTTTTTTGCACTTGACATGGACCCCTTGCAGGTCGTCGTCGACCCCTGGGGGTCGATATAGACCACTTTCGAATCACTGTTTTAGATCATCGTTTCTCAACCAATGGGTCGGGACCCCTGGGGATCCCGCATCGGAATAAGGAGTCATAATCTGATCAATAAAAGTAAATATAATTTTTATTATACAAAATGCTTTAAATTATGATGAAATTTTTCAAAATTTCATGTTGTACAAAGAAAGTAGTGGATCAAGGGGCTCGCGAGGCTTTTTGTGCATGTTTTTGATTTTTAAGAGATCGCCATTCTGAAAAGGCCGTGAAATGATGGTATAGACTACGCCATGCGATTTAAAAAGAGTTGTTCGTGCTTATTACGTCTCGTGCTACCATCTCCAATTGAGCATAACAATGTAATTTAACTTAAATGTTTGTCGCAT
Organism: Octonoba sinensis; assembly: GCA_038502835.1. Taxonomy (NCBI): domain Eukaryota; kingdom Metazoa; phylum Arthropoda; class Arachnida; order Araneae; family Uloboridae; genus Octonoba; species Octonoba sinensis. The sequence goes on along the minus strand of CM076601.1, from coordinate 49,729,757 downwards.
TTCTTTCGTCTTTCAATGTGAAATGATACCAATAAACGCAAAATGATTCCGTAAAAAGAATAATCTCCGCATTTGGCGGAAATATTCTCAAGAAAATAAAATAAACTTCATAAAAGGAATGAAAAGTGGTGTGACTTCAATTTTCCATCGTTTCGCGCACTGTAATTTGGCCTTCTACAAACAGGAGAAGAATTTAAAAAGTAATAATAATATTAATAATAATTGTTCTTCGTATCTTCTCACAAAAATGTGAATTCATAGAAAGTCAAATTAAAGATCTTTTAAAAAATAAACTAAAAAAAGTGACGTTCGATTTTTTTTTTAATGAAAAAAAAGCAAGAAATAAAACAATTAGGATCAATAAATGAAATGATAAATGTACAAAAAGTTATGGTTGAAAATATCAGCAAAACTATTGAAATTCTCTATGACATGTCTCTTTCATTTAGTTTTTGTTTTTCTATGTTTCCTCTTTGTTTATTTATTGTTATGATTATTATTTTAATACTTTAATAAAGAAGAGATATCACTGTTCAGCTTCGTTAGAAGAATTAAAATTAAAAAAAGGAAAAGGGGAAATAATGTCCATCAAAAAATTGTATGTTAGTTAGTAATTGGCATCAGTAGTTTATTTATCCGTATAGTAGTTTCAGTAACAGTATCAGTAATTATTTCGAGAAATGAAACTTACAGCATTGTTCGCCAGAACATTGCAAAGAATTGCAGAACTATTATACTAATATTTCAAAATTTTCCAGTAAAGTTTAATGGAACTATCAATTGAAAATGTTCCGCATTAATTGCAGGTTAAATAAAAGTGTTAGAAGAGAAATGCAATTATTTTCAAACTTAGTTCCATGCTGATCATTTTGTGCTTCTCTTAAAATAAGATTTTCAGCAGAAAAATCCATACCTGCAGCATAAAACAAGAAATTTTAGCGCAGCTACCTGCAATTCGTTAATAGTTGTGTAAGTACCTTGATTCTTACGTCATAAAATATCGATTCTAAAATTAAATCCTGAAATCATTCGACTTAATTTGAAATTAAACATTAAACAATGTTTGAAGGAGAAACCGTCAATAGTTCGAAAAGGATTTGCATTTCCAATTTTAAAAAACCAGACTTACTGTTGTGCTTACATAAAGAATTGAGATGTTTTTAAATATTGACTGATGTTGCACGTGCATTTTATGCAATAAACAGTTTACAGGTAAATTACAAATATCGAGCCCTCCCTCCCCCCCCCCCCCTATTCTCCTTCCTTTTTTTTTTCCTGATTACACTGAATTTAATTTTTTTAGACAAGGAAAGATATCAACAGTGAGAGTACATTGCTGATAGTTTTCATTTTGCCATGTAAAATGGAATGATTTAATTTACTGTTTAGCAATGAGGGGAAATGGGGGAACTAATTCTTACTAACACATCAGATTTAAACTTCAGATGTCCTACTAATATAATACGTTTTGTGTTCCTAAAGGTGTCTCTTTTTTATGTGTCTTACTTGCTCTATTAACAGTTTGTAATATATATGCTATATTTTATTTAGTTTTGAAGGGGTTCTTCTACTTTGTACTATTACTTGAATGCCAGTTTTGTTATAATTTAAGTTGGAATTTACGGAATTTGAAACTGTCAATATGCGCTACAGCTGAGTATTTCGTACTGTTTGTTGCATTACTAAAAATTTCTGCATCCAAGATTTTTTTTATTGTTGTTATTTTATTTTATTTTATTATTATTCTTTTTACTCTTGTATTTGTGGCAACTTACAGCAACAAGGATATAAAAGTATTTCAGTTGCTTTTTGTTTGACACGGTTTTGCTTAACTTGATTTGCCACGGAACTTTGTTACGTGGTTTTCAACCACTATTACTGCATTAAGTATCTTCAAACTTTGCACACAAGCTTATCTTCGATGACAATACAACACTCCATCCATTTTATAATTTATTATAACGTTAATTAGGAAAAATAATAATAATTTTGGCTCTGAGGAAATCATCAGAATTATTATTTATCGAATGACAACGATAGCTTTGTTTAGAATTTGTTTGGATAATGTACGATATTTTGAATTTTAAAACACTCAAATCATGGCGAAAAAAGTAAATAAATCCGTGTAACTTAAAACATTTTTTACCTATTATTATTCACATAAACATTGACATTGTCATGCGCAGTGCCCCCATTCAAATTTAGGAAAATCGTAGATTGCACTTTAAAAAAATCCCCTCAGAAAAATACTTAACCCTTAGTATGCAATAAAGCAACAGAAGTTATAAAATGCAAAGCTCTAAAAAACATTGCGTTGAAAAAGAAGGAAAAGAAAACCACAAGGATCAAAGAATTTACTTCTGGGTTCTAAACCCCACTAGGCAGCGTTGTGACGATGGGTGTTCTGGACTCTTTGGTATCTCTTTCATTTTTAACCGACTTCACAAAGGAAGGAGGTTATACATTCGTACTGTATGTATGTCGTTTTTTTTTTTTTTTTTTTTTTTTTTTGTCCACTCAGAACTTCTCACCGGATGAACCGATTTTCATCATTTTTTTTTTCAATCGATCGGGGGTGGTTTCCCATAGGTCCCGTAAACTCGTTTGACCCTGTTCGATAATTAGAAAAAAAGTTATGGGCAGAAGGATAGTCATTTCTTTGGTTTTTCATCCATAACTTTTGACTGAATGAATCGATTTTGATGATTTTTTCTTTAATCCATAGAGGGTCGTCTAACTCAAATATCGCACATCTATTTAACTACATTTGTTTTTTAGAAAAAACGTTACGGGTGAAAAATAAGTATTTTTTATTTTAATTAGAAAGGCTTGGCTTGATTTTTCTTTGTTGGGAAAACTATTAATAAATATAAAAGTCATTGTTAAAAAAGTGTTTGTTGCCCTTGTGCTACAATATTAAAAGCAATTACAGCAAGAGTGTGACTAAAGGCTTCTCTGAGGCAAAAATTAAATGCAATCAGTTTGTTTGCTAAAATCGACTTCAAAGCCCAATTTATCATACAAATGATTAGTTTTTAGTGCCGTTCAGTCAAAGAAAGTTTGCCCTTTGACATGGATTTTTTAAAAATAGAGTATTTATATAAAAAATGTATTTACACTAAAAAGAATAAAATAAAATAATTTTTGTAAAAAAATAGAACCGACTTCAAATTATAAATTGCGCTAAAAAGTGAAAAATAAATTAATTTTTTAAACACCATCGATGTTACTTTTAAACATAGTTTTAGAAGTCGGTGCAAAATTTGAGTCTAATTACCACTACACCATTTGCTACTTCATATTTTAACTCTTGCCAATTCTGCTAAAATATATATATTTGTAATTGATTCATGATTACAAAAGATTTTATCTATCCTGATTTTGCACCGACTTCTAAAACTATGTTTAAAAGTAACATCGATGGTGTTTAAAAAATTTATTTATTTTTCACTTTTTAGCGCAATTTATAATTTGAAGTCGGTTTTATTTTTTTATAAAAATTATTTTATTATGTTATATTATCTGAAATAATTTGATCCCGAGTACTTTCAGCCCGTTTTACGAACGTAACATCTCATTGAGAGACTTAAAATATTCATATCTTTTATGTAGTATAGAAATGAAAGACATTGCCTTTAACACTAAAACTACCACAGTGATCAAATGTCACTTTACCTTTAAATTTTAATTTTCATATTCAAAATTTTAAGAATATATCGGTGACAACTGGAAATTTTTAAATGACAAAGTAACTTAAATGAATTTTCTTCTTTAAGTTTGACTTTTCATTTTAAGGTAAGTTTTTTCGTTATTGTTACGATTTTTTAAATTTTTTATTTATTTATTTGTTTATTTATTTAAATACATTTTATTTATTTATGTAGTTTTATTTATTTTGCACATGATTTAGAAATTCTAAGCTATTGAAAAATCAACTATGATGCATCTGTATAATGCTTTCGAAATGTACATAGTATAAAATATGTATTTATTATTTATTTTATTTCTATTATTATTTTTTCAACAATAAGAGTTTTTAAATTCAAGTAATGTATATTTTTGTCTTTTTCAGGCAATGTAAATTTATAGACGCCATTAATGGAACACATGTCATTGGCACAGAAAACATTGGCAACAAATAGAAATCTGAAACACATATATTTATTACATTCTACTTCTGTTTACATAAAAAGCAGAGCTTAACTACTTTTAAAATTAATACATTAAAAAACAAGAACTTCAATCATGTTTAACTGAGATAGATTTCATAACTTTATTTAACAAATAACCCCTCTTTTTATCATCAAATTTGCAAAAAAATTCCATAACTTTTGATTTTTATCGACCGCGACTCAAAACTTTCGAGCCACTTTGTTCACGGAGGTTAACGATTTCAATTAATGAATTTTCATGGTGATATGTTTTATTATTCATACTTTTAAAAGCAGATATTCTCTTAATTTTTCTTCAAAATCTTCGAAAATTTAACGTCATAAGGAACTTCCGAAAATGTTGAGCAGGGTTGCGAAAAGTTTCAGCTTTGTGCAGTATTTAAAACCTACATGTAGAAAAAAGTTTGAGATATTCACCATAAATTTCAATGATGATACCGCAGAGAAGACTGGAGAACCACAAAAAGAAATACATTCAGAAAAAGGTATTAATATTTTATTTGCTTTAAAAATGATTTTTAACTTTGGAAGAATTTATTCTAGGCGTTATAGAGATAAATTTGATGACAAATAGTAAAAAAAAAAAAATGTAAATGAATATTGCAATGAAATGAAACTTAAATAAGGAGACTTTGAGTTATGAAGGTTTTTGGTGACATTCTGAATCTTGCATCTGATTTGGCAAGATTCTTGGCGATAAAAATGTAATCTTGGAGATAAAAATTTAATCTTGGCGAAAAAATTATAAATCTCGTGTCTTAACCAGCCTGATAATGCGGTGCGGAAACCGGTTTCATTTGATAAATATCTTTCAACCGCAGGCCAAAAATTTGATATGATCCGAAAGTCACCGAAAATCTTCTTCTGACAGCATGCAAGATTATATTCGGGTTTTCCCAGCTAGTCAAGTCCCCGCCCTCAAAAAAAGGGTGTTTCGGGATATACAACGCTGCGCAGAGGCGTATGCTTGTTGTTAACAGTATGGTTGCTGTTTCGGTGGTGGGGGGGGGGGGGGTTAGAGCATTCGGAAAAAATCGTGCAATTTTCAGTTTTCCTGAAAGGATACGTCCTAATTAGGAAAGTGTCGTATAAATCCCGAATACTCTTCCTCTCTGAATTTACCAAGCCCCTTGTATTGTTAAAGAAATCTTTTTGAATAAATTAGTATAGTATTTCCTGCACGTTTCACTGAATTTCTGTATTGCATAGTAAACATGCCTCGAAGTGGTTCTAAGGCATAATTGGCTCTTTTAAGAGTTCCGATTCAGGAAACTCGTAGAAAAATTGCTGCTATTGAAAAAAACTTATTTGCTTTGCATATCAAACTTTCAAATTCGTTCTTTGATTTTGTCTTTAAAAAAAAAAACATATTTTTCCCACAATTTGTGCTTTTATACGTTGTTTTATTTTTGTACTCATATTTTAGTTCAAAGCGTTTTGATCATTTGTCTTATAAAACGTTATCTTTTTTCACACAGGATTTCGATTGCGAATCCCTAGACGATATGACATTGTGTTCATTGGGCTCTTGAGTTATATCGTCCTGAATTGTCAAAGGCTAAATCTTAGCATTGCACTGCTTGCTATGTCAAACTCTTCGCAGTTGATGAAGCATGGAAATGAAAGCACATTTGAAGGTTTTAGAACGTCTTCACTGGACTTATCAAGAGAGACAGCAAAAGTAAGTACAAATTCGCACTATGATGTACCAATGGAACCCTGTTTGAAGTTGTATTTAAAAATTCAGAAACGGAAAATTTGAAGCATTAGGTTTCTAAATAAGTACCTTAAAAGCTTTAATTTCCCTTCAAAATTTAATTGAAATTATTTCTCTTTAAATATGTCGCTTTTTCCCCCTCTCTTTGTCCAATATAAGAATGGAATCTTTGAAACAACGTATAGTGTTGCAAACGATATCCGCAGCACCTTTTCTTGTAATTTTCACCGCAGCATAAAAAATTTCCAGCAGCAATTCCTTTAGAACCAAATTCCATTTCATTCCATACAAATGGATTAATGTTTTTAAATTTGAACCTGATTTTTACAAAAATAATAATGCATTATTGAAAATTTAACATCACAAACATAATTAGGCTTAATAATTTTTTAGTTTGAGACGAATTGTATTTGGTAAAAAGATTTTATATAGAGTTCTTGAATGAGATCATATTTTATAACCATAGGTTAATGATTTGAACATCGATATTTAAAGCCTAGATAATATTTTGCGTTAAATTCTCATCAAGTTTCTATAAAATATTCGTTGGTATTTTAATGAAATAAAGTCTAATTTATATTCTGTATCCAAATGTTTTTACTTTTTGGTTTGTTTTGTTTTCAGGATAATTAGGGAAGGGTAGGAAAAATGGGAATACTTAAGGTTTTTCTGGTCGATAATTCTATGACCAATAAAAAGAAATTCAAAGAAGGTTCAAATATGTTTTAATTTTAAAAACTTGGCAGTTATTTTGCAGTATTCTAACTTGAAATGTACTTCATATTTTAGAATTTTTTTTCTACTGGGCGGCTGTTGGCTTCTGCCAATTGCAGACCTAGTGCGTTCCCGAGAGACTGATATCATCTCTTTTAGCGGCACCACAATGAGTGTGGTACCATGAGAATTTCGACGTCCACCTGAAAGGGCGAGCACCCGGACTCTGTTGACGCAAAATTGCACTAGGAATTTAATTTCGCCGGGAGCATCCATGCCAAATGTCTACTCAAGGGATCTTTTTTATGTCGCACAATCATACGACATGGGCGCAAACAATGCTCTGCATTTTGAAAATCCACCGACAATACATGACAATCGATAATCAGACCTGGGGGCGTACGAGCTCCGCGCCTTACCACGACGCCATCATACCGGTATATTTCAAAATGTAAACGCCAAGTATTTATATATAATGTTCAAACCTGCAAACTATCCGATTTGTCGTCTGTTGTTGGGTCAGGAACGCATTGTCTGTTATCATGTGAAATGCCCGACAACCGTCCTTTTTCTTGGTTTTTAGGCCCAGACAAGGATTTTGCATTCGTTTTCTTCTTTTTTTAAAACTGTTTTACTCTTCTCTTCATGCAGCCATGCAACAAGATAAAGTCTGCATAACAAATTACACTGAGTGGAGAGTTCTATTATTTCATGTAATATACTAAAGAATCATCACTTTAAGCACAGTGCCACGTTGGTATCATTATTCGAACGTACGAAATAAAATTCCCGAACATTACACCTTCCTCGGACCAGGACAATAAAAATTAATAAATATAGGGAGCATATCTCTGTAATTCTACAAACTAAGTGGAAATGAACATCACACACGTCATGCAAAACCTATTCCAATGATATACAGATGGCAGCATTTTACAGGCGGGATTATCAAAATGGGGTGGTAGGACATACCACCCCATTTTACCTAATAAGTATTTCAACGTTTTAGATTTAGGCGCATTGGAGCATATAAACTATCTTCTGTGCAAAATTTTTTGTAAAATATGTTCAGTTCCTCTTATTTTGAAATTATTGACAAGTTTTTTTTTACTATTTTCAGAACAGCATAACTATCATTTTTGAATTTATGTACACTAAACTATCTCTTCTGTGCTCTTAAGCAGTAAAGTCAAGTACGTATCTTATGTTTTTCAGAAGGGAAACTTTAATTGGGATACGGATGCACAAAGCTACATAATTGGCGCCAGTTTTGTGGGTTTCATGCTGGCACAAACACCGGGAGGAAGATTTTCAGAAATGTTTGGCGCGAAGCAAATGCTAACTCTCAGCCTCTTTGTCGCATCTGTTTGTAATTTACTATCACCTTGGGCAGCAAGAGTGGATGTTTATATGCTAATGGGAGTTCAGACAATCAAAGGATTCGCACAGGTGAGATTAAATACTTTTTTACCCTGTCAACTCTAGCATAGTTACTTATATGAATGACAGGACTATGATGAACCGATTCTTCCTTGTAGCAGAAAATTCTGACCGTGATAGTGTATGACGTATTCGGATTTAACAGTTCATGGTGTAAAGGTTTTTTTTTTTTTTTTTTTTAAATAATAATAACTTGTACACTTTTTACTTTCACTGCTAACACGACACATTTATTCCATTCTCCTTTATTGCATCACTTTCAAACTATTCCACCCTCTGCAACTTTTTTCAATTCTAAAATGATATAAGGCTTGGATACATTAACGTAGAAAGTATTTTTTAAATGGAAATAAAAAAAACTGATTAGCGATTTGTTATATAACCTTGAAAATACCTTCCTCAAGATATGACTAAAATTTGAGTCAATATATTTTCGGAATCCTGCACAAATTGTAGAGTTCTAAAGCAATCAAACTCACAACTTTATGCATGACAAACGCCCGATTCATGAAATGTTAGCACTCTTATCCCTAGTAGAGAAAGCCAACAATCTGGTGTAAATAAATTATTCAGTGCACAGGGGGTTTAATATACCTAGTAGTCAAATTTCTCTTGCTATAGGGTAATTTTATCGCAACAGACTTGCAATCTTGGAGGGGGGTGTCTATCCGCTTTAAAGAGTATTCAAATTGTTTTTAAATTGCCTATCAGGTCAAGAATGCGGTAAAAGTGGCTTAAGGCGAAATATTTAATGTGATTTATTACAAAGAAAAAAAATCATAGTAACAAATGCTTGCACAAATTACCAGGTCTTGATGTACATTTATATTTATGCCTACTATATATAAAATAACCGACATTTCTATATGAAAACAATTACTTTAGTGCAAAAAAGGTTTAGAAGTAATTCTCTCTCCGAATTTGATTAGTGCCATATAGTAAACATAAAGAGGAAAAAAGTCTGCTTAACAGGCTATCATTGAATCCTTAAAAAAACTAGCAACAAATTAACTGTACCAGTTGGAATGTTTTTTTTTTTTTTTTAATTTCAAGTCACAATAACGAAATAAAACAGCAATAGCCTATGTACTGTGAAGCAATGATACTCACTTTTTCCATAAGCTTCACGAGAACAGCCTCGCCGAGTTTTTTAAAGCAAACTTACAATTTAAATAATTTTGTCTCTTCGTGATTTATATTAATTTACATTATTTTTTAAGTTGTGAGAATAAGTAAACTTATTAACGCTAAAAACTAAACTGAAATATCTCTCTGAGTATGCGCCATTACTGCTACTCTGAATAACAGCGCTTTTGAAGAATATTTACGTTATTTTTTCAAAATGTATTTCCCATTATTAAAATCAGAACCAACTAATACGTTTAAAAATGTATTCGTATTTTCAATAATTAGCATGCATTGCAACATCATATTTTATTGCTGGAATCGCAATGTGAAAAAATATTATGTTTTATTTTCCGCGTCCCCCTTTTGTATCCCTACCTTAAGAATATTTCTGTAAATGTTTCTTTAATTTCTTTTTGTTTTATTAAATTCTTTTTTGGGAAATTCATGAACTGAGTACATTGAGAAACATCAGGGACGCAGCGAAATGATATGCTTCCCCACCCCACCCGCAAAAAACCTTTGGTTACAAATGTAACCAAGGGTCTTACCAATCCTAGTATGGCAATACATCTTCATTATGAGGACTATATACCAATCCTAGTACGGTAATACATGTGCATTATAAGGACTATGTACCAATCAGAGTATGGCAATACATGTGCATTATAAGTACTATAATACCAATCTTAGTATGGGCAATATATGTGCATTATTAGGACTTTTGAGAACTAGATTCCACACACCCGTCCCCCACCGGGAAAAAATTCTCGTTGCTGTAGTGAAAAACATAATTGAAAATTACTTTTGTGCCGTTGCTTAAATGCCTCAAAATACCCCATGCTCATTTCTCTCCCCCCCCCCCCTACATCTCCCTTATTATTTTTTATTTTTCCAGGGTTTTATTCAGCCATCAGTGAGCACTCTAACAGTAAGATGGTTCCCAAAATGTGAGCGTTGTTTTCTAACCTCAGTCACATTTTGTGGTTTTCCTGGTGGAGCACTGATTGGAGGTTTCGTTTCTGGAATTCTTTGCGATGGAAATTTCATGGGAGGATGGCCGTCTGTGTTTTATGTGTTCGGTGAGTTGAACTTCTGGATTCAGATGTTTTATAAAAAATAATTGAATCAAAACAATATCTATGCGACAAAGAAACGTGATATTCAGAGCATACTATATGAAAAAGCGTTGTTCCAAAGAAGCGTACGTATGTTACTTATTCTTGAAACTAAATTAAGGTTATATCGAGTTTTATGTCTATAGTGCGGTCTTTACTTAGACACCTAACGATCCGATGAGTTCAATAATCATAATGAACCCTAATTACTAATTAAAAGATAGACGAAGTATTTGATATGTACAATTGTATATTTGAGTAATGTATATTTGAATTCTAAAAAAGAAAAGAAAACTGAAAGGTTCAGTGCTGCCCTCAACTGGCTCGGTGATAATATTAGTTTTCCACTCTCAATTTTACGAAATAAGTTTTCAACAATATGCAAAGATAACTGTATTATAGTCATTCTTAAGTCACTGCACGGAAACTATTTTCGAACGCGAGTTTGAAGTTGTTGAAACTCTTGAAGTTGCTCAATGCACTATCATAAATGATAAAAATCCTGTGATACTGTTAAAAAAAGTTTTCAATATTTAGAAATTTTATTTTTCTAGTTCAAAGTTGCATAACTATAACACTTTTATTTCTTTTTAAAATCATGTTTCTGACATGATTAAACATTTTCCTAAATGGAAGGATCCCTTAGTTACGGGTTAATAATTTGTTTCGAATGGTTTTAGAAGTATTATTTCTTAATTTTTGGTGATTATGCAATATTTTAGGGGTCTTTTTTTCAGTTTTATGTCAGTAAATACAATAATACTAAATAAGTATAAGTGGGGCAATTAAAAATAGGGAAATTGTGGATAAAAGTTACCCTTACTGACTGTGTGATTATCATAATAAGAAATGATATATAAAGTTATTCTACGATTGGTAGGCTGCTTTACAAATCTAGCATGGCGGAAAATGATATTGACGACGTACATCATGTTTGCATATTTAAAAAATTTTGGGCGACATCTGGTGATATAATATACTATTAACAAATGATTAATTCAATGCTCATATAATATTCTTTGTTAGAATATTAACTAGATTTGGAAATATTCTAACAAATTTCGATGTAGCATTTTAAGAGCATTTTAAATTAGATTTATTCTCAGACATTATGGCGTCTGAGAATTACAGAGACAAAAGTTTCAAACATTACAAAAATTCGCTGAAAGCAATTTTTTTCGTTTTAAAAAACGGCACTAAATTTCTCTCATTTTGTAATTAAGCATTTTGAATTGAAGATTAAATTGCTTATTTTCATTAACCCTTTAACTGTCAAGTTATTTTGATGATTTGGGTGCATAAATTGTCATTTTTTATTGCAAAAATTAAATGTTTAGTGCAAAATAAAATACATTTAGTTACTAAAAATTGATATTTTGAATTACATGCATAAAAGTTTTAAGGTTTTGTAGCCACTGCATATTCGTGTGAGGCTGCTGCCACTCAGCGTCGCAGTGGTAAAGTTCGCTTCTAGTGGAGCAGTATTTTCTAAAAACAATAATTAATTTAATCATCTTTAAAAAAATAAATACCTATTAGTAGTTCAGTAATCAAGTTTTGTGTGGTATACTGGAAACACTTTTCCAATCACAAACAACTAAACAATCAGTACAACAGAATCGTGTTTCCTTCCTTATCTTTTTCCCACTTGCATCCTTTTTTGATCAACAAACTTTGCACAGATTTGTAAGCTCAATTCAGCGCAAATTATGTTTTACTGCGATAGATTCGGGTTTGACAAAAAAAGGAAGCCGAAGGAAACTTCTCCTGATACACATTTGGGTATAACAACGCGATGCACTCAAAAAATAAAAATTAAAAAATTACCCCGAGTAATACTCGGCCGCGACATTTTGGAAGACCAGTCCTGTACCCGAGATAATCTCGGGCGTGACATTTTGGAGCACCAGTGCTGTGCCCGAGAGAATCTCGGGCATGACAGTTAAAAGGTTAGAGGTCAACTTATTTCTCATATTTCATGTCTTACAGGTATACTCGGGATTGCGGCAACAGTTTTGATTCAATTGTGTGTTGCCAATTCACCAGAAGAAGATTCTCGAGTTTCCGATGCTGAAAAGAAATTCATTTTCAATGAGCAAGAGCTGATATATTCTGAAATAGTAAGTAATAAATGGGCTTACTAATTTATAATCCGCCCGGTAACATATTTTATTTATATAACTATCAAACAAATCAGCTATTGCCCAGGGTAGTGACAACGTTGAGGAAAAAAACAATATTTGTTACACAAATCAATCATGAAATACAAAACAAAACAAAATTAAGACTAATAAAAAGTAGTACTTGGCTTTAAAAAAATTGCACGAAAAGGTAAAAATATATTTTATAATTATTATTAAAAATATTACGGTGTGTCACTCCCTTCCATCATATGATGTGGATTTGAATAGAAACGTAGACGAAGTCACATTTCGCAATTCGAAGTTTCGAAATCTCAAATTCTGTTGTAGACAGAAAAAAACGTGCCAAATAACGTTTAGCTCAACTGACAAGGGTGTTCTTTTTTTTTTCATTTCTTTTTCTTTTCCTCCTTTGAATAAAGTTTCAATAAAAAATTATTATTTGAATCTAACCTTTCTGAAACCATTGTCTAAAAATAAGTCATAAGTCCGACAAAATAAAAATTTAAACGGTTTACTTGCCTTATCTCACATAAAAGAAATTAGCGTCGAGCTCTATTTATTTCAGAATTTAAAAACTAAATTGCATTTTTGAGCAAATTTCCCTTTATTCAGCATTTTTACATAAATGTAAATTGTAAAATTTTGACACCTAAGAGTTTTTTTGCGAACTCGAATATCCTTGTTTTGTACAACCCACCATCTGACCAGTTACTCGAGTTATAAGCAGAACAAGGAAATACATTGTATCAAAATTTATGAAAATGAACCAACTTTTAAAAAATAACTGCTCCCTTTTCATAATTCGCTATAACTTTTTTAAAAAATGGTTGTTATTATGCGAAATATGATAGTACATTTTAACGCCATATCCCCCAGCCCTTCTTAGCCTATTTTCCCGTAAAAGTAGAAAAAATAATAATAAAGCATGAAAGAAGGCTTAATGTATCGTAAAAATACCGTTAAAAGTAAAGAAAAGTAAAAAAAGTGACGTAATTAAATACAAATTAAAGAATAAAAAATTTGAAAGTAGGGTTTTGAGATGGGAGAAAGTGTGTGTCTGTCGGTCTAAGAACTAAAAGAACGTAAGGTAATTAAGAACTAAAGCTAAATGAGAAAGAGATAGCTAGATTACACATTTGAATTTGATGTATACGGGAAAGTAAGCTCGTATAGTTCTAGACGGAACTTCTTGTTTATCAATGATCTCTCTTAGCAAAATATGAAACATTTTACGAAAGCATTTTACTTTCTTTCAGAAATCGAAGTTTCCTTGGAAATCTGCGATATTTTCAGTACCTACGTTAGCATTACTTGTAGGCCTGCTTGGGCAATATTGGTTTACATTTTATTTCTTATCGATCCACCCCATGTATTTAAGTCAAGTACTGCACTTAAGTATTAAACAGGTAAGCACATTTCGAACTTTTTTTTTTTGTTGTTGTTGTTGTTTAAATGAATGTAAATGATTTCCGTATAAATTAAGAACTACTTCATATGTGTTTTTCACTTTAACTATTGTGTATAGTTTTGGTTAAATTTAAATGTTTCATCAAGAACGGGATTCTTATTTTTTTATTGTCAGAATCCAAAAGTAGTGATCATGAATAGCGTGCGAATTGATAGAGTATCAAACATACAGTAAAATCTGTAATACAGTAAATCTGTATACAGTAAAATCTGTAAAGATGACCACCTTTGTAAGCTGACCACCCGTCTAAGTTGACCACTTTTGTCAGGAACGGAATTAGCCCTATATTATCTAATGTTGAGAAACCTTTGTAACTTGACCACCTGTCTATGTTGACCACTTATGCACGCTAAATTTGGGTCTGAGTATTATTTAAAAAAAACTTTGTAAGTTGATCGCTTAATTATTACTATATTTATTTGTGTAAACTCATGTTTGTGAAAATTGCAACACCATGAAGAAATTGTCATAATTGAATGAAATTTAATACACAGCTGAGTGGTAGTAGTACAAATAAATGATTAAATTTTCAAAGCAAACAAACAATAACAAGAGATCGGAATCAGTATTTTGTGTAGCCACCACGCGCCGCAATAAGTGCTGCTACACGACGTGGCATGGAGTCAAACAAATTTTGAATGTCTGCCTGAGGAAGAACATTCCATATTGTTTGTATGCGTACCCAAAGTTCCTCTACAGAAGCAACAGGACGAGGATTACGAGCGAGACACCGACCAACGAAATCCCACACATGTTCAATTGGCGACATATCCGGGGAATACGCAGGCCAAGGAAGAAGCTGTACCTGCTGCGTTACAAAGAATGATTGAACAGTCCTAGCAATATGAGGGTGGGCATTGTCCTGTTGAAATACAGCGCCTGGCGAGCTTTGAAGGAAGGGAACAGCTTGGGGCTGTAGAACTTCACTGATGTACCGGTTGCTGTTCATATTGCCCACAATTAGTACCAATTGAGATCGTCCATGATAGGCTATGGCGCCCCAGACCATAACTCCGGGTGTTCGTCCACTGTGGCGTTCGATAATGCACTCCGGAAGGTGGCGTTCACCGGCATAGCGTCTGACACGAATGCGGCCATCATGGTACCACAAATTAAAGCTGGATTCGTCAGAAAACACGACATGCTGCCAATCAGCACGCCAGTCTCTATGCTGATTGGCCCATTGTAGCCGCAAGTGGCGATGGTTTAGCTTGAGGGGGATCCTGTATAAAGGAGTCCTTGCGCGCAGTCTACGCTGCAGCAGACGTCTACGAATTGATGAAGCACACAATGAAACACCTGTAGCTATTGACCACTGTGCTGCCAATTGTCTAGAGGAAGCTGTCCGCGCCATGCGCACCAGGTGTCTATCATCGCGAGTTGACGTCACATTTCGGGGTCCACTCCCGGATTTCCGAGTTGTCCGACCCTCGTCCGTCCACTGCTTCCAAACACGCATCACTGTGCTGCTGTTACGCTGCACACGAGTGGCTACTGCACGATACGACAATCCAGCTTCACGAAGGACGATGATTCTCCCCCGTTCAAACTCTGTAAGTTGTTCAAATCTCGCTCTCTTTCTTCGATGAGGCATAAGCCACCACCTAGAGAGGCTTCGCTTACTACTAGTGGTACGTGTACCATGGTTTGGGAACCGCTGTTCTATGGTATTCTATACCCTATTTCCCCCCTCTTTTATTAAAGAGCTCAATTCTTGTTGCTGAAAAAAAAATGGTTTTCACCCCTTAGTCAATTCATATATCAATGACCGGCACTTCGGCTGGTTTGCACAAAAAAATGCAGAGTCCGGCTGACTTGAGGAAACAGTACTTATAATTCTTAGAATCTAGCTGACTTAAAGAAACAGAAAGTGTAATGCAGAGTCCAGCTTCCTGTGGAAACAGAGAAGGCGCCATACCCTGAGGCCGGCTCACGGTGAAGTAACAACAGAATGTGCAATGCCCATTTGGTGTACAGAAGGTGCAACAGAAGATAGGTATCTCAACAGAGGTCAGCGGATTGTAAAAAAACAACAGACGGTGTAGTGCGCGTTAATCAAATGGCTCCTCTTGTCATGGATTCCAATATTGTTAAATCTGCTAAACAAAACGTTTTTCTTTTTTAGAACGGCCTTATATCATCCATGCCTTATATTTCCCAAATAATCGTCACATGGATAGCAAGTTATGTGTCGGACTATGTAGTAAAAAAAGAACATGTCAATACGGATACTGCGAGGAAGTTCTGCAACTCACTTGGTAAGAAATGTATCTTATCACTCAAAGGTCTAATTTGTTCTTTGTAATATTATTTCTGGGTGATTTACAATTTTCATGGCATTACATCAGTTCGATTTACAGAGTATTTATAAGGTATTAATAAACGTAAAGTAGATATTTCTGCGTGTGCAATCTTCTTTGCAACCGTTCGTTCTTAAGTCTGAACCGCAGACTGTGTAAAGTAGGGTGGAAATGATTAATTTCTTCACTGTCTTGAATTTGTGAACTAAAACTGTAGAGAAGCATCCGTTATAATATTAAAATCGAGTTGCTTCGGAAGCACGAATAACTTACGGTTGCAGTTACATCCTTTTAATCCTTCTTATTGCGGGTACATGAACGTAAGTTTTATTGCCTTATAATGGACGTGCAAATATATCAGAATGTGATAGTGAACATAAATTAGACGCATAAATTAGGCGCATAAGATACAAAATAGACCCGTATACAGATCATTAGGCCCTTAGTCTCTTGCCAGTATGTAAAAAATCTCTGCATGTAAAACTGTGAGCCGAAGAAGCAAGACATGTTATGAACCAGTTTTTCCAGACGAATATGTAGTAAAACCAGCTTAAGAAGTTTTCCAGGGGACCAAGAGCAAAAAACTTCTTATGCGGGGAAACTTCTTAAACAGGAAGGCTCCATGTTTGAAAATGAATATACTTTATGATATTTAGGGATGATATTATTTTATTATTTTACAATATTTAAATTATATTGAAAATAGTTACCCCCATAATAAATTCCAAACATTCCTTTCTCCCTTTGTGAGTCATCATTATTCTCGTGACAACTGACTAATATTTCTCTTCCACCTGTTTTCCTGGAACTTTTGGTGTTGAGAAAAGGGTACCTTTGAGAAAAATCTGACCAAAACAACTTTTCTAAGCCTTCTTCAGATCTTTTTTTTCATGTAAAGGAAAAATAACTACGTAGATTGAAAGAAAAGTGAAAAATATTAAAACTTTAGAAGTCTAAAGGGTCATTTGAAAGAAAAGATTGACCGATATGAAAACTTATTAAGCGGGAAAAATATAAAATCAAAACTTTTTAAAAGGGTTATTTTAACATTAGGGAGATGAGGAATGAAACTGGAATTGAAATTAAAACTTCTTGAACGGGAAAACTTCTTAAATGGGTTTTTTACAGGATGAAGACTTCGTTAAGTACCCTTCGTCGATACTAGTGTTTTGAATATTCTGAGAGTAAGTAACTAGGATAACAACAACTACAATGAAAGTAACTATTAGCTACTTTCATTGTAAACTGAGCCAAACTATTCGAAACTTTTCGACAACCCTAACCAATGGTTTCAGTACTAATGTCTTTGATTTACTGGTGCGGAATCAGTTCACAGCCTAACCGAATCATGTACCTGTTAAATGAACTTACAGCCTCTGTTTTGCGTTACTCGCAAGCTCTTGATTTGCTTCTAAAGTTTCACCACGAAACACTGCAATCAAGTTTTGGTAGGTTTCAACCGCTATTTTTTTCTTTTCAGTTTACTACAAAATTCAATGAATTTCCGTATTGTTTTTGAATCTCTCGCATTTATGAAACATACCAAAGTATTCGAATACGTCACATCAATAAAATTAAAAAATTTAAATCGTTTATGGTTCATATCATGTCTGTCAAAATCTAATTTTACGCGGGTTGGATAAAAATCGTCTCCTGCTTTTCCATAAACATTTTTTAATACAATGCCTTTTTGATGCATAATATATAAATGAACACATACCAACAGGTTGTATTGGGTTCTCATTCGGCTTATTGGGCGTGGCCTATGCAGAACGCGACAAAGTGTTAAGCCTTGTGTGTTTCATTATTGCGATGACCAGCGTCGGCCTTGGATTTCCTGGATGCTCAACGGTACCTTTAGATATGAGCCCAGAATTTTCAGGTGATTTACCAGCTCATCTTTTTAGATTTGTTTTTATTTATTAATAACCAAAAAATAAAATATATTATAAAATAAATTAAAATATATTATATAAAAAATTGCTATTATTAGTTTTTCAAAGTTTGAAGTATTTAATTTGCACTAGAAGTTGAAGTTCTCTTGCTTACTGTCCCTTTTGCAGAAATTTTCAGCAAAACATTTGAAGTTTCCCCTTTTAGAACTAAGAATTATACTTCAATTCGATTGTGTTTGTGATTTCTTTTACGTTTCAAAATTTCCTACATGTGCCAAAACAATGAGTTTTGTTTTCATTCGGCACTTTAAGTACTTTTTACTCCGTTCGTTATTCTTTTCCTTTTACTTTTACAAAAACATATCAATTTTTCATATTCTAGAAAACACTTTTTAAGATGTAGAGAATGTTAAATTAAATATTTTACAAAAGTTAGTTCTTTACCAGTGATTCGTGAAACTGCATGATCACCCCTACTCAAAGTGAACAGTATTTTGTTGAACACTATTCTTCTCGAAACTTTTATTAACATTCTCCCCCAATTTTTAAGACAGCATTTAATTTTCATTCAAAATGTAATCGATATTTAGTCATATGACTGGTTAATATTTTATGCTGTGGTTGACACATTTTTGTGTTTATACACAATAAAACACTATTAAAACGGCTAATTGACTGTTATATTGCTACCCTCTGTGTTTTTTTTTTCCCACTTGATTTTCCTTTTAACAATTAAATTTGGAAGAGCATAAGTAATTATAACACTCAAAATAGGCATATCTTTTCACTACAGATGGCATTTTTTTAAGGCATTAAAACATCCCTAAGGCGGTTAACTTACTTTTATATCAATTCTCTTGAAGGCATATTTTTAATTTTTAAAACAGTAAAATATTCCTAAAGCCGTTAGCTTACAGTATTTTTCATTTTTAAACCAGTAAAACATTCCTAAACTTAGGTTTCCTACAATAATCTTGAGGCCATATTATTTATATTTAAAACAGTAAAACCTACCTAAGCGGTTAACTTACTTTCATAGCAATACTCTAGGAGGCATGTGTTTTATTTTTAAACCAGTAAAATATTCCTAAAACGGTTAACTTACTTTAATATCAATACTCTCTATGGCATCCTTTTATTTTTAAATCCATAAAACATTCCTAAAGTGTTGAATGACAGTATTTTTTATTTTTAAAACAGTGGATCTTTCCTAAACTTAGTTTTCTATCAATACTCTTGATGGCATAATTTAGATATTTAAAGCAGTAAAAGTTTCCCAAGGCGGTTAAGTTACTGTTATATCAATACTTTTGATGTTCTTCCCCGCGTGGCATTCATTTTAATTATAAAATAAAAAAATCCTCTAACTGTTGTGTTTTCATATGAATGCATTTCAAGTATGATATTTACACTAGTCTTTATTATGGAATAGATTTGTGATCCTGACAAATCAATATTATTCTTAGGTACGTTAATGGGGTTGTCTTCTACAGTAGCAAGCACGTCAGGCTTCATCTTGCCACTTGTCGTTGGAGGCCTCATTAATGAGACAGTAGGTTTTCTCAGCAAATTATTCTGAATTTTTCTTATACATATAAATATAGATCATTTTAAAGCAATTTGTAACTCATTATTTAGTTTCTTTAAAACATCTCTCTATTAAATTTTCCATCAATTTTTATTATTTATAGCACACCCACATTTTGGGTGTGCTATAAATAATAACGATCACATGTTGTCACATAAGACAAAATAAAATAAATATCCAGTTCAAAAACTGCACCTATCCCACCGATATTTCCACTGACTGGAGCATTTTTTTAAAGTTACTTTTACTGAACATCGTACGTTTTCACGTGGAATTACGTTTGACGAAGGTTCGAAAAAAACTCACAGTGTGATTCATACTCATCACACGAAATTCTTAACAAACATTCGAAGGTAGACAATAGAGAAATCCGAGAGAAAACGTATCGGTGTTCTTAGTTAAAACAGTTTTTAAGATTTATTCCCAGTAATGAAGATACTTCTTAGACATAAGTGTAACAAGAGCAGTACAATACCTCAAGAACTAACTGTCTTCAACAAAATATTTGTAATTATTGTAGCGGTTTATAAGAAAAAGGAACCTCTTTGACTCCTTCTGGGTTTTCGAATAATGTGTCTCAGCTCAATTGTTCGAGGACTATATTCCTTTGAATCAGAATTACTATTCAATATTTTGTTGGACTAAAAATCTTTATTATTTTGCATTCTAGCCAGCAATCGAGCAGTGGAAGAAAGTGTTGTACATTTCTGCTGGCGTTGGGTTAGGAAGTGGCATCATATTTCATTTGTTTGGATCAGCAAAGCACCAAGATTGGGCTAGAACAAAAAGTGCCAAAGAGGAAGCTAGTTTTAACAAAGAAGTATATATTGAAGACACTGAACTTGAGAAAAAGAACGGTAAACCTTTCCCGCTGGAATTTACTGCGAGATCAGGATTATAAGAATATTCTATGACTTCATTAGTAATGTAACACATAACCTCCCCCACTCCCTTTTCTATTAATCATTAATCACAGTGTTTAGTTCAGTGACGCATAGAAGAGTAATTTTGAATAATGTCGAGATAATAAGGATCACACCATAGGCGACTAAAACAATATTCCTGTTTTTTCTCGTCCGCGCGAGCGCAGAGCATATTTAGGAAGGAAAAAGAACGCCTTACGCAGATGCCTTTGGTGTGAAAGCACCCTAAGGGAAACGCACATCTGCCCACATACTGTTAAAATGTACAGGAAACTGACATTGTCTTTCATTTGCTCTTAAGATAAATTTTTAACGAAAAGATCATGAAATTCACCAGCTTTACAGCAAAAGATTTATCGAAACTGTCACTTAATTTTTTTATCCATATTGAAATATTTATTTTTATTTTATTAGTATGTATGAAAAAATAAAAAATAAAACTCTTTAAATTTCATTACTTTGAACTTAACCTTACTCTGGAACTCCTATTCGTCTCAATCTCGTATATTGAGTATATCAACGCAAATTATGATCACGATGACTCAAAAACAAAGTAAACCCTTTTAATTAAAAGCTGCGAATGAATTCCTCGTGTGTGTACATCAATTGTTCTTTCATTTACCTAGTTGTTATGTCTTATGAAATAATTGACTTTGTTTGTGATTTCTTTACAAATTCAAGGGTTTTCTAAAATGAATATTAATATACGATAAAACAATCACAAGAGAGTACTTTTCAGAATTCCTTTATTTTGTAAAGAAGCGCTTTCAGAAAATTTTTGAACGTTACACAATTTGCGTGCAGACACTTAAACAGAATAATATCTATATCACACTTTGAATCAAAATAAAACTATTTTTGTCTAATTGTTTGAACTACTCCAGGTATCTTCAAGGTATCTCAAATCTAAGTATGCAATAAAAGAAAAGAGAAAAAGATTTATAGTTCGTATTTAGCCATAACTGTGCTGTTCAAGGAAGTCACAAATTTTTACTAAACAATAATAAAGCCAAAAAAAATTTAAAGAACCGCTAACTGCATTAACACATTCTTGCACCAAAAAGCTTGAGAAGTCTTAAGCAGAATAATTGTGACTGGACCACGGTATATGCCAAGAGAACATGTTTTTTTTTTTTTTTCATTTTAAAGTCTTAGTTCTTATATACCATCTTACGAAGTCTCTCAAATTGGCAAGGAAAATTGTTTCATATTTTTTTTTAACAAATCATCACAATATGTATCACATGAGCAAAGTATGAAGATAGTATAAAAGCAGCCCACCTAAAATCAAAACCATTAGCACGAAACGTATTTAAAAAAAACTATAATTATCAGATGTCAATTGTTCATATGTTTGACATAAAGAAATAAATGGCTGCAAATAAAAAAATGCATATTTAAACTATAAAGAACTGAAATATTAATGAATTTAAATATCACAGCTCACACATTGCCATTATATGAAATGGATAAATATCGACATGTTAAAAGAAAACTACAACGTAAACAAACAAAAATACTGGCATATAAAAAAACTATAAATGCATATGACAAAACCTAATAAATTAGCGTTTCTCAGCCTGCCTACTGCAAACAATTTTTTCTTAACTGGTATGCGCCAAAATTGCATGCCAAAATTTAATCCTTTCAATACCAATATTTTTTCAGGGGAAAAAAATAATAAATTATGCTTTAATGAATCAATTACAACAATGATTTCGATAATAAGCAGAGAAAAAGAAGAGAAAAAAAAAAAGAACCATGGGGGCTGGAGTAGGGAAATAGGGTTTTGTGGTCTCACTGGTAAGTGTAAATGTGACACGTATGTCCCAGTGGTACATAAATAGCGATTGAAAAAAAAGTTATTTTTACAGATCAATTTTGCATGGGGTCATTTAAGACTGCCCACGGGACATAAATGTCCCGGTGGTAGAGAAAGGATTAAATGCAGTAAAGAGTTTTCAAAAATTACTCCAAACCAAAATTTTTGGAGCAGCACGAAATTTGGAGAAGCCGTAATTTCCGTGAAGAATCACGCGTTGTCATCGAAGATTGTCCTAAACTCAAAATTTTGGTAAAATTTGTTTGCTAGTCACTGGACTGGATAAAGAAAAACTTAAGCAGAATATATGTTCAATCAAACCATGTTGTAATTTCACGGACTACTGAAATTTTTCCGCTGATCTCGACGGTCAGCGGAAACCGGTTGAGAAACACTAATGAATTACAGATTTGAAGATGAGATTTTTTCATTCGAAGGGGAATGGATCTCATTTTCTTGGATGGTCGAAATGCTTCCCTTGATAATTTTCTGTGAAGCAGGATCGTACGGGTGAATGTCCGCTGAACCAAAAAATAGAAATACAATGGCGCTGCCGACTGATACCGCTGTTGTAATGTGGAACATTTTCCCCCACTGCGTTAAGCTTTGCTGAAAAGACAGAAAACTCAAAAGTTATCACTTTCAAAACGAAGCATCAATTTACTTTCATTATAAATATACTTTCAGCTCGCTTAATCAGATAACGCATAAAAACTCCTGCTTGTAAGAATAAACTATTTTGAAACTGACCTGCTTGATAGAATAATTTCCCCGCTTAATGCAATAAGGATTCGTAGATTTCGTTTGTTATCGTGTTTCAAATATGTTTCCCTTTTTAATTATTTTTGTCTTAAAAGTGTTGTGAAAAATAAATTAGTTATGAAGGGTTTTTTTCCAGAAAATTATCGCGCAAGTCAAAAATAAAACTACACTTTAAAAAATTCTAGTTCCAACTTTCACCAAAAAAAGGGGGAATTTCAGCTTTATATTTTATTGAAATCAAAACTTTCACTGTAAGAAATTCTAGTTCAATGTTTCACCAAAAAAAATTTTAAAAAAAATGGTAAAATTAAGCTGCAACCAACATTTGGTACTGAAGTTGAACCATTATAATGCTTTCTACTTCACATTCATGGTGAAACTAAGTGAAACTACACCATTATAATGGTGCAACTTAGTACCAAATGCCGGTTACAGCAAATTTCATCCTTTTTTTTTTTCATTTTTTCTGTGAAAGGTGGAACTAGAATTTTTTGCATAGTACGATCTTGAAAGTAGTGCATTACTGTTATTAGTAATTTATTTTGTGGTCCTCTCGGTCATTTCATTTCAGTAAAATTGTACTTTTTATAATTACCAAAAATTACTTATAAACTGCTATTGAATATTAATGACCTTTAAATGCCATACATTATTACATCACACTCCCCTCATAATCTAAAAATAGGGATCATTCATAAATGATGTTCGTGAAATTGTGACAAAGTGTGACGACAGGCTTATACAACATAGCGTGACATGTGCCAAAGGGGAGGAGGGGGTTCGTTGAAGTAGGACATTTTGTGACACAGGGGGGACGGGGGTCAAATATATAGGAAAAAACGTGACATCATTTATAAACGGTCCCATAGGGGTTGGAAACACTGACATTCGTTTAAGAAGGATCGACAGTACGAAATATTTTATCTATTTCGATTTCTAAATGAGTTTTATGTTAGAATGTAAGTTATACATTAAAAACTAATTATTTAAACCAAGGTTTTCCCTTTAAGTCTAATCTTGAAACTGGGCAAAACATTGCTAGCTTATTTCAAACTTTATTACGATGTGATGTTTTAAATAAAGTTTCATTTATGAGAGTTTTTTTTTTTTTTTTGGCATCACAATTTGTTTTTCTTTTAAGACTGTTTTTCGAATTAGATCTGATATATGAGTAATAGATATTTCAAAAATTTATGCACTTATTTTTAATTAATTTACATTGTTTTTTTTCCACCATAATAAAACTAATAATAATAATATCTATCTTCAACATATAATGAAATATTTTTCTCTGTACATAATAATGCCTTCAGAATATGTTAAAGAATTACGAAGTAAAAGTAAAATTTGAACCTTCGCTTTATATAATTTAAATTTAGCTTTTTCAATAAGTAAGTGTTTAAACTGGAGGGGGGCGGAGAAAGGAAAGTGGGCTTATAAAGAAATTTATTTTTATTGAAACATAGAACTTTTTTGTTTTACCTCATCATTTGTTAGTTGTCCTACTGTTACTGGAATTAAAAATCCAGCTAAACTTGCAACTGTGCTGGCGAATCCCATTAATGGACCTGAAACATAATCATATTAATGAGCAAAAAAAAAAGGATTTGAACTATAAATAAGAAGTCCATTAAACATTTGCACTCAAGAACGTCAGTACTCTAAGTAAATCATTATTTTTAAGAACAATTACATTTGAATAACGCCAATAGCGTTTATTAAATACTATACCGATATTTTATAACTAAATTTCATCAAAAACAATGTGTTAGCTGTCACATTAGTCAATGGAATTTCAGTAGACGCATGCTTTATATTTTATTGAAATCAAAACTTTCACTGTAAAACATTCTGGTTCAATGTTTCACCAAAAAAAAGGTGAAATTTAGCTGCAACCAACACTTGGTACCAAAGTTGAATCATTATAATGGTTCCCAGTTTCACATTCCTGGTGAAATTAGGTGAAACTGCACCATTATAATATTCAACTTAGTACCAAATGTTGGTTGCAGCTAAATTTCACCAATTTTTTTCTTCAGTGAAAAGTTGAACTAAAATTTTTTACAGTGTACCATAAATTAAAATTAAAACTCCAGATTTTTTTATTATGCATTGTAAAAAATGCTTATGCAGAAGGGAAAAAAAAAAGAAAGAGAAATATTGCAGCTATTACTTTGTAGTCTCACTTGGAAAAAGAAGGCGCAAAAATTCTGAGCTTTTGCCCAGTACCAGTTAGCTACCGTAACTAGTTTTGTTTCACATCCTGTATCGTATCTGAGGATGGTTAAAATATCATGCGTCATACATTTCTGGAGTCCATCGAGTGCATCAACTAATCCTAGTAAAGCTGACCAGAATAGTCTGCTTTAAGAAGCTGAAAAGCGCATAAATTCAACACGAAAAGCTCCAGCGAGTTTTATTCATTTCTTTTTTTTTTTTTTTTTGAAAAATCCATATTTGAGATGTAACAAATATCTTTAAAAATAAATTTTAAACCAATGCACTACACACCATACGTACTTCGATGTAAATAATGTTTCCATGTGTCCTGCCAAATATGATCCTCACTTTTTACTTTTGCAGCAAAAAAAAATTAAAAATTAAAGTTACTTTAGAAGTAAGTATCCTTATAAAATAAATCAGCAAGATAATTAATAAGATTCAGGTTAAAAGAAAAGTATTCAATTTGCATTACCATCTTCGCAATCATCCAATAAACAAAGATTGATTCACTATAAGTAACCTTATCCTAACCGCTGAATGATAAATTTCGTAATACGTATTACAGTATACGTATAAGTGAAGTCAATAAATCTGTATATATTTTTTTTAATCCTTAAGCGTCATAAAATACCTAGAAAAATGATAGCTGAAAGTTCGTGTAAAACTATTTGAACATTATATGTAAGAGTTTTGATGTAAAAACGACTTACCACAAAATGTTGGAGACATATCGACAGCTGTAATCAAACTACCAGCAAATCCAAAACCCACACTAGCAGTTGCAATAAAAAGGCAAATATTGTTCCATAAAGGATCGCATCCAGACAAATAAATTCCGAAAATGCCAAGGCTAAATAGAACACAACCTGTAAATTAATGCTGTTATTATTTGGTGGAACCTGTTACAATTTTCAGTTTAGAACATGTTGAAAATAAAGTGACTAAAAAATTAAAGTGAAAATAGATCATTTAACTCGTGGGTTTGAATTTTTAAAATTTAAACGTCTGTGGTACGTGCATGCAAACTTTCCAATCCACCTACAAATCAGTATCATTTTATATTTTTTTCGTTGTGTCCGGTGAAAAAATGAGCTTCGATTCTCCTAGTGCTGCCATCTGTTGAGTACGAAAGAAGAAACCAACCGAAACAAAAACGAAACAAAATAATAATAGTATCTACTTTTGTCTGCATGTGCTATCAAACGCATGGAGCAAACGAGAATGTTTGCCAATTAGATCGCATTAGCAAACTTGCTGAAACAAAATGCTTGAGTCAGCTATTGATTTAGTGATGAGTATTACAGAAACAAATATCAGCTACCAAAGAATAATTATAGACTTTTCATGCTAATTTCGATGCTGGTACTAACGAAAAAACAAGTTTAAGGGAACTTCTCAAGCAGAATTGTTTTGTCTTAACTACTTCATTGTCTTTATGATAATAATTTGCTGTAAAAATCCTTATACGTATTATTTAACTAAGGAAAGGTTCTATGTTTTTCTCGTTTCTAACTACAAAATGGACTTGAATAACTTCAAAAAGGTTCTTAATTCTCTTAATTTATAATTCAATTATTTACAGCTAAATTCAGATGATAAAATGAGCAATACTAATAAATTTCAGAGAATAAAAAATAATGAAAAGTACCATCAATCGATTATTTTTTTTATTCATGATTAACTAATTAGCAATAGAGTAATTTAAAATATATGGCAAAAGCTATGCTGCATTTTATAGAATAAAACATTATTAAACACAAACCCTGAAAAAAGTGCCGTGTAATAAAATTTTAAAACGTAAACTATGGTCTTAAGTTTTAAAAAGAAGTGAGTTGATGGGTGGATAGTTTAAATTTCGAAAAGCTATTTTGATTGAAGAAAAAAAAAAGCAGTGTTAAAACTTATGAGGGACGCTAGACGTTTTTTACTAATATTTTTAATACCATCATCATTAAACCAAATGCGAATTATGGTTGAAATAAGGTTTACCAATGATCTTCGATATGGTTCACGTCAGGTGGGTTGGCCAATCTATAACTGAATTACCACAGTCACCCATAAAGGTCTACATATTTTGGACACGTGACAGGACTTTGTTGAAGAAAATTTGTGCGTCAGGAACAAGTTTGCTTAGCTGTGGAATAACGAAACTTCTAGACATCTCATTGTAATTCAACCCATCAACAGAAACAATGTGCTCCTACTCTTGTCTAAGTTTTAAAAAAAAGCTCATAACATAGCCCGCAAAAACTCGAGATTTCCTACATGTTCTCATTAACTCGCACGAGGGTGTATTTCATTATTAACATCGCAACTTGACTTCTTCAATTGGTTTTTGCTGCTGTAGATAATGAAGGTACGGAACTTCCCTTGTACAGCGACATGTATTTTTTAAAAATATCAATTAAAGTTATACTTACTTAAAAAGTTGAAGCCTTTTCGAACGCTGTTAATTTGCGTTTTGCTTCTGCGGCTCAACCAAAACGAAAGACAGCAAGCACAAAACCCAACAACTGCTTGCAGTGCGTTTGACCCAGATGATAAAATTCCATTCTAAAATGGAAAGGTAATGTTTGATAAGTTCCTTAAGAAGTAATTATGTTACTTCTTCCGAGCGGAACCAAATATGTACTGTTATTATAGCCGTAAAAACATGATCTAAATTTCAAAGGAATTTTCTTTTTCATTTTCATTTTGAATTTGCAGAAGAATTGTATCACTATTAAATAAATAAGACATAGATGATATATAATTAGTAACATTGATTTACTTTATCATGAGCCTTATACAGGGCTTGAATCCAAATCTCAAGATCTTACGCATTCTTGTAATCGAGAATTGGATAATATTGCGGTCCGCTTGTAATTGATAGAGGTCCCTACCTCAAAGCATGCTTTTTACTCTAAACGTGATGTTTTGCTTATGTTTCATTTTCCACGATGTTGAGTATCAGCTAAAACATAGTAATAAGAATTACTGCTTAGTTAGTAAACATTTTAATTTTAAAAGTGTTTATAAACCGAAGTAATCATTTAACAAAATTTAAGAAAAGCTAAATGTAGGGGAAAATCTTTTTGGAAGTATTGCTTTCAAATTAAGCCCCTAATTAATTCAAGAAAAATTGTGAGTTTTATAAAATGTATTACAGCAATAGTTTTACTTCAAAATGATAAATAAAGAGAACTTTCTGGAAAAAAAGGAAGTATTTCAATAAGAGATGGCGCTAAGCATCGAGACGTTTTAGCATCTCAAATATATTAAAATTTTCATAAAATGAATTTTTGTTTCTTTAATAATATTTCTTGAGCTGTTGAATTATTAAAAAAAATAACAGCAAGAAAGCAATAAAAACAATTAGATAGTAATTTCGTTTACAATTCATTTTATTTATATTATTAGTCTTACTTTTATGAAATGAAAGAAAACAGAGCAAAATCGGAAAAAATCAATAAAGTGATACACAAACTTACTTCTTTGATGGGTATGTTTAGTATGGTTCCCATGTACGTGGGATGCACCGAAAGGAAATAAAATGCCATCCAATATTGACCGAATAATGCAATAATAAATGCATAGGTCGAAATCGATGTCAAAATTGACACCCAAGGTGTAGGTAAACGCTGAAAATAAAAAGTCACATCAGTGGAGATCATGACATTTTCATGTGTCAATGTTGTGTTAAAATGAAATTAGACAAATATTATTATTTGCGAAGATTGAAGCATTTTCTATATTACACGATTTGTGGGCGAAGGATTAACTCTATTGGGTACTCGTTACCAGTGGGTAAAATATCACATAGGTGGAAATTAAAGCACTTTCATGCATTAAGGTTGCATTAAAATACATTACGCGATTTGTGGATGAAGGATTAACACTATTGGGTACTCGTTACCAGTGAACAAAAAATCATATAAGTGGAAACCATAGCGATCGGACTTCCACGAGGACGGTCGCGTGTTCGATACCCGCTGAAGACCCACCATGTACACTTGGGGATACGTGCATGTAAGATTCGTGGACCCCAATACCCCCACTCCCTCGCTCCCGGAGGAGGGCATCCCTGAGGCCTAGTGCTAACAGGGAAGGAGGTTGGAGGAGGAGAAAAGTGGAAACCATGGCACTTTTATACATTAATGTTGTATTAAAATACACTGCGCGATTTATGGACAAAGGATTAACACTATTGGGTACTCGTTACCAGTGGACGAAAAATCATATAAGAGGTCATAGCACTTTCATGCATCAATGTTGTATTAAAATACATTAGGCGATTTGTGGACGAAGGATTAACGCTATTGACACTCGTTTCCAGTGGATAAAAAATCATATAAATGATCATAACACTTTCATGCATCAATGTTGCATTAAAATACATTGGGCGATTTGTGGACGAAGGATTAACGCTATTGGCACTCGTTACCAGTAAGCAAAAAATCATATAAGTAGTTATAGCTCTTTCATGCGTCAATGTTGTATTAAAATACATTGGGCGATTTGTGGGCGAAGGATTAACGCTATTGACACTCGTTTCCAGTGGATAAAAAATCATATAAATGATCATAACACTTTCATTCATCAATGTTGCATTAAAATACATTGGGCGATTTGTGGACGAAGGATTAACGCTATTGGCACTCGTTACCAGTAAGCAAAAAATCATATAAGTGGTTATAGCTCTTTCATGCATCAATGTTGTATTAAAATACATTGGTCGATTTGTGGACGAAGGATTAACGCTATTGTCACTCGTTATCAGTAAGCAAAAAATCATATATAGTAGAAAGCATAGCACTTTTATGCATTAATGTTGTATCTAAATACAATTGGCCAAATATTGTTTGCGATGATTGAAAGCAGTTTCGATATTGCGTGATTAGTGGAGGAAGCCTTACTATTATTGGTTAGTCGTCGCCAATGGGCACACATTCGTTGTCCTATAAATAACAGATAGTGTATGGGAACTTGTGTTACATAAAACGGCAGTGCCGATTTTTCGCTCAAAATTTATTTTGTAACAAGAAATATTTTTCTTCAAACTGTATGTGTTCGTGACGTTGCGTTTCGTAGAACTCAAAACTATATGCTTTACATCATCACAGGAATAAATCAAATCTAAATAGTGTGAATAAAATAGTTCCATCTTGAATTGCAAGATTCTGGTTTTGGGCTTTGAAATCTCTCGGAAAAGATCTTAGGGTTTTTTTTTTTTTTTTTTTTTCACTTTCGTTCTTTGCATTCCGAGGTACAAATATCGTTTACATTCTCATATCCATATTACTTAGAGATATTCCTGTCTTGTATTTTGGCCAAGTTAATCGGTCATGTTCCTCAAAAGGCTGTTTAAAGTGATCTGTACACTCCACAAGATTTTGTTTTCTTTTCCGCTATCTATACAAGATAAAAGCGAAAGTGAAAATGAAATAAGAAATATGGTCTAGGGCAGGTTCGACTCAGCCTTTTACCCCTGCAGTGGGGTCCGTAACATGAGGACCAAGCACGCTTGGGAATTAAACACTGCGTCAGTCCGACCACTTGACCAGAACTTCTGCTTCTGCACCCCAGGGCAATCGGTCTCAAAAACTGGGATGGGCACTGTAGGCCATGGCCCCAAAAGGGCTGGCGCGCCTCTGAGTTTAGTTGTTCGTCGTGCATTTCGAGTTAAATACAAAACTGATAAAAGGTCTTAGCGGGACTTTTTAACTTTCTCATTGAGAGCAAAATAAAAAGTCAAATGCGATTGAAAACTTTTTTTTCCGTTTTATTTTTTTTTAAAATGTGGTTACTTGTTACATTTTCATTTAAAATGATATAAACTTTACAGTTTAAAATGACTGTATATAAACCAACTCGATACGTAAACTTTAAACGAGAAAACGTTTATCTTTTCCTTCAGACCATTTTTACATATGCATGGTTTCTATGTGTTGTAAATAACTAAATTTCAATCTTTTACAATTCATTTTTTAAATATTTAGTACCTTTTTACTAATAATTTAATTACTGGTACGGTAAAGATTTAAAATTCTTATGCATACTCACATTTTTCGTTAAATCGTTTTCTTGATGTTTCAAAATGTGATTCAACTCAGCTTTTGATATTCTTGGGTCAGTAGCAGGTGTTTCCGCAAAGCAAATCATTATAACAATGCTTACTAAAACACCCAGAATTCCTAAAAAAAGAAAATTCTTTCATGTAAAATATTTAGTAAAAGAAAGAGAAACATTACATATAATTACAGTAAAACTGCAAATATTCCAAAAAGGAAGAAAGAATGTCGCATTATAAAATGAGTATTCTACGAGTATTTATTAAAAATTCAGCTTTGTACTATGTCTTGAAAAAGAGTTGTTACATTACTGACCAAATTATTAAAATCATATGGAACGAGTCCTATAACGACGTCCTTTGAAATATTTATTGTTGACGAAATAAACATATAGTTATCGGTATATATTTAATTTTGTGCCTTTACTTCACATTTGATATCATTGGTCGAAAACAAATTGCGATTGCGTAAATGATGTAAAAATTAAAAAAAGATTATTTTATGCCCAGTAGGACAGTGGTTCCCAAAGTGTGCGCCTTGGTTCCCCGGAGCGCCGTGGATTGTTGTCAGGGGAATCACGACGCGCCTCTGACCCTGAACATATAAATTGCACTTTACTGTCACAAAACAATTTACGTTCAGTGTGCATAATAGTTGCATACTATCATCTTGTATATTATTGTGTTAGCTGGAAAAAAAATTTGGTAAATGGGTGCTTAATTTGAATTTTTCTATAAGCAAAAATAGCCGATTTAGAACAGGGGCGCCGCCAAAATATGTTTTTATTTTAAGGGCACCATAGGTTCAAAAAGTTTGGGAACCTCTGCGTTCCTAAACTTTTGAGTTAGGGGAAAGGGAAATAAATGCGCAGTTCGCTTCTAGACGGCATTCCTAGAATCCGTTCACCACCAAGAATCAGTTGTTGATAATAAAATTGGTTTATTTAACATATTCTGGTGTATATGCATGTTGGGAACACCATACATATACACCAATCACACGTGTAGATACAGGAGTACACACACACGTGTATAAGTGTACACATATACCCAATAGTGCATTCCCGTGCGGTGGTACGAAGGAGGATAGCGCTGCGGCCGTTATCCGTGACGGCCATGATGGATACGGAGGCCGTAGTTAGCATTCAGTACCCAATAAATAGTGCATGCATGTGCACTGCGGTACACAAGAACTCTCGAGTGCACATCTCCAGATATACAAATCTTTAGCATGTATGCACATACACCAGTGTACATTTGTACCCACCTATGTTTATCTACACATAGGTACACAGTACACGAGCATTCAACTCTTCGCAGTTGCACATAGTGTGACATATATACAAATGTACAGAGTAGTACACACATCATGCACATGTACCTATATGTACGCATGTACAAACACGCACAGAAGTACATGTGTGCAGAAATATGCATATACACTGTACACTCAAAAATCTATTTAAACATATAATAAATAGCTGACTTAGGCAAATACCATTTAGTCAAAAAGGCTAAAAAGGAAAACTTAAAATATTTTATTTTCTGAAAAGATAAGAGAAAATGAAATAATTTTAAATCATTAGCTATTTTAGTTTGCTTTTTAAAGCGAATTTAGTCGATATAATTAAAATATATCACTTAAAACTCATTAAGATTGCGAATAAAACGTCCTCTTATACTTCGTACTAAGCAGAGGGGAATGCATGAGCGCCATCATCCGGAATCTCCTTTTTCGTCCTCATTAATTACTACCAGTTTTCTTGTTCATTAATTAAATATCACTTCGCGTTCGTGGCATAGTTGACATTTAAATATCGTTCATGTCAATAATCATTAAATCCGTAGGTGTGAAAAAATGTTTTACACCTGCATCGTAAAATAGGAATTGACTCTGTTAATAGCTGTACTGTAAAGTCGCAGCATTTTCAGATGAGGGGCCGTTCATAAATGACGTCACGCTTTTTTCTCATATATTTGACCCCCTCCCCCCCCCCTTTGTCACAATATGTCACACTTCGGCGGACTCCTCTCCCCGATTTGTCACGCGTCACACTATGCTGCATAATGCATGATGTCACACTTCTTGTTACCCCCTCCCCTCCCCTTGTCACACTTTGTCACCATTTCACGAACCCCCCTCCCCCCTCGAAGCGTGACATCATTTATGAATGATCCCTGATACATGATTGCTTGGTGTTATGGAACTTCAGTATAATCGTCCACAACAGAAAATTATTTAAAGTATCAATGCGTCACTTAGAGCAGGAGTTGAATGTGCTTTTAGTCAGCAAAGATACAAGGACTCATCCACAACTTCGTAACTTATGTTGTACAAATTTATTTGGTCATCTTTTAATTTTTTTTTATTTACCTTCTCTGGTCAAAATTTTGTGGCACTCTTGAATTCTTTTTCTGTTCAACTCTACAGAATTCTTGGGGTAAGATTACGTCCCTAGGCTCAATTTTTTTATAACGTTTGCAGTGGCAGATAACCTGCAAAAACTTCCCTGGCGCAACGAATTCTGATTTTGGGGGTTAAAAGTGCTTAAAATAACATGAATCACATAATACCTTTTAATTTTTTACATCATTTCATGTCATTGGCAAAAACTATGCCAAATTTTATGTTTCAAGGCCATTACAGTTTACCTGGACGCACGTCACAAGCACACGCATGCACACACACAAACTACTTTTAGTATTTTATGCATAGACAGCTATAAAAAAAATTGTTTTTGTCAGTTTTGTATGAACGAAGGTTCTAGTTAAATAGAATACAAGGTATTTAAAGCATTGGTCACGTTAAAAATTTTTGCCCTGGCATTTTCCAAAGAAAAACTTATTTAATAATTTGTCATATAGTACACTCTTCCAATTAATTTTCTTCTGCTGAAAGAGACATCAATATAGTTTATGTATTTTATTTTATTTTAGACAACTTCTTATCAAATTTTATTTGTATTGAATAAAATAAACTGGATTTCTCAGTTTCGTTTGCTCTTAAAGTTCTTTTTTTCTGTTCGTCTCTGCGTTGTTCGCGCATGAGTGTACGCTTTTGTTATGATGTGTTGCGGATTACGAAATGCTTCGAAATGCCTCTTCTTGAATATCGGGATTCGGGATACCTGTGGTCCGTAATGGTGAGGTACGTGTACCAAAATACCAATGGTACCAATGGTGAGGTACGTGTACCAAATACGTACTTTCAAGTACTTGGTACGGAGTAAGAAAAGGGAATTGGAGCAAAAGCTTGCAGATAACATCGAAAGGAATCCTAAGAAATTTTTTGCTTATGCTAATTCAGGGAAAGCTCGTAATACTCAGGTAGGCCCACTAGTGGATGAGAACGGGAACTTGATTCAAAATGAGGGAGATATTGCTGACATTCTAAACAAGTTTTTTTTTCCAGTGTATTTAACAGAAACTGTATCTCAACAGTTGACATAAGCGAGACGCAAGCTAATACACAGCTTGAGGATTTTGTATTTTCTAGGGATGATGTGTTGTTTCATTTGAAAAAGATTAAAGCAAATAAGGCTCCAGGACCTGATAATGTTTATCCAAAAATTTTAGTAGAATGTGCAGAGGAATTAGTGGATGTTGTCTTGACTATTTTCATATCTTCATATAACTCGGGGACTGTGCCAGTGGATTGGAAGCTGGCAAACATAACGCCGCTCTTCAAGAAAGGGTCTAAAACTAAGGCAGGAAATTATAGGCCTGTGAGTCTTACTTCCGTTCTTTGTAAAATTTTTGAAACTCTGATAAAAATCAAAATAGTGAATTTCCTGGAGGCAAATGGAGTGTTGACTGATTTTCAGTATGGTTTTAGAAAGGGTAGGTCCTGTACAACTAATTTGATGCATTTAGGACAAGGTCACCATGGCATTAGATAATAAAAAGTGCGTAGATGTTGTTTACATTGACTTTCAGAAAGCGTTTGATAAAGTACCGCATGAAGTTCTTCTTAGCAAACTTGCTTATATTGGTATTGGAGGAAAAAACTTTAATTTGGGTTAAAAATTAGCTGACTGGGAGGAAACAAAGAGTAGTAGTGAAGGGCAATTATTCTTAGTGGATTGATGTTTTGAGTGGGGTTCCACAAGGTTCAGTTCTAGGGCCAATATTATTTATTATTTTTATTAATGATATTACTCAGAGTATTTCTGGGAACATCAATATTTTTGCTGATGACGTCAAAATCATGGGAATTGTGGACACGGAGGAACAAGTCAATCAGTTTCAAGAGGATTTGTATCAAATTTTTAGGTGGGCAATTAAGTGGGGTATGTCTTTTAATATTGGGAAATGTCAAGTGCTTCATTTTGGTCATGCGAATAAACATGCAAGCTATTATTTACAAAGTTCTGTCATTAGGGAAGCAGAAGCAGTTGTTGATCTAGGAGTATTGATTAGTCATGACTTCAAGTCCAGTCAGCAGTGTAGCATAGTAAGTAACAAAGCTAACAGGATGCTTGGGTTTATCAATAAGGCTATTTCGAACAGGTCTAGGGAAGTTGTATTGCCATTATACAGAAGTTTGGCAAGACCTCATTTGGAGTATGCTGTTCAGTTTTGGTCTCCGTACCTAAAAAAGGATATTACCTTATTGGAAAGGATTCAAAGGAGGGCTACAAGATTGGTAAGTGGTCTTTCAGACTTAGATTATGAGGTTAGGCTTAAAAGGCTCAATATGTATAGTCTTGAGCAAAGGAGAGTCAGAGGGGACATGATTCAGTTGTTTAAATTCATTGAAACGGGAAATGTTGATGGACTACAGCTATGTGCTGAAAGTAGAACCAGAGGTCATTGTTTTAAACTTTTCAAATCTCAGGCTAATCTTGAAATTAGGAAAACTAATACTTCAATATTGTTGTAGGCAGTTGGAATAGTTTACCGGAAGCGACTGTTAATTGCAGTGGGGTAAAAACGTTTAAGAAAGCTCTTGATGTTCATTGGGAACTGCTAAATTAACTAGGACCAGCCTAGCTGGGCCCTGAGCCTGTTGCTGGTCGTCACTTTTGTATTTGTATTTGTATTTGTATCTCCACCAATCCGTATCTCCACCAGTCGTAATCTCCACCAGTCGTAATAATCTCCCCCAATCCGCTCCAGGCGGATGTGAGGCTCTTTTTGTGGAGTCTGTTGCACGGGGGCAGTAAAGGGAGCTAGGCAACTCTCGCAGTCCGGTTTTTTTTCTCAGAATGTTTTAAAGTTATTTATGAAAAATATTTTTCATGGAAAGATTCATAGTATTGGGTACATTATTTAAAAAAATCAGAATAATATTTCTCATTTTTCTATTTTTTTTGAATATTTTCAAAAAGTGGAACTTTGCTTTTTTCACGAAGTTGTAAAAACTTAAAAGAAAGAAAATAAATGAATTTTTAAATCTTTTTGAGCACACTGTATATTTCTAGCCAACATTTTAAGCAATAGCAGACACAAAACCGGAAATAAATATGTTCATTCAAAGCTATGCTAGACACGTTGAAACCTGTTGTTCCCGATATGGGAGCTTTGGCAGTCCCTGGGTAGCCTTTTTTCGTTCTGTTGTCTGCGAGTGAATGCTGCTGCACAGGAGCAAGGCCGTAGCCAGAAATTTTTTTCGTGGGGGGGGGGGGGGGGCTGACTTTAAAACTCTTATGTTGAGGAAAGCTTTAGGGAGGAACATATGCTACACTGCGAAAAATTTCTATTTTCAGGGGGGGGGGGCCCTCTGGATACGGCCTTGGACAGGAGGGTTTTACTACGTCACAAAACAGGTGCCTTTTCTTGAATTTTAGGAGAAGAATTCGTAGAACAATGTTTTGTATCTGCTGCTTTACTAATAGTTAGGGGTTGCAAGTTTGTCGCGGGAAAAAGAGCCCGAAATTCGCAGCAAATTTCGTGAAATGTTTGCAAAACACAAATATAATACAATATAGCATATCTACAATGAAAGTCGTTCTCCATCTTCAAACATTAGGATATTGTTAAAAATGGAGGAATAATTAACTTCGTTGAAAACATTTAAATATTTGTATTAACTAGGATAGGTATTCATAATGATTTTAAAATTTTTGAGGCTGTTTGGCGAAGTCTATGTTTATTGTTACTGTTTCCAAAAAATAATTTTGATTTTTTTTTTTTCACTTGGCATAAGTTTAGAGCCTTTTTATACGTTAGGTACTCACAGATTTTATCTTTGCTTTTTGAAATTCCGAAAACTAAGACATTTTGCAAGAAAATAATTAATAAAAAGAAAAAGAAAAATTCGCGGGTTTTAGGAAAAAGCTTTAAGATTCACGAAAAACATCGCGGTGATTCGTGGCGCGACAAACTTGCAACCCTACTAATAGTTTATGCTAAAAAGTTGAACATTTTCGTTTCACTGCTAGCTCATTCTGCTCGCAAAAGTTGATAATTTTGGAATCGGACTCATGCTAAATGTAAAATGCCTGTTAAGTTTTTAACCGTTCAACAAGCTTTCGATAATTTTGAAGCTCTTGATTCGGATGAGTATTCAAAAGAAGGCGGTATTTTTATGTTTACACCCTGATCCTAGTCTTGCTACAGATGAAGAAAGTGTGGCTGAAAACGAAATTACTCTTAGCACTGAATTTCCACGAGACGTATATGCGATGTAAAAGAATCAGTTAAAAAAAAAAATTGAAAAGAAGAAAAAACGTAGTTTAAATTCCAATAAAAGGAAGAAAATTTCACCAACAAGAACAGTGCAGTAATGAGAGTAAGAAATCAAAACATAATTTAAAATATGCCGCGGAAAATGATACTATTCTTGATATGGATGTTCCAGAAGACAAACATGCAGAATTTGATATTTCTATAAAAGGTCATAGAAGAAAAGTAATCTTTCCTCTTAAATCAGAGAAAAAAAGGAAAATTAACCCTGACAAAAATTATGGCACCAAAAATAGTGATAAATCGAGTGAAAATTTCAAATCCTACAGCTCAAAACGAAAACTTACAAAAGACAATCCCCATACAAGGAAAAGCATCAAATCTGCTATATATTGCGAGTAAATAATTTTTTTCGACAATTTCTTAGGTGCATTTCCATACTTTCTTCCCAATAGTACATGATATATAACATTTATCCGTGTCATTGAATGCAATTCCTCTAAAACAGGGTAGAAAAGAAAAAGTACGCGTTTCCGAAACAGAGAAGCATTTTCCCCTCAAGGACGCCAAAGCTCCCGTTACGGGAACAGACTATAACTTTAGAACGGTTACAGTTTTTTTTTTTTTTTTAATTTCAACTGCATGATATTTGGATACATAACATACATTAAAAACATAAATATATTATAGATTTTTAATGTGGTTCATATAGCGGCGTTTAATGGGTTAAGCTGTCTGAGAGTGTGTTGAAGGTTCAAAAGAGGAGTGCTTCGTTCCGTCACCTTCGGGGTAACCTGTGAAAGCCTTAGGTGATACGTACAGTAGGACGTAGTTAGTATTGGATACCAGGATAGCTGTCTATCACTTTTGTCATTCCGGATGCTACTTTGATACTCACCGAAAAAAATTCAACAAGAATACTGAATGCAAGACAGGAAAATATTGCTGAAATATTTGTTCCAGATGCGTGGTGGTGAAAAAGTTTGCATTCATAACAGATTACGAGCACAATGAAATTTTTACTATAAATATTTACCAAAAGTATAAAACACCAAAGGCCATCCGCCCATGAATTCCATTTCGCATAGAGCTCCAGATGACAGTCCGGCGATGAAAGCACCAACCGGGTATCCGCAATAGATGAAAGCTGACAGAAATCCTCTTTCGCTTCTCGGAAACCATTTGGACATTAAAACGCTCATAGCAGGTGGTTGCAAACCCTAGACAAATATAAATAAGTTTTTTTAACACGTTTTCTTACCGTTAGTTTTAGAACGAAACTGACATCTACGGTTTAAATTGATACTTATATAAAAGGTAAAGTTCCCACGTTGTTCTTCACGTTGGGCTGGGTTCATTAATACTGGATTCTTTACTGAAAATCTCTAAGACATAACTATCAGACTAAATTAAAAAGTATCAAGAGTTAGAACTTTCACAGTCAAGAGTCTTCACAGGTAAAAAAGTATGACAAATGCCTATTATTATTTTTACAATTAAAGCAATATTTCTATGATTAAAAATAAACACTGCTGCTGTGCTAAAATGTGGTATCTGAAACTGAGCTCCGAATAAAAAAATTGATCAATAAAGTTTTACTTCTCCATATACTTGATTTAGATACCTATTTTTCAGATTTTTTTAAATACTTCCCATTCACAAAAGACCACAAAATATCACATTAAGGTGAAATAAATAAAAAAAGAACCATGTGCTGAAAATAATCCAAAAGTGGAGATTCGACTTTTCTGCTTAGCACGGCAGAGTAAAACTTTGCGTTAAAATTACATTATACATGCATAAATTATAGTTTAATTATGATTATGGTGATGATGATTTATGAAGTGCTGAAACTAATTAAAATGATAAGTAGAATAACAGAAATGTTTTTTGTGATACAATAAATATTTTGTCGTAATGAGAACAAAAGTAAGTTCCGAAGAGATTGCGCCAGCAACCCAACCACAATTATTAGCTGGAGACCGAAAACAGTGGTAAAATTAGATTTCTTGAAATTAATAAAATAATCTTAGAAATTTTCATTGCCACAGAAAAGTGCCGTTATTCACTACTATCAACGATTTTGCAAAAAAAAAAAAAGATTTGACCTTTAACTGTAATAAATGAGACTCATTAATATGATCAAGTGGAATAACAGAAATGTTTTCTGTGATACAATAAATATTTTGTGGTAATGAGAACAAAAAAAAGTTCCGAAAAGATTACGCCAGCAATCCAACCACAATGGGAGACCGAAAACAATGGTAAAATTAGATTTCTTGAAATTAATAAAATAACCTTAGAAATTTTCAATTGCCACAGAAAAGTGCCGTTATTCACTACGATCAACTATTTCGCAAAAACAAAAAAAGATTTGACCTTTATCTGTAATTAATGAGACCGAAAATGCGATCGTATATCAATTCATCCAATACGTTTACAGTAGATGCTAATGCATTCTAACCAAGTACGTTTAGTGGTGGGAAAGTAAAGTAATTTTTTTATCAAAGAATGACCGAGTTTCCAAGAAGTTTAGAAAACAAATGCAAAACGTATTTTTTTTTACAAAAATTGTTGGAAATGAACCATTTATTTTATCCATCGAGGTTTAATATATTTGTTTAAAATAGGTGTGTGCTATCATGGATGAATCCGGAGATTGTGCATTTACACGTACTCCTTTCGATATTTTCTCTACCAAATTCAGCATGTAGATGCACAGTTTAAAAATGCGTAATATTCTGAATTCCAGAAATTTGAAACACTGATTTGATTACGTTATCTTGTTTGTTTTTTTTTTTTTCCTTAGAGGTAAATGTTTTTTCTTACTTTATTTATTTGTTTATTTATTATTAATGTGTATGTAATACAAAAAAGTTATCTTCACCTGTCCCATTCCGCGAAGAAGTTGGACAGCTGTCAAAAGGTAAGGATGTTGTCTTGCAGCCACAGGGGACAACAAATTGCAGATGGAAGCACTGATAATGCCAAGTAACAAAACTGGTTTCGTTCCAAAGTGACGAGCCAAAACTCCTCCTGGTATTTGGGTAAGGATATATCCAAAGAAACCTGCACTTAAGATATAACCTTGCATTTCAGGATTCCAGGAAAATTCTCCTCTAGTCTAAAATGTAAAATTTATATTAGCAGTCATGAGTTTAAAGTCTGCCAAAGACGTCCTCAAGAGCGTCTTATGAGGTCATTGAACGTTCTTAAGCACAGTTTAATGTTCGGATGAAATGTGTCTGAGGTTTAAGTTTTAGGGAAGTAAGTTCTCTACCGGAGACCCATTGATATCTTAAGCCCATTTTTCAATTTTTTTCGAGTTAACCAGTTGATAGACATACAGTATCGACGACAGTAAGTTCTGTACCGGACAGCCATGATATCTTAAGTCCATCTTTCGAGCTTCTGCGAGTTTACACTCAATGGACGTACAGAGTACGAACAACAAAGTCACTAGCTGCAAGAAGGTTCCAAATTTTTAAACAAACATCGAACATCTTAATTCTGAAGTTCGTAAGGAAAATTCTAGTCTTATACTACTAAACATTTTTATTTTTTAACTTCACCGCAAAAACTCGAAAAATAAACTTAAGAAACCATGGCTCTCAGGTACAGAGCTAAAATGTCCTAAAGAATGTCTCAAAAGACAAAATAGACATACTAGTAACTGTGCCGGGGTAAGTCCTTAGACGGTTTTAGAAAGAGTGAAATGTGTCTGAATTGAAATTTTAAGGAAGCAAATTCTTGTTAATTTATAAATTGAAGTGTGTTATCTAAAGCGAGAGAAAATGCTGGCTCCCATAAATTCAATCTAGACACTGATATTTTTAGATCAAAAGTGTCCAAGTAGTTTAAAAAGTATTTTAATTTCTTGTTGTTAAACTATGTTAAGCTTCTAACTCTTTATAATACTCTTATCCAGTTATCTGATA
Source organism: Octonoba sinensis (assembly GCA_038502835.1). NCBI lineage: Eukaryota > Metazoa > Arthropoda > Arachnida > Araneae > Uloboridae > Octonoba > Octonoba sinensis. The sequence goes on along the minus strand of CM076601.1, from coordinate 49,687,732 downwards.
CAAGGTAATTAATCATTAAAATTAAATTACATGAGTGCACCAAAAAGTTGAGACCATTATACAAAATAATAATAATAATAATAATAACAATAATCCAATCGAAAGAATTTGGACAAAAATTGAATCACAACTTGCCTCTTAAGAGAGAGCAATCTATATTGTCAATGTGTGAAAATGACGCTCTGCAGATCGCGTCTTCCAGTAGGCAAGCATTCTTGCAATATGCTGTTGAGGTTCCCCGTTGATTGCTATAACATCTCAGCTGGGTTAACCAGAATTTCATCTCAAAACTTTTTGATAAAGTTCATTCAAAAAACGTCAAGAATCAAAGAGGACCTCAACAACAGATTTCAAAAACGTACAGAATCATGGCCATCTACAGAAGAAAATTTTTAATCATTAATAATTCAGATTACTGTCTTTCAAAAGAGCATGTTGTCGTAGTTCAACTGCTGTCAACAACAATTGTTTGTTCAATTTCTGTTTTTGTTTGCTTTTTCCAAAGTTGCCGCTTTTCTGTGTCATTATGTATTTATTAAGTCAATTTATCGTGTTGAATCAATAAAGCAGTAATTAGCTTTGAATTCAAGCAATTTTTATCTTGATAGCAAAATACTAACATTTTAAAAACCCTGCTCCTAACTGTATGAAATCTAATCTTCCTTACTAATCAGTTCTAGAAAGATTCTACATACCATGCATTTATTCCCCTAACATATGCTATATCTGCTGATGGTCTTTCGCCATGAAAGATATTTTAAAAGCAACTTCTCTGGCAAAAGTATTTAAAATCAGTAGCCAAGACCTTGACGCTAACATAAAAACGCTCATATAATTTTACTGCAGCATACAGATGTATAAATCTTGACATAATCTCGCCGCAATTTATTTTGCTAATTGACCTGTACTGGTACTGTACCACTGTCAAATCATGGCTTTAACAGCTTCAATAAAGAAAATGCTTTCTGCTAATTCCCAAGAACAGTTACAATTCAGTATTATGTAAGTCTCCTAATTTTCTAAGTCAATAATCATTTGTCTGAACAAACCGGGTGAATATCCCATAATATTTTAATACGGGTCCACATATTAAAAAAATTCGTTGCTATGTGTTGTTATACTGTTCTTTTATAAATTGGGTGTGCATGGCTCTCACTCTAGCGACAACTTGTATATTGGCTTGCACGTTGACATTGCGTCGCTGCTTAATTGGTTAATTAGGATCGTCTATAGTAAAATGACATGAAACTCAATCTAAATGATCGATTAAAGACAAGTAATAAGCGATCAGGAACACGAGGCCACATTCTCTAGTGCGCATGCGCCAGACACCGTAACGATGTCTAGAGCATGCACATATGACGTCAGGGAGTAGTGTGCCGTTGAAATTGAGTGTGGTGGACGCTAAGCTGCCACGCTGGCAGCAACGATAAAAATTGTTGTCAAATCTTAAAATTCTTAGTAATGACAACTGTGTCGGAAGCAGCAGTATCTAGTGCGCGTGCGCAAAGTGTAACTGCAATGTTTTGTAGTGGCCTGCGTGACAAGAGTATTAGCCATTATTTACTCTTAATTTTTTGGAAATACTTTCTTACCGTTTGTGAAGAACTAAAATTACTCGACCCGGAGAAACATTCAGAAGATCCTCTTGATTTTTCCGACATGAACAGATTAGTAGTGTTGACCATAGTGACCATAGCGATGCCAATGTTTAATCTTTGGGCGTGCATCACAAGTGAACAAAGAAATCCCAGAAATGCGACGGTGTGCCGACGCATAAGTATGGAATGTGCTGGAATGTATTGATCACAAACATTAGTTATATAATAATTAAGGACGATGTGGTTTTAAACATTGTAAAATTTTATTTTAATTGGAAGAACTACGTAAAAGAATAAACTCAGATTTTCTTTTCTTTTATTTATTTGTTTATGTATTTATTTATTTTTTGAGATAAGCTCTTTTTTAAGGACACATTCAAAAAAAATAAATAAATACATTTTGAATTAAATCTGTATCGGCTCTATCATCACGGTTAGAAATTAGCGGTCGTTAGTCGTATTTGCAACTAAAACATTCCGTTTGGCGATCGGGATTTCACATAAAGTCGTCACTTTTGACGCCTAAACTTTCATAAAACTTTTAGTTTGACGACCATAATTTTTAACCGTCATTTTTAAAAATTTATTTACTTATTTCTAAAGCTGATATAACTTTATACAATTACATTTTTATGAGTAAATTTCATCTAATCTTCTGTATTTAGTGTATTTATGATGCCTGTGAAGACTCGTAATTTCTTAATCTTTAAATTTTGAAATTGAGAATTTTTAATTATTTGTAAGTAACACTTGATTGTAAACATTACTTGAAAAAAGTTAACTCATATTTTATTTTATTAGGCACTGATTAAAATAAACGTTTATATAGATGCATAAACTTAAGTAAAATGTCAAACTTCTCAAAAGTTACTAACAGAAATTGATTTTCAAACATTTTCCTCTTACTTATGAATAATTTTTTCATTAAATTCGAGATGTTTTGCAATATTTTTTAACAATTTCACAACAGTCTTAATAGTTATTAGTTGATATCTCTGCCCAAACAATTGGAATTATCTAAAAATGACACCTTGCAGAACATTTCTGGCAACTAAAGCAAATAAGCTAGGTGCCAATGACGCCTAACTTTTCCATCCTAATTTCGAACCCTGTCTATGATTACCTGCAGTTGTAAAAACTATGTGTGTATCTGCAAAATTATTTATACACACACGCTTTGTGAGAACGTTATGAGTATGATAGACAAAAACTACTGAATTGCAACAGTAAAATTCTATGTTATTTTTCAATAACAAGAAAATTGTTCAGAACTTAACGCGTCTACTTCCCGACAGTACCAACGAATTTCATCTGTCACTCAATGTCTCCTTCCTAGAACTGCAACTTTTGGTGATTAAAGATTGAATATTATTTTTGAAAATAGCTTGTAACACTTCTAAATTCCACTGTAAATGCTACTGGGTTCATCCAAATAAAATATTATTTTCAACAAAAACCTGTTCAAAAAAAACTAAGTTGTAGTTGATGAAGTTTGCTGAACAAAAAATAACTTATACAACTGGTAACATTTTTCACAATTAGAAGCTTATTATGGCAAACCTTTAAGTTTTTGTGCATCGATGCGTCTTTTATCAATGAATTTCATGAATAGCGATATTATTGGATGCTCAATTTAAAACTCAGGATGTTAAAAATAAATATATTTGCAATAAGGGATAATAATATTGAGATAATATTTTCGGCTACAATTAGGAAAATTGAACAAAGATTATCATTGATTCCAACATAAATTAAGTAATGCATGGGTACTTACATCTTCTATCCATTCTTGTAAATTATTATATATGAGACTCTAGCACGTAGAAAATGTAAAAACAACGTAAAATACTTCTCATCCATTTAGTAACATGCCATTCATTTGATTGTCTGAAACACCCAGCTGAAAGTATTGCATCTGGTTGCAAGGAAAAGTAAGTCCAGACTTATGATTATGCTTATTTAGCTGTTTTAGGTTCTGGCGTGAGTACCGCTTGAATGCAAAGGTAAGGAACGTACTTGCAACAGGTGATGTTTCACGGATCAATGCATAATTCTTAAATCGGGTGAATTGCATCAAACATGTTCTTTACCCAGTTAATCTTTTCTGTGTGTTTCGAATTCAGAGTATTTTTAGTAACAATCTTCGGTGATGATCAGTTTGTTCCTGCTCACCTCAGTGATATGCATACCATACGTCTGGGATCAACTCGGACAGTCCCGGTTTTTAGTGCCGTCCCGGGTAATGTTCAAGGATGTTTCAATTCTCTAGTTATAGCAATGACAGCATTTGATACAATGAAAAAATTCAGTTTATGATTTAATTTTCGCACTTAATAATTTTTACCAGAACGCAGACGATATTACTTTATTGGTGAAATGTGTAGCATTTTATTACGATAAAGCACTTAAATAAAGACTAACATTTGTATTGGGACATTTATTACTTAAAACTCGAATCACCAAATTGGAGTAAATTACAAAGTGACAATATATCGGGCATTCAAAAAGGCTGAATATGTCATTAAATTATGATACGAGTTCACAGACAATCTTTGTTACGAAAACAGTTGTTCGTAAAGTATCTGTTGATTACCATCTTGTTTTAAAACTGTTACATTTGCATATTTCCAAGATTTGGGAAGTGTAGCAGAACCAGTCAGTCAGGACTTCGGACACTTGCGTCTGCCACAAGCAAATACAACTCTCGACGAACAAGGCTTATGAGGTGCCCTCCTATTTGCCTACCAACGTATATTCTTTACTATCTAAATATCACCGTGGCACTGCGAGCATCAAACTGCTGCTTCAGCTCGCAATTTCATGAACGCAAGACGGCAAAATTTCAAATACGATGCATGAAAACTTTTTGCATTATATACAAAATCTGCAGTTAAGATAACTGGTAGCAATTGAAATTGGTAGAATCAGTAATAACTACTAATAAAGGGTTGAAAATTTTTCCTGTTAATTATGAAGAGTGATTTAACAAGCTCAATCAACTATTATTTGAGGCATTTATCTATTACGTGGGCTTTCAGTTAAACATGGCTTGTACGTATTTCTAGATGACAACATAAAAATAATGCTTTGGTCACTGATTTGAACTGCGCCATTTGCGAACTAACTGCTCACTTAATTTAACTACTGCACGAAAATCCTTTTCTTTATTAACCCCTTCCCTCTCGCCCCTCTCTACAAGCGAACTATTTTCACGTAGTAGTGTGTAATTCCTGGAGAAAAATCAAAAACATTGACGATTACAAAAATCTATCAGTTAGAGTCAGTGTTCGGCAACTACTCGTCAAAAAGTAGTTAACTACCAACTACTAACTAGTCTAAGCAAAACTAGTTGTAACTAGTAGTTAACTGTTCTCCAAAAGTTGTTCACTACTTAAAGTCTAATTCATTTGAATTTTCATTTTTAAGCTCGTTCTTAAATATTTAATCTCCTAATAATTCAACTCGATATTCTTTGAGGCATGAAAAGATAAATTTGTTACGTTTTTATTTTTTTTTTCTTTGTTTCTTTAGTTTATTGTAAAATAAAGGGGTTTACCCTTAAAAATATCAATTTAAAATTCTTCCCTCTGCCCAACACCCAGTCATTAACAAAATATCTTCGTAACGCGCATGCTTTAGATTACAATCTTTCAAACTGTGCTTTATGGTATCCCAAACGCATGCACGGTATTAGAGTAGAGGTAAAGCTTCCTCATAATGAATATTTTGTCTTTAAAGAAAACTTCAGCGTGTATCTGCTGGCGACAGTGTAGGCGACATTTATTGACTATATTAGAAAGCTTTTCCTACTTGGCGTAAATACCAGGGCTCGTGATTTTTTTTTTTCTTTTTTTTTTTTTCAAAAAATAAAAAAAAAAAGAATTTTATTTATTTTTTTTTATTTAAATTCGATTTTTTTTAAACATACCTTAACGACTTTAGATATTTATTATGTTACACAAATACAAATAATCTGACAGTTAAACATTATGCAAAAGGGCATTTTAAGCTATTTACTGCAATAGATATTTTTAAGTAAGAGTAAAAAAAACAAATTTTAATATGAGCGCACGATTCAAATGAAATTTAACCCAACCAGGAATAATAGTGCACTCTAAGTATAGAAAATTTAACAAATTTAATTTAAATTCTTTTGGTGCAGAAAGCTGAAAAAATTTAACAATTAATTGTGTGCACTTAATTTTACATTGAGTGCACTTTATTTGTTTTTCCATTTTATAAATGACTTGAATATGTTTAAATCTACCCATTCCGTAAAATCATATGCTCATTCTGTCCATTACTAAAAACTGCAACTTTTTGTTTTAATCAGATATCTTTATTGAAAATTGCAAGATAAAAAAAATTTCACAAGGCAAAAAACCTTAAGCTATTATGTACATGGATGAAACATCTTTAAGGATACATTTTCTAAATTCTAAACATCTTTGGTTTAAACACTATAACCCTGAATTATCTATTATATGGTATTCATTAAGTAGAACTAAAATACTACTATTATTAACAATAAGAATTCTTAAATGAGTTATACTTTGGTGTTTAGACATCTGAAGAGTAAGAATAATATTATAAAATTAAAGAAATAATTAGTTCTAAAGTTATGAAATATGTAATCCTACACAGACACAGACAGTAGGATCAATGAAGTTTTGCTTGCAATAGAGATTGTAAATGCAACACATTTTATGTTTAAAATTTTTCTAAGACTAAAATCAATTTTTAGAAAAAAAAATTTAATGTTTTAAATTAATGGGGTTTTTTTAATCACTTGATTTAAATCAACGAACCCTGGAAAAATATTGCAATAAATATTATGATTTTTATGAGTGCTTTTACATTATATAACATAGTATTTAAAAAATACATTTGTGTGAGTAATACTCATAAGCTAAAAGATTTTAAATAATTTAATGTTTAAAATATAGTTTTTCAAAAAGTAGATTTAAAAAAAAAATCGAAAGTAGTTGGAATTTTGAAAGTAGTTGTAGCTAGTAGTTGATTAGAAAGTAGTTTAACTAATAGTTAACTAGTTCAAAATGAAAGTAGTTACAACTAGTAGTTGCCACTAGTAGTTAACTACTGCCGAACACAACGTAGAGTTACCTATTTTGGTCTAGAGAAAGCTAGTGTTCAGGAATCACCGTGAGGCTCGGGTTATTCTTGAAAACTATAATATCTGCTGCAAATGGGTCATGTCATGGTCGTATACAGAGAGGGGGCCCACGGGCCCCCTCTCTGTATACGACACCCGGATTTCGGAATTTTTTCTTAATGTAGTTTCTTAATGTATTCCTCCCTGAATCTTTCCTTAACATAAGTGTGTCGAAGTCAGCCCCCTTCCCCCCTGAAAAAATTTCTGAATACGGGCTTGAAATGGGTAAATTTTTATGTATGTGATTAACATGATCATGTAGGCTAATGCATAATAGTTTTTCTTTATCGTGGAACAAACACATTTTCAACCAAAGGAGGCACTTAAAAATATTTAAAACTTTAGTTGTGGAGTACAGTCTTCGTAAAGATGTTTCATGGCCAAGGTCAGTGCCATTTTACAGCAGTTTTAAAAATAATTTTTTCCCCGAAAATAAATAAATACTAAACTTAAAGTTAAATAAAAAATTGCGCAGTAGTTTTTATTAAAGTACACATTCAGGGTCTTTTTCCCTTCATCTGCGTTTTTCATTTTGTTGAAGAATTAAAATGAAAGTTTAAACATCGTCAGCAAGGAACTCTTTATCTCTTCGGCATTCAAAACAGCGTCAGCATTAGAACTCCACCCGAAAATCTTATGATTGTGAACCCAATGATTTACCATTAGACCAAGGGACCACACATTAAATTAAGTGATGTTAACCATCACGCATGTATTTTTTACACCACTCTACCTAATATTCGAAACACCAATATTTATGTTCTACACCACTCAACTTAAAATTCGAAAGATCGAAAGAACTAGCAAAAATCAAGACCTGATGTTTCTCTATTTTTGTACAAATCTCACCCCCCGAACCTCGTCTTTTCTGTTATCTTGTTGAAGAACTAAACTTGATTATAGTGCACACCAAGGTACAGTGTTCTAAATTTGTCTAAAAATTCAGACTTAGAAAGGGAAAAAATAGGCAAATGGAATTGTTATTAAAATAAATACATAAAAAATCCCTAAAAAATGACAGTATTAAAATACAGTGCTAAAACTATATCTGGAATCAATGACTGAATAAAAATAAAACTCGAATCATAGCTGAACTGTTACCTGCTTTTAGTTTGAATGTACATTTCTCTTCGTGATTTAGCGTCCATGTGAACTGTAAACAACGAGAAGATTTGATATTAAGTATTTTAAAGACCATCGAGGAAGCTGTAAAACAAGAAAGAAGAGTGAGCAATGTGTTTTAAAAATTTTAAAGTTTATTAGATTTATCTGATGCAAAACTGTGCATCTGTAAAAATAAAAATTGCAATATAAAACTGTATTTCATGTCTCAAATTGTTTTCAAGATCCATGATGGTTTTTTTTTTTTTTTTACATTTTTCTAAAGAATATTATTTTTTATTGTTATATTAAGATAGGTAAAACATTTCACTGACATTTTAAGAACAATTTGTTTACTTCTGCACTGTAAAAAAAACCTTTCACCAAAAAAAAAATTAAATAAATGGTGAAATTTAGCTGCAATCAACATTTCCTACTAAAGTTGAATAATTATAATGGTTCCTAGTTTCACATTCATGGTGAAACTAAGTGAAACTACACCATTATATTGGTTCAATTTAGTGTCAAATATTGGTTGCAGCTAAATTTCACCATGTTAATTTATTATCATTTTTTTCTTTTTTTTGTAAAAGATTGAACAAGACTTCTTACAGTGCAGAGTTTTAGAAGTGAACGCGTTTTTCCGTTTGAATCATAAGCCGACCTCATCAACGCATTGATTTTTGCAAACAAACCGTTTAAGAAACACTTCCACAAACTGCAAAATTAATTCTGTGGATGATTGATTGTTTACAAAAATTAATAGTAGAGTCATTCCATTTCAAATCAGGCAGGCAGGTCTGAAACTTGTCACATGACCCTCACAGATTTTTTTGAAAAAATTACAGTAGTTACAACTAAGGGACATATAAAATATCCCAAAAGGATTTTGCAAAAAAAAAAAATTATTCCTCTAGTTACAGACATTTAAAATTTGGGACGAAGTTGGCCGTTTTCAGAAAGTCGGCAAAACACTCACTTTTAAAATGGCCACTTTTTCAAAAGTTTTTAACCGATTCAAATGATTTTTTTTCTATAGATAATGAAGGGATGGTATTTTATTTAGACACTAATTTTAAAAATTTAGTTGGCTACATTGATAAAGAAAAAAAAGTATTTCTGAAGTGAAAAAATAGTGTTTGTTCCAAATTCATGATTTTTTTTTTTCTTATGAAAGAAATTAATTTTTTACAAAACAGAGGTGGAGATCTAAAGAGCTGTTATGGAAGTTTTGCATCAAATTTTATTGTAAGCCTGAGTTTTATATCCTCTCAGAATTTAAATTTGAAAATTTGAAAATGTTCAAAAATTACGATTTTTGAAGTGTGATTACTCAAAAAAGCCATTTTTTAAAAATCTGAAAATCTGCTCATTTGTTGCCCTTAAAGTGCTTAATGAGCTGCTACCAATTATATTGTGTATTTTTGCCCCAGATATTTTATATGATTTTTCAAAAATGGCATTTTGTGCGTTTCTCAAAAATGCCAGAAATTCAAGCTCGTTCTTATTTAATCACTTTAATATAATATTTAATCAATATTTATTAGGAAAATTGTTACACAATGTATTGTTACACAATTACTACAGATAAATTGTACTTAACCTTCTTAGAACTTAAATAGCTCCTAGCACAAAGCGTAGCTACTGTGATTTAATGCATGTTATTCTGTTCAATCCAATTACTAGTTTCAAACTCACACGCTTTATATCAAATATCAAGCAACATCAAATGTAAAATTTGTTGTAGGAATACAATCAAAACATTATTGGCTATCCTAAAATGCTGCTAAATAGTAAAGATCCCTAAAATAGTAATGCTTACATGGGACGCACGAGCAAACAAGAAGTGGAATCAGTTAGAAAACGAACAGCCTCTTAAACAAATATAACTCAATGCATGATTTCTAAATAGGAAAATTTATTGAAAGTGTGAATGAGAATTATTGAATGGGGCAAATTAAGAATGTATCACCAATGGTTTAAGGACACTATCGAATAATTTGTGCACAGATAATCTAGAACAAATATTTCAATAGCCAGAATATAATACCACAAGAAATATAACACCAACTGAACCCTCCTAGTCTTTGCATTTTTTTTTTGGTAATCACGAGTAGAAGATGATTCAAGAACTTGATTCTACTTATTTTGCTTTAAGTACATAATTTCATATGCGTTTAAAACTATGTGTATCAGTGCTGTAACACATTTGATGTAAAGTGTGCGAGTTTAAAACTAGTAATTGGATTGTACAGAATAACATGCATTAAATCACAGTAACTACGCTTTGTGCTAGGAGCTATTTAAGTTCTAAGAAGGTTAAGTACAATTTATCTGTAGTAATTGTGTAACAATACAGTATATTTCTTAATAAATATTGATTAAATATTATATTAAAGTGATTAAATAAGAACGAGCTTGAATTTCTGGTTTTTTTAAGAAACGCACAAAAGGCCATTTTTGAAAAATCATATAAAATATCTGGGGCAAAAATACACAATATAATTGGTAGAAGCTCATTAAGCACTTTAAGGGCAACATATGAGCAGATTTTCAGATTTTTAAAAAATGGCTTTTTTGAGTAATCACACTTCAAAAATCGTAACTTTTGAACATTTTCAAATTTCAAAATTTAAATTCTGAGAGGATATGCATCTCAGGCTTACAATAAAATTTGCTGAAGAACTTTCATAACCGCACTTTAGATCGCCACCTCTGTTTTGTCAAAAATAAATTTCTTTCATAAGAAAAAAAAATCATGAATTCGGAACAAACACTATTTTTTCACTTCAGAAATACTTTTTTTTTCCTTATCAATGTAGCCAACTAAATTTTTTAAATTAGTGTCTAAATGAAATACCATCCCTTCATTATCTATAGAAAAAAAATCATTCGAATCGGTTAAAAACTTTTGTAGCAGTGGCCATTTTAAAAGTGAGTGTTTTGCTGATTTTCTAAAAACGGCCAACTTTGTCCCAAATTTTAAACATCTGTAACTATAGAAATAAATTTTTTTTGCAAAATCCTTTTGGGATATTTTATATGTCCATTAGTTGTAACTACTGTAATTTTTTCAAAAAAATCGGTGAGCGTCATATGACACCCTCTGCCTGATCTGAAATGGAATGGCTCAGTAATAATAATATAACAATAAAAATAATAATTTCGTAGATACCGCAATCAATTAATTCATATTTTGGTACTTATACTTTAACAACGCGTTTCGACAGTTTTATTATCGTCAATATCATCATTAAATGAAGTATGGGCATTAGCGAATACTATACATTGTCACTATAGCGAAAGCGCGTTAGATTTCCTCACAAAATTAATTCCACCTACAAATAGGTATTTTTTTAAATATATTCCTTACTCATGGAATTACCTGTAAAACTCAAGAAGTCGTAAATGCATTAACTAGATTTTTTTATTGCGCGTTTCACTTTTAATTGCTTCATAAATAATATTTGAAATGTTTCATCACCAAAACCTTTTCAGCAATTGCTCTGTCAATAAATATAATAATGCAATTAAAGAGTAAAAGAAAATTGAAATAGATTTTTAGTAAGTACAAAATTAATATTTTTTCATTATTTTTTATATTTTTAAAATATGAATATAATTTTAAGTCTTTATGGAAAATCTCCGGAATAAAATATTTAAAAAGTTTTGTGACAAAACAATAAATTGTTTGATGCTAACTGAGCTCTAGTTGTTACGAATCTTTATTTGAGGTCACCAACATATTGATTACATACAATATATACATACGTTAGAGAGGAAAATTTATTACAGCATATTTGGCAACGTTATTCTTTTTAAAAAAACAGAAGGGAAAGCGAAAACTAATTGTTGATGAAAAGTTTTCCTTTAAGTAATTACAATAACGCTTGGCAACACTTGACTATACAGAGCAAAAATCCCTTTTTTTTATGCACAAAGGTACTCTATTTATTTCTCAGAAAATGAATTGTATGTAGCATTGAAAGAAAACGCCAGAAAGTCTGGAATCCATTTCATAAATTGGATAAGTAAACAGAATAGTTTTTATCCAATTTGACGCGTGCAATTGCTTCTAATCGCTTGAAATAAAAATATAGTTGCTATAACTATATTTCACAAAATTCACAAAATATGTGGTGGAAGTTTAATAACTAACAGAAAACTTAATAAAAGTACGACAGAGGAAATAAACTATAATCCATTACCTTTTAGGCTCTCGAATGCTTTAGAATGATTTAAATGTTGCAAAGAATTTGATGATGTTGCCAACTTTCCCCAGTTTCGTTTTTATACTACGAATTAAATGTGACCTTCGTGTTAGTTATTTTTCTCCGAAACCAATATTGCTGAATGATAAAATATGCGGGGATAGAAAATACGTCGATTTAATTTGTTTCAGTCAAAATTTTCGGGTTAGTACATTAGATTCGTTAAATCAGATGAAAAATGTTAAAATTGTATGATAAAGTCTGAGACGCTATTACAGCGCTTTAGAATTTAGGTCAGGAATTTTTACCTATCATTCATTTTGATTCTTCTTTTTATTTTTATTATTATTTCTCTTTCTTATTTATTTAATCTCTTTCTTATTAGTTTAATTTATTATTATCACTATCATTATTATTATTAATACTATTTTTTAGTTAAACATAGCTTACAGAGCAAAATTCATAAAATATTGGAAGTATTGATTTAGAAAGGGCAACCTTGCTCCAAATATGATCAACAATCCATCTTAAAACTATGTACAGTGAAACCTGTGCAAGTTGACCACTTGCGGTGCAGCACTTTAATGGTCAACTTAGACAGGTGGTCAACTTATAGAGGAGGGAGGTTTTTTTGTCATTTCTTACACTATGCGTTTATTCATTTGTAGCTAATTAAACTATAACTTCACGCATTAACGTTACTTTAGAATTGGTAATCAGCTATTTTTTCAATTATCTAAACTATCATTTAAGCTGACAAAACTAACCTGAATCACTAACAAAGTATCCTATACAACTTTAAAATTAAAACCCTTAGTTAAAATAAAGATAAATATCTGATTAATAATGTCAGTAACTTATTTGATGGTAAATATTGCCGAAAATCACATAATTTTTCCAGATGGATAGATCAATTAGAAGAAAAAAGACGAAACTTATCTAAAGAATACAAGAGTGCTCGTAGTAGTTTTCCCATATGGTTAACTTACTAATAGGTTTAGGAAAAATTTATATTGATGTTTCATCCATCCAGACAATACTTGTCCAACATTATAGCGTAAAAAATATCCTAGAGAAGCTATTTAAGCTTTTATCATCTCTGCAAAAATAGACAAACAAATAAATATAGTGATAACTAGGCGGTCAACTTACGAAGGCGTACATAAGTGGTCAACATAGACAGTTGGTCAACTTAGGTGGTCAAGTTACAAAGGTTTCTCTACATTATATAATATAGGGCTAATTCTGTTTCTGACAAAAGTGGTCAACTTAGACAGGTGGCCAACTGACAAAGGTGGTCAACTTTACAGGATTTACTATATATATATTTTTTTGTCATGTATCAATGTCCTGAAATCAACATATGGCTGCAGAAATGACTGCATTGTATTTATAACAAATTACGCTTTCTGAAATATAGATTCATCAAAATGTTATGTGCAATATCCCAGTACCTTTTCAATTTTGCCACCCCAAACTCTGATATGGCAATCTTAAGGAGCAGTGCAAAAAGTAAGGGAAAGTAGCTTTTCACAGTGAATGACAAGTTTTGCAACTTAAAATTGTATGACTTTGTAAAGACAGTTAAATTTAAACTTTTTTATGAGAGAAAAAAAAGTTTAGGTATATAAGTACTGTATCACAGGAGTTGTCATAAATAATAATAATAATAATAATAATAATAATAGCATTAAAATTTAAAAAAAAAAACACGTGAGATCAAAAGGGCATGGTTCTGAGGCATGCGTTCATATTCCATAAAAATGTATGTTCTTGATTGGCTTGTTTCTTTTTACGTCGATTATAGCGTGAAAATCGTTGTACTGATAGCGAAAACTCTGGTTACACAGTACAACGGAATTATGATGGAAGGACACGTAAAAATTACAGTTATAACCGCATAAGTAATATCACAAGAAATACAAAATTTGATGTAAATTGATTGTTTTTAGCCAGCAGACGGTGCGATAGGTCAAAACATCAAACCTCTGCTAACGTTTTTCAAGCATAGCGGTTTTCTTGTTTGCCCTATTTTTCCACTTAACCGTAACTGCCAAGAAAAGTAAATAAACATGAGAGGCAAATTTCGAACAATATTTCATACGCAGAATTATTAACTGTAGAACTTAAGAAAGCGTAAAAAAGCTAATAAATAAAGATAATTCTTTGCTTTTTAGGATTTTTTTTTAGAATGCAGTTAAATATAATTATAAGATAAAACTTACTGGACACAAAGTTCCTTATCCACACACCGGTAAAATGATGTTACAGCAGCAACTAAGCTGTCCGACTGGTTTTGCGAAATAAGTTTTTCTTACTTCATAGGATTCCAACTGGCACGTTGATCTTATAACTCGCAGTTAAGTGGCGGACTGACCGAGTTCTGAGCGTAAATGAAGAAAGTGAAGCCGCGGGAAAACTATGAAACTACGAGGAATTACAATAATTGCATATTTTACTTTCAAATGAATTTGGAAGCACAAAACATATTTATGTAGTAAGGTTTTTTTTTTATCCCACTAGGATGTAAAGTGTTGGTTGAAAAATGTTTTACAATAAATTTCACTTTACATATTTTACCTGACATTTCAAGTAAAATATGTGAAAAATCAGTAGATGATCTAAAGAAGAGCAGTGCATCGTACAAAATATTTTACACTTGAAACTATCTTCTGAGTTATGAAAGTTTTTTTGTATGAGGGAAAAAATTGTAGTTCTTAAAATATGACTTAGAGTATATTTGTTTAATGAAATAACTTATAAGCATTAAAAATAATTGACATCAATTATACACATTTTTTAATGTTTATAAATATTTTTAAATGTTTGTAAAACTCCAAAAATTCACCCGGTGGTACCCACTACAATAAATTAATAGTTTAGCCAAAATTTAAATTCATGGGTTTACCTTTCACAACAGCGATCCCCAACCCCTGGTCCGCGAACCTGTACCGGCCTACACTGTTTTACCAGCAGTGTTTCCCAACCTTTTTATCTCCGCGGACCGGTCAACATTTTATAATTTTATCGCGGCCCGCTGGGAGGGGGGTAGGGGTTGATTGTTTATACTTTAGATTATTTTGATTTAGTAATTTTAATTTAATTGTATTTAAACATACCATAAAAATAAAATACCGTTACACCAAAAAATAAATATAAAGTGATTTAACATTTTAACTCACTAGAACGTTAAATCAATAAGAACCCTGAGCTTGTTTCTTTGCAATGAGACGGTTCCATGTGGGGAATTTTTTAAATTTTGGGGGATAGGAAACCTAGGAATTTAAATTTAGTTTCAATGAAATGGGCGGCACGGGGCCCGGTACCATTTAATCCCCTGACCGGTACCGGTCAGTGGACCGGGAGTTGGGGATGACAGTTTTACAGCATTGAATTAAAGAATAATTTCATGAACAGTACAGCGAAAATTGTAAATAAATCACAAGCGTTACAAATATGTCAGACTGGCTATCAAATCACCTATTTGTGATCATTAACTAGAGATTGTGAGTCATTTGAATTGAGGAGCATTACTTGTAAAACAAAAATGTCTTTATTTACTATTTCACATAAATTAAAATTGCACAACATAAAAGTGGCCTGGCGCTGCTGTTGGCAAGGAAGCTAGCAGAACTCGCGCTCTTGCATTTTTACAAATAACATCTCTTTTGCTACTCGCTTGGTGGTCAAATGAGAAAAAAAAAATTACTAACCTCGATACAAAAATGTAAATATGTGTTTACAGCAAATTGACTAAATGTACATGGAAAATATTAACTATTTGACAATAGATGTTAATTGTACTATTGTGAAAGATTTACGAGAACTTTATTTACAACAATTTAAATTTACGTACATTGAGAAGAAACAATTTTATTGAGAAATCATTTTAAAAGCAATTTGCATGTAATTATGTATTAAAAAAATAGATAAGTAACAGAATTTTTGTAGTTGCATGTACACTTGCATTTGAAAAGCATTTTCAAAATTTTTATAATTTTTCTTTTAAATAATTTTTCTTTTCCTTTCCTTGTTCGTTTCCCGCAATTTCCCTTACTTATTCATGTTCCTGGCCTTTGATTGGTCTTCTTCATTCAGCCAGAATTCTACAGCCAGAATTGATTAAAACATAATATGAAATGATGTGGTGCGTTTCTGTTTAGAATCCGGTACCCTTTGGTTTGGCGTGGTTTTTGGGGTTATATTTTGGCGTTAAAATTTTATTTCTGGTTAGGCAGCGGACATCTTGCTCGTCACATCTTGGCGTCTAAAAAATATCGCCAAAAAATCAAGGGCTACCCGATTGTAAACTTTTACCATGACGGTAAATTGGATACTACACAAAATAATAATGAAATGTTAAGATGTTATAATGTTGAGTTATATCAGTCTTTTTTCCTAATTTATTGCAAAGTTCTTGAGCTTTGAAATTTGCTTTTGTTTACAGTTCATGTGATTTTTTGATGCAGGGTCCCAAGGCTGAATATTTGCTGATCCTAATGTCTGGAATATAAGCCCGCTCCCAGCTCCTACCACAGCAGATATGACAAAGACCAGTCTCCACTGAGTCATAGTTTGCTGCAAGAAAATACAAAAAAGATTCAAAATATTTGTGGAAGGAAATAATCAGTTGTTCAAAGAGAAAGTTTTTTTCCTGAAATGCACATTATTTATTGCATCATATAAGTTAAGCAGAAATACAAAATAACAATTTTATGTGCTTTGTAATTTTTTTTCTTCCATTTTTCTTTCTATTGAAGTAGTGACTACAATACTAGTTTACCGAATACCAGTCAAAATCATTCCTCAAAAACAGAGGAAGATTGGCAATAGGGTATTCATTCAAAGTGTGGGAGGAAAATTTATTCGCACATCGAAAAGTTAAAGTACACAAAAGAATCATACGAATAGTTTTTATTTTAAATGTACTTTGTCTTAATTTTCAACACTCTTAGCTCAAAAAAGAAAAAAAAAAGTCTTGAGAAAACACGAGCAAAAAATTTACAAAACCACTTCTTTCGAAGATAACTCTAAATAATTATTCTATATATAACGGTATTAAAATGATGAAACAGATTTTTTTAAAAATGACAACTTTTTAGAAGAGGGTGATTTTTTGCACAGTTTTATTTGATTTTATTTGTCACGGAGGTTTGTTACGCGGTTTTCGACCACTATTACTGCATAAATTATCTTCAAACTTTGCACACAAGTTTATCTTCGATGACAATACAATATTCCATATATTTTATAATTTATAATAACGTTAATTAGAAAAAAAATTAATAATTTTGGCTCTGAGGAAAATATCAGAATTATTATTTGTCGAATGGCAACAATAGCTTTGTTTGGAATGTTTAGATAATGCAATAATGTTTTGACTTTTAAAATACTCAAATCTTGGCGGAAAAAAAACAGTGATGCAGCGGATTTTTTTCAAAAACGAAACAGTGTAACTTAAAACATTTTTATCTTTTACTCCCTCCTAAGCTTGAACAGAGGCTGCACGCAAAAAAATGTCAGATAAAAATAACCTCTGGCCTCTTTCTCAATACTTCTGGTACATTCCTGTGATTAGAGCTTTTTAAAATCTTCCGTGATGCTTAAAATTAGATGAAATCATCCATGACAACTTTTAAAAATATATACTGTCTGAGCTAAAGCGAAAGTTCTAATCTTATGCTAACATGAAAGTCGTCTCCGGTAATAAAAGTCTATGCATAACCAAAAAAACTGAGTTCCAAGGGAGATTTATTTAGGTTTTCGATACATTTTAATAAGTCTTGAAACATGTGCTAAATTCATTCCATTTAGAAAAAATATTACTCCAAATTTGTTCTTGAAAACATTAATTTCTTTATGTTTGTGCTTAATTGTTCAAATACAACACTTGTCATAGCGATGTCCTGTATTATAATAGGGCCTTCGGCGACAATCACAAATGGGGTCACGCTTCAAGGGGGGAACCATATTAGGGGAACGAGTGTCGAGATATTATGATTATTTGTGACAAGGGGAGGGGAGGGGGTAGCAAGAATAATTTTATATAACACATTTTGGTTTAAACAAAGCATTGAAAATCAACAGAAAAAATATTTTTGCGTGTTTTTTTGTACTCATTATTGATTTCATTTTATATCGAAAACATTGATGCTGGTTAAGGTTTAAACTTTAAATTCTTGTAAAAGTTTAAATTTAAAAGGAAATCTTGAGTATTTATGCTTTTAAGGTCAAGCAGCACGGGTCATTTTCAGAGAGTTTGAACAACTAATATTGTTTACTATTACATACTAATTATGTTCTTTATGGATAATCTCAATCTATTTTTATAAGAAATTTAATGCACACCTAATCACTGTTGTTGTTATGCTCAAAAATACCATTAAAAGTTCAAAAATAAAATGAGAAATTATGATCTATAACGTTGGGCTTTAGTTCTGAACTACAAGTATATATGCTTGTGTAATATAACGTGCCATGTGACAACGAAAGGTTGCATGTTGATATGTGACATTTTGTGACAAAAGGGGGAAGGAGTATGTTGGTGTGACATGTTGCGACAAAAGGGTGAAGGGGTATGTTGAAGTGTGACATGTTGTGACAAAAAGGGGAGGTTATGGTGAAGTGTGATATTTTGTGACCAAAGGAGGGGAGGGGCTATGTTGAAGTTTAACATTTTGGGACGAAGGGAGAGGGGGTCAAATATGTTGGGGGGGGGGAATGTGACGTCATTTGTGAACCTCCCCTTTTAAATGTAATTTATTTTATAAATGAGACACAAAATGCATAAACACTATAATCATTTCTTTAGCTAATTTGGAAAGTGTTCGTGCAGTCTTAGCTGAAAATCCTGAGTGAAAAGGAAAAACAGTTTAAAAACACAATTTGGTAAGAATAACAATCATCTGCAATTGACATTGTTGAGTATAGTGTAAACCGAAAATGTAGAATACTATCATGCGCTTGTAATAAAAGTGTTTAAAATTTACCTCATTATTTGTGAGAGTGCCAACTATCACAGGAATAATGAAACCTGCCAAACTCCCAACAGTGCTAGCAAATCCCATCAATGGTCCTGAATTTAAAAACAATGCGTAAAAGAACACTTTATTTCATCATTTAAAAAAATTCCTGAAAAGTAAGAACAGTTAACCAATGTAAAGCAACCTTGCATAAACAAAACCGGTTAGAATTAGTTTCTAAACAAACATGCTTCAGCTGTAAGAAATCTATGTACCGTAGCAAATCTATGTCGAGTTCTTCAACAAGTGAGATTAGTAAAAGTATCTTCTAATAAACACTAACAGCCTGATTCTATAACTCTTTTTAATATCGCTTATAGAAATGAACAATGTCATATCTACAAAAAGCCCTTTTTTTTTTTTTTTTTTTTTTTTTTTTTCGGATGTTCGGATTTTTGCGCTCTTTATATTGGGAATACTGCTGTGAGAAAATTTTCAAAAATTAAAGCTAGAGGCCAACTTAATTATTTTGGTGCAATACCGTAATAATTACTTTTTATAGTTATTTTTATTTTTTTGACATCATTAACATCCATCATGTGAGGGAAAACTAGAACAATAACTATTTTCTGAACAAAATCGGTTATAATAATCATTGAGCAAATAAGGCAATTGAATAAAACAAATTGCAAAACGTTCAAACCCCTCTCTGAAAAATGCCCATTTTGTAGATATGACACTGACAAAAGCGATATGTTAAATAGATTTTCACAACGCGCGTTTGCCGCAACAAAACTACAAAGCACTGTACTAAAAATAATTTCACGTTAAGAAAGCACAAATAATGTGAAATTATTTTTATTACAGTTTACTTGCACAAAGTTAAATTATTATTACATAACACTATTCGGTTAAGAAAAAAGTGCTTATTATATTATTTTTAGCTTAGTGTTTATTTTGAATGAAATGAATTTTTTTTACATTATGAACCTTACTGAAACAAACATGTTTTACATATTTCAACTTCAGTGAAGTCAGGTGGAGTCAGAGAAAATCCTAAATAAAAATTCTTAACGTTTCTTTGAATAGAGAAGTACATAATTAAAAATATTTATATGAAACAAAAGGAGAATTAATAATTACCTCGATCAAATTTTTATCGATACATTATTTTTCTTATAATTAAATAATGAGTTTGTGTGTTTGACTTATTTGTGATGCTTGTTGCGTGAAAACGGTAAGGCCTAGAAACATGAAACTTGGTATGCAGGTGTAGCTTTTGCCGATATTGTGCACCTCCGGCTCCGATTTTATGACTCTCTTTTTTTTTTTGTTTTAAGGATTTGTTTTAAGTAATATTAAGCATTGTGTACTCAACAGAGTCCGACCTAATAGCGTTAGAAAAATATTTTTTGACCATACTAGAAAATAAAATTTTAAACTAAATGGAGGAAATATTTCGAAAATGGAACAATTTTTAAATGTTTTATGAATTTTGAAAAGTCGTTTTAAAACACGGTTTTAAAGTAATTTCATTTCCCCAGCAATGTTTGATCCGACTATGGAAATTTATTTCAAGTATCCTTTAACTAGTTTTTATCTCCGCTTTAACTCATTAACACTAAATAATGGGGAAAACATTTAAATTTAAATTCATGAATATTACAAATTGAGTCTTAAAGGCACCTTTTAAAGCTAGTTAACTCTATCTAGGTTGATTTAGTAAACTATTAACCTAGAAAGTAAGCTACTGTTTTTTCAGTCGATTCGTCTTCTTACCACAGAAGGTTGGCGACATGTCGACGGCTGTTATGAGACTTCCTGCGAAACCAAATCCAACACTGCCCATGGCGATGAAAAGTGAAACTTCGCTCCACAAAGTGTCACACCCTGCGAAATAGATTCCAAGCAGTCCCAAAGCAAAAACAGAACAACCTACAAGATTTGAGAAAACAAAGTGTTTTCAGAAACAATTCGAATAATACACAAAAACTTAAAGTTAGCAGTTGAGACTTTTTTTTAATGTATGCTGACAAAAAAAAAAAAAAAACAACATCTGACAATTTCGAAACACTTCATAAAATTTTTGACAAGTCTAAATTTTTGTAGGATGCTTTTTATTGTATAAGCGCATAATTTCTCTGCAATGAAAAAGTGGTTCTTGTAACTTCTAAAAAAAAGTCTATCTCATTTTTTGCTGTATTTTATGTTTTTACTTAGTGCATTTTTGAAATTAAAAAAATTGATATAAATATATTTTTTCTGATTTTTACAATGAAAATGATATGTCAAAAATTTTGTCTTGCTTTTTAAAAGTAAATAATATAAAATTTGAAGTAATAACTTAAAACTTAAAAAAAGAAAGAATTCCTATCTCGTTGAAAAATGTAGGTTGTAAACTTGATCATATGTGGTCTGTAGTAACATTAATTACTGTTTTGCCCACCATTAAAGAAAGAAAGAGAAAAGGAAAAAATTAAAAAAAAAAACATAGCAAGAAAGAGCGAAGAAGAAGAAGAACAACAACAAAAGAAAAAGAGAACGTTATAATTACTATTTTCTGCTTGATTCAAATTTTTATTACTCGAGAATCGTAATTGCATTTTTAAAAAATTTTAAACATGCAAAAATGATGAAATTTACATATAAGAACATTGTAAAAAAAATTAACATCCTTTCACATAGTGTGAGTCATATTTATGTTGCAGAACGTACATGAGATAACATGAATCATGTTGAGTCTAAAATACTATAAAAATACCTAACTACAAAAGCAATAAATGGCAGGTTTAAATTAGTTATACTACTCTAGAATTGTTTAGTGCAAGAATAATTTTCCATTGTAATGTGAGTCACGAAATGTAACTAGCCAAAATAATAATAATAATAGCAATACAGTAGACCCGAATATTTGGTACTCGATAGCCCGGTAGTTTGGATAACTCGGCCATACTCTGGCAGGACGAAAAAACCCAGAGAGAATACCTTTTTTTTCAAGTAGTCAGTTTTTGTAAAGTTTGGCTGGTTAATTTTCATGTTATTAAGTTTTTCTGAGACCTGTCTTATCAGGTTGTTGTTGTTTCTAATGCCATACTCCCCTTCGCAGAGCGTCCAGGAATTAAGGCAGTAAGAGTTGAGAGTCTTCCGTTTTATAGATGAGCCCCACATCGGTGGAAGTACGACTTAGCTTATTATGTCTTTGGATGACACCAGATGGCGCCACCACAAATTTGCCACTTTCCGTTTTTGACCTGAGAATGAAGGGAAGGGACGTTCTCCACCCTCCGGTACCCCATTCTTAAATATTGCTCACAGAAGTTTAGAGTTTTGCATGAGGTTTTAAAGTTCTTGTCTAACGAAATACGTAATAAAAAAAATTCGTTATTTCGAACACTTTTGAGGTAGTGCCCCCTTCCTCAAGGTAATGCTAGTTTCTTTAGTTGAATGTGATATCCAAAGTGACGTTACGACTCTTAAATAAGATATTATTTTGGAAAATTACACCACATGCATGATGGTAATATGCAACGTTCACAGTCGTTCAGAATCATTTAGGACGAGCGCGACTTCACGTTCATTGGGCATGGATAGAGAAATTGCTACTTCTGGCGAAAATAACTTCAATTTAAACGAGTTAGTGAAGCCAATGCTGCCTTATGAAGGTTAATTGTCAATTTTACGTTAATGTCACCTACCATCACATTAGCCTCATTTCCAAAACAATTGTTTTATGACAAAAACTAGAATGAACTTTTACGACACTGTATTCAAAAAAAAATTACAAACAAATAAAAGCATCCTGTATAACTTTTAAAAAGAGAGCGAGATTCAGTTGTTTTGTCATATTTACCACAAAGCTGTGAGATGCAGAAAGCTTTTAACGTTAAAGAAAAGGTACCTTTTGGAAATAATACTAATAAGAAAATTCAAAAGAAAGACAGGAATTGTTAAAGAAAAAGCAATATAATATTTTAATATAATAATATTTATAATAATTTAAGTAAATGAAATTACTTAAACTGTTGCATCCTTTACGCAATGAATCAACCTGTGCTCTTTTAGTCCGAGTAAGCAATAATGACAACCAACATACACACCATCCAGCTAATGTTTGCAGTACATAGGGGCCAGATGATAGGATTCCATTCTAGGAAGAAACAGCAAGAACATATGCAAATTAGGAAACAGGTCTTAACATTTATTGCTATTATTATTATTATTATTATTATTCTTAATTCGAATTCATTTAATTGAAAAAAATATTTAAAAAAATTTAATGGAGATGATAATACAGATGATTAAATTGTCTTATTTCTTATTTTTTATCAGCCGCCACTTTTGTCCAAAAAATTCAAATTTTCTTACCAGCTACTGTTTTTATCCAAAATATTCAAAATTTTTTATCAACCGCTGCTGTTATCCAAGCAATAAGGGTGAGATAAAGGATTATTCAAATTTTCTATACAGATGATCAAATTTGTTTATCCGTTTTTGCTTTTACACAAACAAAAAAGGAAAAATTGAAGACTATTGATATTCACTTCACAAATGATGAAACTTGTTTATCAAACCCTATTTTTCTAACTAAAGGGAAAAGAAGAATAATATTGAAATTGCCTTCGCGGAGGATTGGTGTAGTTGTGGTGGTGCCATCTGGTATCATCTGACAAATGCTTTGAGGTAACTGGCCACAAGGCCACATATCAGATGACCCTTCACAAATGGCCAGCAATTTCTTTGGCTTTGAAAAGGGCAAATGCCAAAAAGGCAAGTGCCTCCATATTGAAAAAAAAAGCTTGATTTTCGACAGTTGCATTTGTCCAAAAAATAAAAGAAAGATTAAATCTAACCCAGGATAGTTCCGTAAACTGAAAGAAATCAAACAACTTATATAAAGAAAAAAAATGAAATTTAAAAAATATTAAAACATCTTCCCATCAAACTTGCAGATGCTGCATAATAGAATGTAAACGATGTTATTTCTCAAGTTGTTATGCATTTTTCCGCAATTTCATTTTTAAAACAAGTTCACAATGTAAGCAGCAGACTTAATGTATTCGTTTTTAGGCTGTTCATTCGAGGTTAACTTTAATTAGCAAAAACATTACTTAATAATATTAGCACTTATAGAGAAAAATTAATTTAAAAGTAATTAAAATAATACATAATTAATATAAATATGTATAACAGTATTTTAAACAACATTAAGAACTTTAATACAATTAAAATTGCAATAATAATAAATATATGTCAACAATAACTGACATTGGTCTTCCTTAACTTGGACATTAAATTGTTAAATCAAACTACCTGTTTAATTGGGATATGTAGTATTGTTCCCATAAACGTTGGATGCACAGAAAGAAAATAAAACGCCATCCAGTATTGTCCAAACAAAGCAATGATGAGGACATAGGTAGTAGTTGATAATAATATGGCTTTCCATGGCGTTACTGGCTGCAAAAAAAGAAAATGATAAGAAAATGTTTTGCTACAATTCAGTTAGATGCGCGTCACAGCCGTTGGCGAGATTTTAACACTTTTGAAAGAAGGTCAGCTAGAGCCGAGCTCTCTCGACGGTTGCTTATACACCCACAATTACTGCTTTTAATATGTGTCAAAGCATCATCAAGCAACTAATAGTGAGTGTCTAACTGCAAAGTATTAAAGTCGTATGTGAATAAAGAAGTATGGAATTGAAGCTGAATTCAACCTTCTCTGTAGAACTATTATTATACAGTCGTTTTTCTCTTGTTATACAGTCACTTTCCCCTAGAATTGTTATTCTTTATTCAGCCTTTTCGTGAGACCTGGAATGGATCATTTCAAATTTTTAATTTATACTTTTGTGTGGATTTTAACTAGGATGTGAAAATCAAACATTATTACAATCAATTACAAATTTAATGCAAATTCTAAATTAAAACTACATTTATACCAAATCATTTATAAGTTTTACTTTGAATTCAAATGCGCACTTTATTTGGAGGGTGAAAACCGAAAATAACTGTGATTTAAAACGGCAGTTAAGATCTACGCAACCGTAATCCACCAACCAGACCGCCACAATATTAAAGATGAAAAAGCTCATTCCAAATAAAACGAATTGACAATCCCTGATCTAAGGGTTTATTCCGATGCCATTATTATGCAGCTTCATGACTGAAAACTGTACCTAAGGCCCTGATTATTTAGTGATCGTTCCCACACTGCTCTCGAGATCGTTTCCATGACAGGAGCATGCGCTCTAAAGAATGAATTCATGGCAGCCTGACAAGCGAAGTGGAGTGTGACGACCATTTAGTCCTTTGAACGCTTGAGCACCAAAATGGAGAATCATCGGTATTCCCTTAAAGCCGCGTATACACGATGCCAGTTGAAGAGACAATTGTCGGGGCCAATTGTCTCTGGACAGTTGGGGGGAATGTCATGGTCAGGCCAGTTGGAAGAGAACATGTTCACACTGTGAAAGTATTAACATGGCAATTGATGACGAAAAATGGCTAAGTGCTCATCGCCTTATTTAACTGACACGAGTGAATGGGCACAACACAAAGCAAATCAATTGGCAGCAACGTTCACACGGCGCCAACTGGCTCGACAACTGGTGGGATCCTCACTTTACAAAGTTCATTGTCCTCTGTCTACTCCTCGAGCCAACTGAATTTCAGGACAACTGTCGAGGCAGTTGGCTCGCCAATTGGCCCGAATTGTTCACGCGTGGCCAATAACTTTATGCCAATAAGCTGTCTCCAGACAACTGTCTCTTCAACTGGCATCGTGTAAACGCGACATAAGGAATCACTTACTATTACATTTACATTTCGTATCTGAGCAACAGAGAGAAAATTTTTCTTCAAACTTGAAGACTTTCATTATTTTACTATTATTATGAAACCTTATTAAATGTTATAGACGACTGGAAGAGCCTGATTATGGATCTCTAACGGGTTGACAGTATAACGTGTTTAATATAGTCCAACATTAATAATAATAAAAAATTAACTTTGTGCTAAGTAAACTGTAGTAATAATTTTCACGTCAAGAAAGCACAAATGAGCATTAAAATGCAGACATATGTTTCGGGATTGCTTGGAATTCCTTTTTCAATGAAGGAGCTTCTTAAATGCAAAAGCATCGAAATGAAGCAAACAAAACAACAAAAACACGGCTTATATAGCCTAAGATTTACCTGCAAACCAATGAGAATAAAGGCAGCGTGAAGTGGAAGTAAAAGCAACATGGAAGGCACCAATAAGACAGCACCAAACGAACCAACATTATTTCAATTAATAATGATATTAATAATACAATTATCCTATTTGTAAAGATTTATTTCAAACATACCTCGTGTTTTAGGCCTCATACCATATGTTTCCAATATATGTTTCTTTCAACACCTCAAAATATGTTGCCTCTCAAAAATAATTGCAATTGGAACAACATAATCTGCATATTTGTACCGAAGTATGTAGAAGCTGTTATTATGAATGTAAGTATTGTTAAAAAACGCTTACCTTCAATATAGCACTTCTTTCTTGCAAACTTAAAATGTGCTTCAATTCTTCTTGCGATATTCTTGGATCAACTTCTGGACTTTCAGCAAAAAACAATATTAGAATTACAGCTACTAGTAATCCCAGGATTCCTATTACAAAGTAAAGTAAAAACTTGCATCAAAAGAGAATCTAAAACAATATTTATTTTCAAATTTCAGTGTTCTGAATTTGCTTTAGATGTAAATTTCGATAGATGAAAAACAATATCTAGTCCCCAGAACATGGTTTTATAAAATTTTACGCACAAGAATATAAAGTTTTATAATATCAAAGAAAATAATTGATTAAGAAATTAATCAGTTCTTCTGTAAGAAAAAAAAAACAATTAAAAAGATTTACGTAATGGAGTAGAAGTTAAAAGCTTATTAAACAGATGCACATTACTGGTAAAAAAGGAAGTCATTTATTTTTAAGCCGAAAATTCATATTTATTTCTTTAAAAGGTGTATTTTTATTTTATCATATTAAAATTTGTTTCGAACTAAACAACATATTCTCATCTTCTATTCTTTTTTCTGTTAAATAGTTTTGTAAATTCTCCCCATTTTATTGAAATGTAAAATATATTATTTAAAGCTGTATTAACAAGAAACATTATTGTCAAAGCTGATGAAATTAATAATATTTGGTTAAAGACACCCATCGTGCATTACATAAAGCTTCCAGCAGAAAGTTCTTTGTAGTCATAAAATAATGATTATTACGAAATGGTCCTATTTTCAGTAATTACCTGCAGATGGCAGCACTAAGTTTTAAGAAGATCTCCGCGATTTAGAACAAGATATTAAATAAACAAATAAATGTATAAAGTGTCTGCTAAAACTAGAGTCGGGGATTTCCATTTGTAAATGAAAAAGTGCAGATTTATTTTTTTAAGTTTTGGTCACAAGTTCACTTATGTTTTATCACAGAATTATATTTAGTGCTACCCCATTATTACCATTTAACAATGTAATACTTTTCTTAATGTATTCTGCACAGAAATTTACGGCAACATGTCTTTAAAATTTGTCTCAGAATTAAACTTTCCTGTAAAATTCTTCAAAAAGAAAAAAAGTGTTGCTCTAATAGCATAGCAGATATTTATTTAATTATGTTTTGTGAATAAAAGGACAACATTTTTATCCCATTTCATTAAAATTTCTTTCTCATTTAGAACGTAGATCATGAAATTTCTTTTAATTAATGCAGAACTAAGTTTAGTGCTATTTTGAAGCAAATCTACATTTTATAGCTTGTCTAACTGTGATCATCTTCATCTCACCTAACTTTTATGATTTCTTTTTTAATTTCAAGTACAGATGGCAGCACCCACTACTCTTGTTTTTTAGTCGTTGCAGAGAATTGATACATAGAAATTATAAAGCATTCCGGCAAAAGACAAGGACACCATTGCAATTTTGGTCATAAAATAAAGAAACAATCGGTTTGTTGAAAAATCGAAATAGATGAAGCAGCACA
This sequence comes from Octonoba sinensis, assembly GCA_038502835.1. NCBI lineage: Eukaryota > Metazoa > Arthropoda > Arachnida > Araneae > Uloboridae > Octonoba > Octonoba sinensis. The sequence continues at coordinate 49,659,664 of CM076601.1, read as the reverse complement.
AAATAACAGATATGTTTGTTATAACTACCTCCAATGATATGTAAATATACTCTAGAGATTTATCAGCTCAAAAAAAAGGAAACAAAATGTAACAAAAGCTGTTTTCTTTTAATACCTTTAACCCTCTATCACTCAACAACTCAGATTTTCTTAATTCTTCGAATTTGAGGCAATAACAAACAAATAATAATAATAGTGAAATACACGTATTTCAGAATTTTTCCTTTTCTTTTCCTTTATTTATTTATTTATTTTTATTTATTCATTGAACGTTTGATCACTTCTAAACTCAGATTTATTTAATTTGTTGTATACAAGATAATAAAGTTTTGAAAAAACATCGATCGAACGGTATGTTCGATCGATGTCCTACAGTCTACACTATGATACAGAAAGTTAACCCCTCCCGCCGTCCCTATCGCTCCCATCAAAATCACGTACTGGAGTGTTCAAAAGTAGCGCACCGAAACATTAAAAAAAAAAAAAATTCGCTTCTCAATCCCGATTTTTTTTTTCTTTTACATACTAGATGATAGTATCACACTATTTATAGTATAATTAGATGAAACATTTCTTTAAATGTTTTTTTTTTTTTTTTTGAAAAGAAAATTCGCTTCTGATATTGTTCTCTTGAAAATTATCCGCCCATTACGGGGTTAAACAAAATATATTTGTTTGGATCTGCCCAACCGCTTTATTTTGCATAATTCCTCTTGCGCACGTGCGCTCTTTCAGTTCTATAAATATATCTCGCCGCCAGGTGCGGTTTGCATTCAATCTATGCTTCGACCTTTCACCGCACGGACGTGCGCAAAATAAAGCCATTATTTTAGTACACTGCTTAATTTTTGATTCAAGAAGTATCACTTCACCCCTCTCCTGATGACAGTCGATCCCTCAAGCTGGGAAAACATTATTTATATTAAAATCTTTGCCTTTTAGAATTGCAAACGTTGTCCAAAAGTAAAACACACGTAGACAAATTATGGGGGGAGGGAAGGTGAGGATAGAATAGTTTTGTCTTTTGCGGCAAGAATAATGTTAATGATGTAAACTTCGGGAAAGAAGAAATTCGGAATCGGAGAAGTAAGGAGGATTCCGGATTTGGGACATTGTAACGTGAACTCTGAGTATAACGGAACTTTCTTCTACTATATCGTACATGCAAACAGCGCATGGGGTGGGATAGACCATCACTTCATTTGTTGTGCCCAACGTTTTTATTTCCAATGAAGTTGAGGGGTGCCAAAACATTGTTCGTTTCTTCTTAATACTTTGATAGTTGCAAACTGTCTTTATGAGAAAAATAAGATGTACCTCGCATTCTTAGAGACACCCAGGTTAACTCATCCGACTGCGTTCGTAGAAGGTTTTTTTTAAGTTGACAAAAATATTTTAAGCCTTTATATTTTTAGATTTAATCAACATCATAATTATTGAAAACACACTTTAGAAACAAATGCATAAATATATTTTGAAAAATTAAAAAAAAAATTAAGAAATATTTTTGCATGATTTGCATTTCTTATACACTAGACTAGGGAATGACCTACAATCTTAGCTTTAATTACTTTCAGTAAAAAGTTATGATGTTTCGAAATTGAATTTTCGAGATTTTAACTACCTTTAAATCTTGATATGAGCAACAAAACCAGTAAAATTTATGCAAATCAGAAGATTATTGGTCATTGCCCAGTAAATACTATAAAAAACATTTCTGCTGAATTTCATATGTTTAAATATGTTATGAACTTTTTAAGAAATCATTTTTGAAATATCAGTTTTCATCGAAAGCAGTTCTGAGAAAAACACGTTAGAAGTGGGAAGAAAGAGTGTATTTTTATAGTTTAAACTACTATAACTTTCCTTTGAAATGACCCAGAGACAAAACAAAACCTCTTTGAAATCCTAAAATGTTATGTTTTACTACACCGAAGTTTTTTAAAAGGTGGTTTTTTGATGGAAAATGAAGTTTTAAACGTAGGCGGATACTTTAAATAAATAGTTTGACTACGGAGTTTTGACGCTTGGGCGCTTCTGCGCATCGCAGAAAAGAACGAATCCATTCGTTATGCGCGTGCGTTTACTAACACGCGAATCAGAATCTTTCTTTGTTAAAAGGAACCAAATTTATGAACTGGCATATAACATCAGTTCGGAAGAAATAATGTATGCAAAGCGAACTAGAACGAGAACAAAATGCTGCACATTCCTTTTACCAGCAGCAAGCCGTTGAACGTGAAAAGATTTTTGTTGGCACACTGCCAGGCAGAATCGTCGTTTGCTGGTGGGACTGTAACTAAAGAGTCCCGTCTAAAATGGTTGACATTAAATCTGGTACGCTTTGCAACTTTAGTATCGTCTCGATCATCGCAGAAATGGCATTTTTGTATTACGGCAGCCGCAATAAACGTTGTTATCCTCCTGAGAGCCGAGCAAAATAAAATACACATATTTCCTCAACTATTAGTTTTTTCTGAACAATTGGGTATTAAAAGTGATGTTTTTCAAAAAATTAATAAACTTAAATTTTTAAATTTTTCTGGGGAGCACATCCGTTTGAATGTATGTTGAGGTCATAACTACAGTAGAACTATGCGATACTTACACAAAAATAGATAAACAAAAAATTTTATTCATTACTTATAACATAAGAATATTCATTTGGATGTTTTGCATCTAGAAGCTCCCTGTCGCATTGAAAAAGGGATTCCAAGCAATCCCGAAACATATGTCTGCGTTTTAATGCTCATTTGTGCTTTAATTTAACGTGAAATTATATTTCTATTACTTTGCACAAAGTTAAATTATTATTATAAGAAAACAGATCAAACTTGTATAAAAATCCTTGAACAATATTAAAAAAGAAAAAATAATGTGAAAATCAAAACAACCGCGAGAGCGCCGAATTCCAACTTGTTTCGTGTTCTTTGCCATATTGTAAACAAATAAGCTACCGTTTCCGAATTATCAAAGTTAAAAAGTGATTTCCAATTGATCCTTTATAATTCCAGTCCATGTCTTGCTTGCTAAAATAAAATCTCACAACAGGGATAAAAAGAAAAACATCCATTTTATTGGATGCCAGGTCTCAGGTTGTTATGCGGAAAAATAAGAATGAGGCTGAAATTTTAATTCGTGCAGTAGTTTTAAAATTTACAAATATTATTTATTTAAAAATGAGAGACAATGTCGCGAACCGCAAATTGAAAACCGCTGTTATAAACACTTAAATTTGATGAATCTAGTGGTAAGGCATGCCTTGATGTCTTATCTAAGGGTTTACATTCACAAATTCGCGTAAATTAATTAATTTTGCTGAATGACAGCGCCGGATGCAGCAGCAGCAGATCAGCATTTGAATAGGGAGATCTGAGTGAGTTTGAACCCATTTACACTAAAATCAATCATTGGCAGTATGTAAGCTTAGAATTTCCTAAGCGCCGGATGCAATTTATCAAAAACAATATATATGCAGTAATTTATTCCAAAATACTGGTAGTCCTGCGAGAGGGGGGGGAAAAATCTGATTTTTATCGAGCTCGGCAAGAGAAAGTTGACAGATGGTTTTTTGAGATTATATATAAAATTTTATCACAAAAGGGTGTACTTTTCTGACTCCGGATCACAAAAGGGTGTACTTTTCTGACTCCGGACTGATTACAAAAATATGCATTTAGGGAAAAATTATCTCGCATTTTAATATGTTAAAAAATGTGCGTGAATTAAATAAATAAAAATTATACGTGAATAATTTAGTTATTGCAAAAAAGTTCAATAAAATGATAACGAGGACATCTGATATCACGAAGCAGTATTTTTATTATCGTTAAAGTTAAGATGTTATAGTAGGTTGAAAAAAGAAAATGCTTTATGAAATAAATTAGTCATTCAGTAATCAATGCTCAAATGTAAGCAATATTGTAAACAGACTATGACATAGCAGATAAATATCAGGCAATTACCAAAAAAGTAAAATACCATCGGCCATCCATCCATAAAGTCCAAATCACACAGTATACCAGAAACTAATCCAGAAATCAAAGCACCAACCGGATATCCGCAATAAATAAATGCTGATAGAAAACCTCTTTCACACCTTGGAAACCATTTGGACATCAGCACACTCATAGAGGGCTGTTGCAAACCCTGTTGGGAAGAAAATGCAACGTTACTCAAGACGTATAATTTTTTTAAACGAATTTTAAATTTTGCTATCAAATTAGAAACTTATTTTTGAATGGAAAACTAAAACTCAGTAAACCCGCTAATTAATCAACTACTTAATGTGAGTAAAATTGCAAAAAGAGTACACAAAATTCATTGAAATTCTGAAGTCGTAGGTATTGGAATTTCAGTCCATACTTCACCGTTGTTTCTTGGGTGACGGTGAGTAGTGTGTACTATGTGTGGGATTGACGTTCTCTAGGTGTGTGCTGCATTATTGTGAGCTTTGTGTGTGTATTGTGTGAATCTCTCTGTGTGTGTGGTATGTGTGTGTTTGAGAGTGCGTGTGATTTTGCTCGTTTTTGTAAGTGATATTTTCTTTCTTTTTTTTCTTTTTTTTCAGGGTTTTTTCAATTAGGTTTATAGAATTCGCTTAACATTAAGGGCATTTTAGCAATTTTTAAGTATTTCACAAAAACTGTAAGGTTTTTTTTTAATTCCATTTTATCTACTCATTCAGTACTGTGTTTTTGTTCCGGAAAGAGTCTCGGTAGCATTTAAAAAACGGTGTATTTTCTCAGAGGCTTTATAAGTTGGATGACCACTGCTATAAATGATGTAAAGTGCGCAGAAAGCACGTGATTCGTTTGTGCCTCAAATGGAAAGCTTATTTGTAGCCAAACTGTCTCGAAAATTTCTATAAAAATTAAATAAATTTGACTATAATATAATTGATCAACCAATCTGATTTTTTGATTAATTTAGACATAAAATATTTTTCATGCACGAAAATTTATTCGTGTCTTAATGTATGCAATTTAAGCATGTTTCAACGTAAATAATATTTTATAAAATTTTATGTTTGGCCTAAAATTGCTTAGCCACGTTTTCGCATTTGAACAATCTCTACAAGAACGTCTTTATTTTTTTGCTAGATAAAATGTTAGAAAAGATGTATTACAGTGACAAAAACAATTAAAGTAAAATTTTAGCGTTTTGGAGATTTTTCAATTTTCACACGTTTTTCGATTGTGCAACTCTGCTTAATTTAACTATTTAACCTCAATATTTAATCGAAAAGGTATTTAAAACGTTTTGCTATGGTGGCTCCACAAAAAAAAAAAAAATTAATAATAAAGAATCAAAATGCCAGTTCATATTGGGGCGCAATTTGTAACCTATTTCTAATCTTCACACCAAGTTCCTTCTTGGTTCAGTTCTGCGTTTGCCTACAGATTAAAAAATTCTTTTTGGTTTTAAAAGTTCTCCGATCAAAAATATAGATAGTTGGAAAATTATTAAAGAGTGTGAGACAATAAATGTGACGTCGTTTCCATAACCCGTAATAGTTTTATTATTTTTAAAAGAGATTTTTTTTTCATGTTTCGTAGTTAATTGTATTAAACATTAAAAAGGTGTATTTGAGAAAATTAAGAACGAGAACTAAAGGAGGGAGAAAGAGCTAGATTTAAAGTTTATTTTAGAACACGGAAAAATAGGCTCGAATTGCTCTTGACGGAAAGGGTTCCACTTGCTTGAATGATGTCAGTCTGGATATCGTCAACGTTTTCCAGGTCCCAAATGCATCTCTTTTTTACAACTTAAATAGCCAATTTCTACATTTGATCTTCTGTGGACTGCTAAATAACTTTTGCTATAACAACCTAAAGACTAACCTTTGCCAAGAATGGTATAGGTTAAGCTTTATCAAATAAGCTTTTATCAAATTGCGACTAGACAAAACCGCAAAAATGTTTCAAGCCATTTTTCATTTGAAAAATAATTTATGCCGGAAAAAAAAAATAATGCGCATTAAAATGTGTTGGACAAATGGTTTCAATAAAGTAGAATAAGTGCTTATTTATTTCTCATTTATGTACGACATACGTACATAGTATATTACGTATTTACTTTTGTCGAATATTTAAGTATTCAAGAAAAGGAAATAATGCAACTCTATTGAAATAGTTAACTAATCCTGTTTAATTATTTCAATAGGGTTGTAGGCACTTGGATTAGTTTACCGGAAGCGACTGTTACTTGAAATGGGGTAAAATTTTAAGAGGGCTATTGATCTTCACTTTGAATTGATAAATTGACTAGGAAAACTTGTATTTTACAAACTTAAATTTGCATTTGTAATTTTCACAGGATTTTCGATAACTCGATTTTTTGATGCCTCGAACTATTCTTACTTCCCTTCTAATTTCGAGATAGCGAGAGTTAGCTGTATAATATGGTTAAGTAATACTGTATTATTTCCAATGCAAACGAAGTGAGCTTACTTGTCCCATTCCTCTGATAAGTTGGACTGATAAGAGAAGATAAGGGTGTTGTCTTGCGAATACTGGAGATAATAAGTTGCAAATGGAAGCACATAGCAACCCAGACAGTAGAATAGGTTTTGTACCATATTTTCCAGCAAGAATGCCGCCAAGAATTTGCGTCAGAACATATCCTAGAAACCCAGCACTCAATATATATCCTTGAAGTTCTGGACTCCACAGAAATTCTCCATCACGCTAAAATAAAAATTAAGTTTAGTGCATTCAGTGAAACTTAAATTACTTTTCATGCTTGAAAAGATAGTTTTTACATTAAGTTAAAATTCAAAATCTTACCCTATTATTGGAAACATAATGCACATGAATTTAAAATTAAACTTATTTTTACATCTTTTTCTTTTTTTTTTTTTTTTTTCATTTTTATTAGTAACGTACTCCAAATGATGATATTATAAAAATCACACTGCTTTTTTTTTTCTTAGTAATTGGTTCTGCTTCTTAAGAAAAGGAGGTAAGTGCAGGGACCGATTTACATTTTGAATCACTATAGGCACAACTCATGTTTGGGGGTCCCTCACGCAACAAAAATTTTTTAAACATAACATTCAGTATGCAAAAAATAATTTGTTTTTCAACTTTCAATGAGTCACACCAAAATTTGTGGGCCCCCGAAGCGCAAAAACTAATTTGTTTTTCAAACGTCAAAGAGTCAAACTAACATTTAGGAGCCCCCAACGTGCAAAATGATTTTGGTTTTAAATTACAAAATGTTTGAATAAAATCTGGGGGCCCCCAAAGGGCAAAATCTATTTTGTTTTTCAAATTTCAAATGGTCATACGAAAACTTGGGGGCCCCCAAAGTGGAAATTCCTTGTGGTTTTAAAATAATTCAATAATACAAATTTTCTGTGAAGCAACAGAACACTAACAGTTTGTTTTTGAAAGATGCTATTTTTAAATATTTTTCTAAAAAATTTTAAATTACAAAAAAAAAATTAGGAGCCCTAGGCCCAGGCCTCACGGGCCTAATGGTAAATAAGGCCTTGTGTATGTGTATATGTATTATTTTCGACTTTTTTTATTCATAATTCAGTACTTTTGACAGAAATCTTGATTACAGGACACAATCACGTTCGTTACGTTGACTATAAAACACCGTTTCGGAAACTGGTTCGCGACCCACCAGAGTGTCACGATACTCTTATGGTCTATTTAGTTTACGGAGAACTCTTTCACAATGTGTTTTAGTTTCTAAAATTGTTATTTAAAAAATATATACTACGCAACAAATAAGGAACAGTTCAAACATTTTTTTTTTCTTTATTCGAATAGCTTTTTCACTCGTAAAACCTTACCCATAATGATGCATTCACAACCAAGTGCAACAGCGACGTACGACGGCAACGAAAGTTTCCAACCCATGTCATTTGTTCTTCATAATTTAATAACCACGCTTAATTGGCTTTTTTTATTGCGTCATCGCAAATGGCTTTCCACCGAGTAACGTGATTTGTTGATTGAGTTTACGATGCCAAAAATTAGGTTTCCTAGCTTTTTGTCTATTACGACCTTACCCTCAGATATATTATTTGAGAACGTTGGGAGGTAACTTACCAAACTTTTGCCTACATAATTTTCGAAAATGTTAATAAACGTGACACATTATTAAAAGTACGTGAGGCAAACTAAAAATTAAGAATAATATTCCAGGAATAACAACTTACGCTCTAGAAGTCCTTAGACTTTTTTCACTTCTGGCGTTAATAGAATTCATTTTTAAATAACTTATAAGCATATAACATATAAATACCACTCACTCACAGTTTGTCACTCTTTATTTATTTCTCAGTTAACGAATTCAGATTTTAAAGGACTAGAAAAATTTTAAACGAGTTTATTTATTCGAAGTTAACGAAATAGTGTAGCTAAAACATAAGTTTTTAATCAAGAAGCATTTGAATTGAAGCCTGCAGATTATTTGTTTACAATTTATAAAATAGTTTAACTAAAACATTTAGTTTTGACTTGGAAGCATTTTATGGATCGAATATATTTATTTGCAGCCAGCTAAAGAGTACTGTAACATCAGGATAGCACCTAAAAATAGTGGCGCCGAATCTTGGAACTCTTGAGAGCGCTCAAATACCAAATGCTAGCGGTGGGGGTTCTGAAAGAGGTGGCCCCCCCACTGTATTACAGAATTTAACCCCCCATGTAAATGTGTTTCAGTTCTTTTTTAATGAAAAGTATTTTATAGTAACTATCAAATATTTTACTTATTATACATTAGGTATTTCTTCTACAATAATAAATTAATGCAAACAGAAAATCCACAAAAAAAAAAAAAAAAGTGAGAAACAAAGAATACGCTGTTGTAATCGTGAAATGGAAAAGAAATATTGGAGTGTTCAGCATTTTTGCAAACATATAGGAAAGGGGAGTGATCGAGCATCGCAGCAAACCCGGAGTCGTTTTCCGGGTGCCCCATTCTGGAAATATTTGAAACATAAATTATTTATCTGAATGAACAAAGTAGCATAACTAAAACACTAAATTTGAGCAACGAGCACAAAATATGGAATTTTACTATACTTACAACAGTCAAGGAATTATTATTGAAAACTTCCATGTTCAAGCATTCTGTTGTATTACTACCCCTTTGTTCTGTCTGCAAACCAGTATTGTTGATCATAGCAACCATAGCAACGCCGATGTTTAAACGTTGAGCATGCATTAGAATCGAGCATAAAAAGCCAAGTATGGCCACCACATGGCGACGTAGGATTATGAAATCTCCTAGACAGCAACAATTTCAAGATTAAAAACGTTAAGTAACAGTCTTAAATTAATAAAAAAAAATTACATTGAAGAATAAAAGCATTTCCTTCTATGTAGTTTATAAAAGAAAAAAAAATCCTTTTCGAAATTTTTATCAAAAGTCATTAAACTATTGACCAATACGCACATGAAGTCGAAAGAATTGTAAAGCTGTAGCATGACAGTATAAAATTCACGCAAACCGGTGCAACAACTAAGTACGTTGTCGACGCTCCTGTTGCTAAAGCACTGCTATTCCAACCTTTTAACTATAAGAAACCCTTATTTGAGCATGTCCAAGTTCCCTGGGACCTGAAAGTCCACGTGCTAATATTTCTTCAACCATTTTAGTTTTAAAGTCAATGCTTATATTAAATAAAAATAGATATGACAAAATTTAGCAAATATAGGAGCTCCTTTCTGAAATATTGAATCAGTTAATAGGAAATTGCTTGAATGTGCGTATAAAACTGCCGAAAAGTCCAGTTAACACCCCATTATTAACCCTAATTCAAGTCGCCAATAATTTCATTTTTTATTTTAGTGAGAAGTAGTACAATCACATAAGGCTCTTGATTGCTTGCGGAACCCTTGCGACATTTTGAGGACAACAGAATGTTCCAGGGACCCTGCTTGAGATTTGCTGCTATAGAGTATTTATGAATTTTTGCCTTGGAAGTAAAGGGGAGGAGTACAATCTAAAAGTTACGTTTTTTCACTTTCCGAGAGGGCGCACGTACTCAGAACACTACAGAAAATGTTAACATATCACTGTAAATACAGTAGAGCCTCGATTATCCGAGGTAATGTACCTCGGATAATCGAAAATTCGGATAATACGAACTCTGTCCAAAGCAAGAGGGAAACATGGGTTGAAATGAATGAAAATGTCGTCAAAGATGTAAAAAAAGGCTTTTACTGTACATATTCTGAAATGAAAAAAATGACGTTACATACATACAAATATCTCATTTTATATGTACACATCAGTAGAGTACATGTTCCAGTTAAAGTTGTCTTTTGAAAGAAGTCTATGTATATAGTATATATATATATATATATATTGTTTACTGTTTAAAGGAACTCGCACGCTTCTTTGGTGCCGTTTTACGAAATGGTTGTAGCCGTAAAAGGTCTGTGTTGAAGTTGTCTCTGACTGTTGTTCTAGGTCTTTACATCACCAGAAAATAATTGGATGACTGACGTCAGTCAGTGACGCCACCATCAGCCGCCAAGAAATTTTTTTTTTTCAAGGACAAATGTACCTCGGTTAACCCGGGACTCGGTTAGTCGGGGCTCGGATAACCGAGGCTCTACTGTAATGATAACTAAAAATACAAATCCGAAAGTGACGACTAGAGAAAGGCTCTGAGCTCAGCTCGGATTTCCTAGTCAATTGATCCAAATAAAGATCAATGGCCCTATTATCTTAAAATCTCTCACCCCCATCGCAAGGAAAAGTTGCTTCCAGTAAACTAATGCCTACAATCCTATTGAAGCAGTAACTTTTCTTAATTTCAAGATTAGTCTATTATAAAAGCTTAAAGCAATAGCCTGCATTTTAATGCTTATTTGTGCTTTATTAACGGGATTTTTTTTTTTTTTTGCAGTTTTTCAGTTTTTTTTATAGACTACTGGTTTTGCTTTCTATGCAAAAAAAATAGCATATCAATATCTTCTATTTTAACGAAGGAATTTCCGCATGAAATTTCACTGTAACAAAGGGTATATGTGAAACTTTTCTTTTACGTTTTCACTTACATTAACCCCTTTACGGGCATGGAATTTTCAAGAAAAGGGTCATAAAAGTGCCTATATTTTTTATTACTGAAAATTATATTAAAATATGTGTATGAACAATATATATAATTATCATTTTTTATTTTTTATTTGTTTTTATTTTGAAATTTTAAACACTCCTGCCCGGCAATACCACGGGAGCGAGAGGGAAGGGGTTAAAACCCATTTTCGGACAAAGGTGCGTAAGCGCACCATTTCAATTTAAAAAAAAATTCTTAACATTAAGGCACATATTTTTCACTAATTTTATTTTCTTGCTATTTTTAAGGGTTTTGAAGACATCTATAAAGTATTAGTAATTCAATGGGAGTAAGCATTTTTTGTCGAGAATATTTCAAAATAACGCTCGTTAGTATTCAAAAATGGTGTATTTGCTCAGAGGCTTTATAAATTGGAAGCCCACTGGTATAAATGTTATAAAGTGCGCAGAAACCACGTGATTTGTTTGTGCCTCAAATGTCAAGCTTATTAGTATCCAAACTGTTTCGAAAATTTCTATAAAAATTACATAAATTTGACTATAATATAATTGATCAACTAGCCTGATTTTTTGATTAATTTAGCCATAAAACATTTTTTATGCACGAAAATTTAGTTGTGTCTTAATGTATGCAATTTAAGCATGTTTCAATGAAAATAATATTTTATAAAATTTCTATGCTTGGCCTAAAATTGTTTAGCCACGTTTTCGCATTCGAACAAGCTCTACAAAAACGTCTTTTTTTGTTGTTGCTAGAAAAAGTGTTAGAAAAGGTGTATTACAGTGACAAAAAAAGTTAATGTAAAGTTTTACCGTTTTTGAAATGATTTTTCAAAATTTCACACGTTTTCGATTGTGCAGTTCTGCTTAATTTAACCATTTAACCTCAATATTTAATAGAAAAAATATTAAAACGTTTTGCTATGGTAGTACCACACAAAAAAAATAAAGAATCAAAATGCCAGTTCATATTGAGACGCCATTTGTAACCTATTTCTAATTTTCAGACCAAGCTAATTTTTACATGCTTCAACCTAAAGTTACATCTGTCTGTCGATTGGGAAAAGAAAATTTGCAAAACGACGAAGAACCTAAGACAGAGAGCTAAATTATTAACTAAACTAATTTTAGTCTTTCGTCACATATTTTTTCTTAAACTACCAGTTTTATTAATAATTTAAGTATATAAATATATATAATTTTAATCTGTTAATGAAAGTTGGTATACGTTGGTGTTCCTGTCAAGCAAGTCTCTTGAAGTATGAAAAAGGGGCTAGTATTTATGTCAAGTGTGGCCTGATCGAAAAGCACTAGGCGAGAGACTAATCTTTCGGGTTGCTGCACTATCGCCACTATTGACAACAATATCAAGCCTATCATGCTCCACAAAGGGTCATTATCTTTGTGATAAAAAGGAAACTGCATTTCCTTAACTTAGGATAAATTATTTTGAATGTAATAATATTATTTTTTATTTGGTATCTAACTTTTGCTTTTATTTTTCTGAAATATTTAATGAATACGTATATTTTTACGGTAGCTGTAAATTATTATTCTTTTATTCCTATCGTTTAAACAACCATTTAGCATGCATTCTCAAATTTGAGGACAAAAAAAATCATGCATATTAAAAATTTAATACCTTTTAAAGGCTAGAATTTTTCTGCAGCAGATGAAATATGTTTAAGACGTTTAAGTTAATCAGAACGAGAATAGCAAATGCTTCTAGCCCGAACGAAGCAAAGCATACTGGAAATGCAAAAGGTATTTTAACACGTTGGCAAGTTTAACATCAAGGAGCATTTAACGCAACTGTAACTCTTGTATTCCTGTTTATTTTTTATCACTATACCAGTACTGCAATTACAATAAATGCGTCAGAAACTTGGTTGCAATCTCGCTATGATATAGCATTAATCTAAAATGAAGTGCAAGGTTTAGTAAGATATTATTACTAAACTTCTATATCCCAGTTTGCAACTATGCAGTATGGAATGCACCTTTGCAGTTTGCCTATACATTTTGAGAGCTGCAGTGACGCAAATTTCAGAGATTTTGCAATGGAGATGAAGGAATGTATAACGTTTAGGGAGATGTTAAAGCTTTCCTGAGCGAAAAATTTCTGCCGCTTTGTGATTCATCCTCAGGGTTAACTAAATATTTTATTTTATTTTGAAAGCCGTTTGAATCAATGCTTGTTTCATTAACTAGATAAATAAATTATTAATTAATTTAAAATTACTATAAAAATTTCGGAAATTCATATAATATGAAGAAATATATATACATTTATACACATGTATAAGTATATATATAAGTATACTATACATATCAATAAGTATATATATATATGTGTGGGGGGGGGCTGAGTCGGTCGCCTACTGACGAGATGTAAAGGCTCAAAAGTACAAAGTTTTGGTTACAGGTACCTTGGGTCAAGTCTCTCGTAATCTATACATACGAAACAAAGAGTTTGTCAGTCAGTGTGTATGTGTGTGTGTATACCTGTATAGCACGGCGCCCAGTCATCTACTGATGTTTCCATGACCATATAAAATATTAAGTGTTTTAAAACGCTTGCAGAACATTTGAAGTACTTACGATGTGTTTTCTCATTCAAAATCAAAAACAGTCGTTTTCTGAGTAAATTATTTGTTCTCAGGCTGCCACAGGTTGAGTGTAACACGATACGTACTAAATAGATGCTCAAAGCCAAGAGAATCTGTGCTGGGGATGCACACAAGCGAGTTCTTAAGGGTTTTACCCAGTTAGATTCCGATAGCAGGTTGGATTATTATACGGGCTCACGCATCGCTTTCTTTACTGAATCGATTCAATGTTCAGCGTAAGAAATGAAATAAACATGAACAATGTTTTCTTGCTTTTGCCTCATAAATTTGACGATTTTACCCCTCATATTGTATATCCGTTTACCATTTTAGTCATTCAAAATTATGTTAGTTAAAAATATAAACGTGAGGATATCTTATTTTGATTGCTAAAGGGCATCGAATACGGTGCTATTATTTAAGCACGCATATTACGTGCATGAAATAAAATTTAAGTCTTTCTTCTAAATGAGAAAAGGAGGGGGGCAGAGTTAAACAGTAAAACAATAATAGTAATGAAATGTTCTATAAACAAAGAAATGCATTTGTAATGCACCATTCTGTTATATGTTTTTTTAATTAGTTCTTTAAATAGCCTGTAACCCAAAAAATAAATAATTTTAAAATCATATTAAAATTTCAATTCTCATAAGAAAGGAATTGTTTATTTTTTATTTTAATAAGTAGCGGAGGATTTAACATTAACAAAATTATGTTTACGTAATGATTTGACTGCGCTTATTTCATTTTTTTTACTTGCAAAAGGGTGATGTCCTGAGCGTGCAATTTAAATTAGTTTCGCTGCAGATCCACAGGTGGCGCTACTAAACTTTTACATTCGAATGGTGTCAGTGAAAATTTTAGTTATTAATTATATCTTTTTGCTGATGTCGTTGGATCAGTGGTGTCGTCGAGGGGGGACGCGGGGGGACAGCGTCCCCCTACCTCTTTATTTTCACTCAAGCGTCCCCTCACCTTTAATTTCCAGGGAGGACGCGAGATCGCGAGGGGACGCTGAGCTTCCTAACTTATGTAATATTCAAAATAGGCACTCATTAGTAAATTAACAGCTTTATGAAATAAGACAGAAGCTTTTAAAACTATACATAAAGGCTGCTTGCTACTTCTACTTTAAATTCGTGAAAAAAAAGGGGATTCCCTGATTCTCTCAAACAACAATTAACAATCGCAGGATAATATTACTCGTCAAAATAAGCGCGTTAAAATATGAGTAAACGGGAACTACATAAATACAGAGAATTATTTTCAGCTGTGCTGGCCTGCGTTGGAAATAGGTGTGGGGCGGGTTTCAAAAATCATCATAAGTTTTGAAATCAAAATATTTACACTGCTTGTACTGATTTTTTTTTTTTTTTTTTACAAAGCAGTGAGACCTTGATATTATTAGCAGACGCGTAGCTAGGGTTTTCAGCGCCCGGGGACAACTGAAGATTTTGTGCCCCCTTTGCCACTGGAGGCCTAGGGGCCCCCCTCAAGGGAAATAGCTCCCTGGCCTAAAAAAATTTTTATGCTTACAAAATGATAAAGAGCTCTAAAAAGCAGCCGCTTTAACTTTCATTTCTGTTGGCGACCATTCACTTCTAAAGGAAAAATGGGACAGTTTGGCTTCGCAAAATTATTTTTCTGATTTCTCACGCACTCCTGTGCTACATTGGTCCTTCCCTATTTGGTTTGCGGTGTTCCCACTTTTTTGTCAAACAAAATCACACGTCTTCAGCTCAAATAATATTCTTTTCGCATCTAAAAAAAGAAGTAATTTAACATTCATTTGGCGCCCCTTGACGCTGCGCCCGGGGACAGCTGTCCCTCCTTGCCCCCATCTAGCTACGCCTCTGATTATTAGAGTAAAAAAGTTGGGGGACAATGAACGTCCTCTTTCGTCCCCCCTAGACTTCACCTTAAAAAAAGTAACTTTCCTTTTGGTATGCAATATCGAAAAACCTACAAGCATATTAAACATTTTCTTTCACAACCATTTGTTTTCTCGTCATCGCTTCAAACCTTTTGCATATTCAAACTTTATGCATTACGCTTTTTGTTAAACAATTTCAAAACCAAATTAATGTAAAAAAATGTTGGGATTACAAATGATTATCTGTGCAAAAACTTGTTATGGCACGGCACAAAATTGCGGTGTAAATTCATTTTAAAATGCCTTTAGCACTTTCAATTTATTCAGCTTTTTTTTTCTTTTTTGGTGATTATCAGGCCCGAAAAATACTTCAGGGTTTTTTTTTAGTTTTGATTTTTTTTCAAAGACAATTTTATATAAAACTAAAAAAAATTATAACCACATAAAAGGCCTATATTTTCAGTCAGAAAAAAAATTCAATAAGACTGGAACGAAGCAAAAGCAAACTGATTTTTCTCAGTCCCACGCTTTTCCATTTATTTCCTATTGTTGACAAACTTTGCTATTGCCAGCTAATTGAAAAGATCTACATGGGGAGTGGGAACCAGCCGAATAGCTTTTCTCTGTCCTGACCCCACATGTTGCCACAGTTCACCAGGTAGCCAATACCCAGTTGAGTATTTTATGCTGTTTCCAAATTGCTGCTTGCCCTGGGCTACAAGGCTTCTATCACCCGACCAGAAACCATTTTGAGACAAATAAACCATGCTGTCCCTGTCCTACGGTCCCTTCAAGATAATTGTTTTCGTTCTTCGTGATCGTCGGTTTCGAGAGAACCCCCTCCCCCAAGCCAAAAAAAGAAAACAGATTCGTAGAAAAGTCTGGAGATATGGGTCTGTTTCAATTGTTCTCGGAAACCAATACTGTCTACAACTGCTGAAAGACAACTGCAAACTAAATTCTAAAAGTGACTGACATAACGCACAAAACTATAATCTGTCTGTCCTGGTAGTGGTACGCTACTCTATCCATTGATCACTCATTATAGATCGAACAAGCAACTTCTCAAAAAGCAGGGGGAAAAAGAAAAAATGAAAAGATTTAGGCAACAAAATCTGTTGGAAACATTATTAACCCCTTCCAAACGCAGAAATACTAGTACGGAGTTATCAACTGAAATAAGAGATGAAACATCCAATCAAAGTGAATTGTAAATACTTTTCTATGATTTATGCACTCATGTTTAATAGTTTTCGATTGTAAAATTAAACTGAAATATAATTCATTTTCTTCTCGCTCCGAATTTTAATAAGATTGAGTAGTTTGAATTTTGGTTTGTGTTTTTTCAATTTGAAGTTTCTTTCCTTCCTCTTGGCTACGTCTTTAAATAAGTGAAATATGAAAAGCTGAAAAAATAAATTTGAAGTTAGTTAAAATAAAAATAAATTAACTTTTTTTAAAGTTTTTGCATTGAAATATTGTATTTGAATTAAATGAAGTTTTTAAAATTTCTCAAACTCTTTCTCCTCGGCATGAAATAAATACACACACATAGAAATATGGTGAAAGTCAAGGCCGTATCCAGAGGGGGGGGGGGGTACGGCCCCCCCCCCCCCCCGAAATCCCGAAATTTTTCGCAATGCGGCATATCTCTGAAATTTCCTCGACATAAGTGCTTCAAAGGGTGCCCCCCCCCCCCCCGAAAAAAATTTCTGGCTACGGCCTTGGTAAAAGTTAGCTCCTATTGGCCTCCTAGCAAATATCCCTTTATAAGGAATGAACAGATCCAACGACACGACATTTGGTTGTCCTCGTTTGTTCGGCGCCTATTGATGTCTATGATGTTATGCAAATAAAATACACAAATTGATCTCTGATTTTAATTCAAAACAAAAAAAATTTTTTCTCCCCAATGCATCAGGTATCCTTATGTTACCCGAAAATAGTAAAAACCACTCAGAATAATTTGTATAAGATTACTTCTATGGTTTTTAATGTAATTATTAACATTGTTTCTTGACGAACTGTATAGTTCTTCAAATTTGAACAATAAAAGTTTTTGACGTTTTTTCAGTTTAACAGTTTTAACCTCTGAAATTGAGCATTTGATTAAAGCTAAATTATTGTTTTCAAGTATATGCTCTTTTTTTCACACCGTATTATATATATATATATATATATATATATATATATATATACATATATATTTGTTATTTTGCGCTTCGGTATTTTTACGTACAAGGTGAAGGGTGGTCCAAAATTATTGGGCACATTACATGTTTGTAAAAAAAGGAACAAAATAAAGAATATGAGGAAAAGTATTCATGTTTGAATTGTGTTGCGGAAGTTAATCGAATGAAACATAATCATTTGATACCATGATACCTCCCATTGTGTTGTCTCTCTCTCTCTCTCTCTCCTTTTTTTTTTTTTTTTTTTTTTTTTTTTAAACATGATTTGTGCTCAGTAATTCTTACCACCCTGTATAATGAAAAGAATAGAAATAATTACACTTAGCAAATAGTTTATTACGAGTCACATAATAACTATTAGGGTTGTAATGTGTAACTCCTAAAAATCACGTCTTAACTCTTTATAAGGCTGGTCCAAAATTTCTGGTTTCCTTTTAGTAATAGTAGATCAATATATTTTTTAAAATATAGATCAAAAAATAAAATTCATATTGGTCATTAAAAATTACAATGCTTTTTACCTCCAAACCCCGCTAAAATAGTTTACTATAAATTTTTAAGTTGGTGAATTTTGTGTGAAGTATACTTTAACCACCGCCCTATTAAAGGGTTAAAAAAAGTTACATATTTATGAATATGTGAAACAAAATAAATATGAAGTTGTTTTTAAGTTATTATTTAAAAATTATTGTTTCAATTAATCAAGGTTGAAATATCATAACATATGGTGTTTTAATATTGTTTTTAAGCACTTCAATAACTAAAAAAATTGAAATTTTGTAAATATAAGTATTTTATTTTTGCAAGATAAATGTAAAATTCATTCTTCAGTGGGGAGCACTGCCTGGATTGTTGTTTTTATTAAGAACCGTCGCCCTATTTGCCACCAAAAGACAAACCTAGACTGAATGGCCAGTCATTCCAAAAATTTCCGGGGGTATATATTCAATGCAAATTATAGGAAAAAAACAACAAAATACATAATCACACGTATAAATACAATGCGTTTCCAAAAGTCAAAGGGGGGGGGGGCGATTGACCCCCACTCCTGATTGATCAAATGCCGCGCCTGTTGAATGGAGGGATTTTTTTTTTTTTTTTAACTTTTCCCTTTCCAAAACTCATATGAGTAGCTTCCATTTTTTCCGTTATTTCTCCAATGCAATACCGGCATGGGAGAAATAACAGGGAAAAAATGAAAGTGACTTAGGGGTCACTCCATGCAAAAGTGATCCAAAATCTGAGAAAAAATTTAACTCACTTTTTTTTTATTTTCTTCAAATTTGGCGTATCATCTGTACCTCCCAAGAAAATTAAAAATCCAAATTTTTAGATTTTTATCCTGTTTTGTTTCTTAGTTATTAAACTTTGATTTTGTAAAAAACTCACATTTTTACATGGTATGATTCAACACAAAACAGGCTCATCAACAAATAGAAATAAAAAGTTGAAACAATGAATGCCGTTTCATATGATATGCATCATGACTAATTTTATAAAAATTTTAAATTTGAAAAATGACCTTAAAATTTAAATTTTAAACTTCTCGAAAAACGTATAATGGAAAATTTTCAAAATATTCTCACATATTTCTGTCTATTTTATCATCGATTATGCAAAATTTCAACTTGGGATCTCAATGGGATCATATTTTTTCAACCTTTTAAATGTAATTTGATTTACCAAAAAATGAACATTTTTGTGATTCAAGCTATTTTAAGACGATGGTTCCTTAAAGAGGCGATGATTTAGTTAGTCTGCTAAACACATCTATGTATGCGTGAACAAGCATGGACATGTCTGTGCATGAAATTAACAAGTTCAAAATTTATTTGGGGGGAGGGGGGCAACAAATACATACATATTTTTGTCATATCATAGCTCCCTATTTTAAAGTATTGTTTACAAATAATTCAATAATTATTTAAAAATGAACAAATTGACTTATTTTATGCATTAATAATAATTTTTTTCTGACTTATTCTTTGTTTTCAGACATATTTTAATGAGATATTAATGATATGAAGGGGAAAAAGTATTGAATTTAACCATCTGAAATGGTGAGGGAGGGGCCCAGCTGCCTAGATTTTACAACTTTTGGTTGTTAGTCTTGATTTGCGCTTATTAGCATCCATTAGACAAAGCAAGACAAAAAAAAAAAAAACTACGTAGCTTACCCCCAAGGCCGCAGCCAGAAATTTTTTTCGAGGGGGCGGGAGGCCTAACTTTGAAACACTAGCGTTGAGGAAAGTTTCAGGGAGGATAATTGAGAATTGATAATTTTCATGACAAAAAAAGCTACACTTCAGAGCATTATTTATTTATTTTTAAAGGTATGCGAAAGTTTTTATTATTTTTTTTGCCCCCCCCCCCTTTTTTTTTAGAAGTTGCAGTAATTTTAGGTAAAAAAAGAAACCTTTGGCGTATGGGAAAAAAATAAGTTTTTCTTCAATCATTATACGTCAAAGAGTTTTTCTAAACTCAAAATTGCAAACATAAACGCAAAATTCCTTTTCTTTTAAAACTATGCTTTGAAGTTTGGCTTTTTTAACCTGATATCTAATTCAATAATGTAATCATGCAGCGAAAAATACGGTAATTAACCTAGAAACTAATTTCAAGAAAATAACATTAAAAGATATGTTATCTTTATTTAATTTTATTTAATAGTCATTATCATTGCATTTTCTCTACGTGTATGGTCCTTGGTTTAGTTAATATAGTTATTCACTGACGACGCCAAAAAAAGCAAAATCTTAGTTTATATGTTGCTATGGATATCTATGAACTAATTAACTAGATATTTTGAAACTCTAGTAGTTTGAAATTGAAAGAAAAAAAAATTGTGAAATAACAAAGAGCCGATAACTGACAAATAAGAACTAATTCATGTTTCATTACATTTTCTTAACTACCAGTTTCACTTATGATTTAAGTTTTATAAATTATAATTTAATCTCAAGTTTCAGCACGTTCTTTTTAAAAGTTCTAAGCTCATTCACGGAAGTCTCTCTTGAATGTCGCAAGAGGGACTATGTTTAGTAGCTGACCGAATGGATCTGGCATCATTTTGCAGTTTATTATTCGGGTTGCCAAAAATGTTAGTAAATATAGTTTCCTGTAATATCATTTGTAAAGAAGCAAAATAAATATGCATCACCAAATTAATATAAATTTATAATAAACCATTGTTGATCAAACGGGCAAAATTAAACCACTTGGTTCTAAGGAAAATATAGAAAAACTTTAAATGCAAATTTAGAAAATTTGCACCTAGTTAAAGACATTTTTTTTAAATAGGCAAAGAAAAAATTATATAAACACTAATTAACTAGAGTTTACAATCTGGAAACCAATACAATAAAAATACATTACCTAATTAAAAATAGTATAAAATCAGTCCTTTGGTAAATATAAAAGATAGAATAATTTTTTTATGAAAGGACAGAACTAAACTGCTACTGAAATATGAAGAAATATGGAAACAGCTAAATGATTCATTTACAAAAACATTTATGTCATACCCGAATCGCTCCTTTCAATAAGCATTATTATCACTGGAAATTCCTGAATGTTCAGAAAAAGATACTTAAACTTTCACTCGACTCATCAGATTTTAAAACATTTTTCAAAAAGGAATGTAGTAGATACACGACTTCTGCTTTCATAACCGTGTCTTAATAAACGCTAAGTCATCTGCTAAACATCAATCTTCAGACTTTACACGCTCCTGAATCACAAACTATTATTCAATAGCTCAAGATGCTTATGAAATACATCGTAAGGCGCATTACTGCGCCTACGGCTTTCTTATCAACAGTTAGGTCCGATACTTTAGCCCAAATAAACATTAAATTAGATCACTAGATCTAGAATTACGATTAGCTCAGAATAGCACAAAAAAAAAATCTTATATAATTATGCAAAAATTTGAGCTGCCGTTGTTGGATTCATGCAAACAATTGAATACGGAGAGAAAATTTTGGATTCTAAATATGCAAAAATTGTTGATTCTTTCGAAGATTTATTAATCTTTTTCTTTTTTCCAGAATAACGTCTGTTTTTTTTTTCTTTGGAATAATGTAAACATTTATAAAATAGACGCTCGTTTTAGATTATAAATGTCGTTATATGTAGACATTCGTAGAAAGGACAGAAATTAGGTCTCTTTTATTGATATCATCTCAGTATTTTTCCTTACATCATACGCATTTATATTTATAAATGCCTTTCTCTAGAATGCACCGAGTACAAATCTTCGAGACAAATTTAAGTTGTCGCAGCTGTTTCAAGCAAACAATTCTATTCGAAGAGAAAACTTTGACTGAAAAGTATGCAAAGATTGGGGACTCTTTAAAAAAATTAATAATCTTTTTTTGTTTTTTCAGAATAACGTTCGTTTTATAAATAATATAGTCATTCATAAAATTAATAATTACAAATACATTTCTCATGAATGCCCAGAGCAAAAATCTTTGAGACAAATTTAAATTGTCGCTACTGTTTCAAGCAAACAATTCAATTCGGACAGAGAACAATTTTGCTTCAAAGTATGCAAAGTTTTCCGACTATTTTGAAGATTTATTAATATTTATTTAAGTATAACGTTCAGTTTTTGAACAATGTGGACACTCTCCTTAAATGGACGTACATGTTAGATTATAACCAACATTACAAGTAGACATTCGTAGATTGAATGGTGTATATTAGTTCTCATTTACTAATATACGTAGAACCTCCCATTAAGGGACACTAAGGGGACTGGAGATTTTGTTCCTTAAATATAGGTGTCCCTTCCTCGAAGGTTCATAAATTGATCTATAAACATATAGTGCATTAACGCTATATAATATGTAACCTGTGTTAACATTTGAGCTTAAGTTCTGAAAGTGTCTCATGCCATTTATGCATGCAACATAACAGTCGAAATCGTTGAAATTTATAATTTTACATTGGAAAAACTAACATTATATTGACAAAAATGTCGCATTGGCAAAGTTTTGTAACTTGCAGAAATTTATTTGAAGTAATCTATTAGATCGGTTTGTTTTGTCGTATGAAAGACAGAATAAATTACATTTGGAGAGCATTATGCAGCCAGGGAGTAAGAACATTTGAATAAAAGGGCCAGCGCGAACGCAGTCCCGCTACCAAACATCCAAAGTGCTATGGCAGTCCTCTGCTCGGGAGCCTAATTATTGTTTAAGGCAGGGGTCTCCAAACTACGGCCCGAGGGCCACATCCGGCCCGCGGACAGATTTTGTCCGGCCCGCGGAGAGCTAGCATACTTGAAAGAAAACTCCTTCTAGAGAACATATTTATTTTTTATAGCAAATTAAATTAAGTTTACTGAAGTAATCTATTTTTATGTTGAATAATTATTAATATGACATCTACATTGATATGGTCATGGGCTAACTACTCATAACATTGTTGTAGGTTATTATTTACTAACTAACAAATTATTGAAATGAATCCAATTAACATTTTATACATTTTAAATGAAAAGATAACTTATAACAAGCATAACGACATATGAAATACTAATGAGATTTATGTAATTGAGATTTTCCACTGACAATAGTTTGTAGTTGTGGACTAATTTTACTTGTACCAATTATTAAAAGAGATTTAAGATGCTCATCAGTTAATTTAGATCTGTAAACATTTTTTGTGTACTTCATTTTGGAAAAGGTCTTCTCACACAAATAAGTAGTACCAAAAACAGAAAACAGCCCACGAGCAAATTTATGCAAATTATCAAATTGTGTCAGTGGAAGACACTTATAAAATTCCAACAAAGATAAGTTTTGATATTTGTTCTTAATTATATCACTGCACTGTAGATCAATCATTTCCATTTGAAGTTCCGGGGCTAGGGTTTCAATGTCAGTATCAAAAGGATTCTGAAAAATCTTAATTTGATTCGCAATGGCATCAAAGTCCGAGAAACGAGTATCAAAATTTATTTTCAAAGCACTCAAAGTTTCGATTGCAAAATCGATAGGAAACTCGGTCTCAGTGGTGTGGCTAAATATTTCACATGTTTTAAAATGTGAAAAACATTTACTTCGTAGTTGTGATTGAAACAGTATCAATTTCTTCCGGAATGATTTGATATTATTGTATAAATCAGGAAGATGCTGGTTTTCTCCTTGCAATCTCAAATTCAGTTCGTTCACATGTTTTGTCAAATCAACGTAGAATGCTAACTTCCACAGCCATGCGTTGTTTTGCAATTCAGTAAGAGGACGATGCTTTTCATTCAAAAAAAATTCGATCACTGCTCGAAGTTCAAAAAAGCGCTGAAGGACTTTCCCACAACTAAGCCAACGTACGGCAGTATGATAAGGTAAGTCATTTTCTCCAATCTCTTTAATAAATTGTACGAATTGTCGGTGATTCAGCCCAAAAGATCTGATAAAATTAACAGTTGATATGACTGGTTTCAGAACTTCAGACATATCCAAACATTTTCCGCACAAAGACTGTTGATGAATGATACAATGTAAGACTATTGGTTTTGAACCACCGTCATTTTCTACAGCCTTTGACACAAGAGCGACCACTCCTTTATCTTTCCCACTCATGTTTTTGCCTCCATCAGTTGTAATACATTTCAAGTTTTTCCATCGAAGGTTCTTTTGCTTAATGGCCATTTCAACTCCTTTAAAAATATCTGAACCAGTAGTTGTGCCATGAATACTATACATATCAAGAAGTTCTTCATGCACTTCATAGCTTTTATCTACTCCTCGAATATAAATCAACACCTGAGCAGTATCTGACACATCCGTTGACTCACCCAAGGCCAAAGAAAACCACTCAACATGTCCATTTTTGTTGAACAGTTGAGAGGATATATTTTCAGCGATGTCTTCTACCCTTCGAGCCACAGTGTTTGCTGACATACTGACAGTTTTTAATAAATTTACCTTTTCAGGGCACATTTCTTCGGCTACTGCGATTATGCATTCTTTGACCATTTCTCCATCGGTGAATGGTTTTCCACGTTTTGCAATTTCAAGAGCCACACGAAAGCTGGCACGAGTTGCAGCCTCTTGTTCAGTTTTGAGTTTTGTAAATAAAGATTTCTGCGATTTCAATCCGCGCTTCATAGCTTCGAATTTTTCTGTCCGCAAACTTCCTGTATATTTTGAGTAATTTTGAAAATGTTTTGCTTCATAATGACGTTTAATGTTATATTCTTTGAGAACGGCTATGCTTTCATTGCAAATCAAACATAGCGCCTTGTTACTGGACTCAATTACGAAATACTGAATGTTCCACTGATCTTTGAATTTTCTGCATTCACTATCAATTTTTCGCTTCTTTTCCATTCTACTAAATCACACACAAAAGCAACAATTCAAATAAAAATATTGTTACAAAGATGTCTTAAACTTAAACACGCACAAACACGTTTTAAGGAGGTACGCACTATTTTATTTCACAGCAGTGTCATAGGAACTGACTTGTGGTTGCGCCACTAGCCTTCTTATATATTTCACTTACTGCCATCTAGAAGTGAGTGGAAGACACCAGAACTTTATCGAACCAACGAGATTATTCTGTAAGTGCTATTAGCGCCATCTGTTAGGGATAGAAGGTACTACCTATTTCTGCTTGTGTCCACCAGATGTCCTGTCACGTTACTCCTCATGGCTCGCTCGTACTCTACGACTAATCTAGAAATTACAGATAATGACAGGAAAATTAATAATATGCAGTGTTGCCGTTTTGCGGACTTTAGTTCGATTTGCAGCCTTTTTTAAACGTGGCGTACTTTTTCGGACTTTTTTTTTCATGTAAAAAAATACTCATTCGTTACTTGAGTACTCGTTAGGAACCGAAGTAACGATTACTGAAGAAAAAAGTAATCAATGATTACTTGTGTATTTCATTACTTTTGTAATCAATGATTACTATGGCGATACGATGCGGGTACCCCATTATAACGGATACCCATACGATACAGAAAATACATCAGCTTCCCCGTCGCTAATGGCATCTGGCAAAAAAGTAATCATATTTTACACCACTAGTGGACTGATTCAACTTTTTACCACCGGCAACAATTAATGATAATATGGTTTTGGCCCTTGGAATTTACTGGAGTAATCAATATGGCCCTAAGGCTGGAAAGTTTGGAGACCCCTGGTTTAAGGCTTCCTCAAAGCAAGTTAAATACGCATGGCTTAGAATCGTTCTAAAACATATATTACATTACGCGTTAAAAACTACTGGTTGTTAAAGAAAATGAGTCGAATTTGTTCTTTTATATTGCAATTTATAGCCGAAAATTGCATAAAAGGGTTATTTTCTATAGGAAGAAATTCTCGCATCGTTTCGAGCTTGATACAATTAAAAAGCGCATAAGAAATACCCCAGAAAGAGTTTCCCTAAAATTCGAAGCCTCTAAATTAACGAGGAAAGAAGTTATAAGCGTTTTTCTCTATAGTTAGAAAATAATTTTTTCACGATAATTATAACTTTAATTTTTTTTTCTCCAGGGGATTGATAAAGCGCTTGCTTTTTATTGTATTGGAATTGTTACCATGCCGACTGGCTTATGATCTTTTTTTTTAACGAATTAAAATTTATTTCTTGCGGTTTTTAGCATTTTAAGTGCAACCGAATTTTAATTAATTAATTAATTTTTTAGATTTTGATTATTCTTTTTTTAAATAAACGAATTAAAATTTATTTCCTGCTCCTCGAAGGCGATCATAGCTTTATTTTGATTTCCGTATTTTGACATGTATTTTACGAGACCATTATCCATACTGTACAGGGTTTTTTTTTTTTTTTTTTTTAATGTTATACTTTATAGCGATTTCTGTTATTCCAACTTATTATTACTATTTACATTTTTATTTATTTTTTTCTCCAGTGAATTAGCACATATGTTATTTTCCTATTTGAGCTTGGATGAAAGGTTTTTTTCCGCTTTCAAAGCTTTGCTTGCTGCTGTTTGTTTCTGCAAGCTACAAAATTTCGTCTTTCTGTTTTACTGTCAATGAATATTAGATAAAAATTAATTATACAAAAAAATTATTAATTAAAACTATTCTAATGGATTATAATCGTCCTTTTTGTGTGGGTACTTGAACTAAACAAACGAAATGCGTTTGTTTTGTTTTTTTTTAATATTTTTTTTTTCGCTTTGTTTCGTAGCTTTCTTTCTTTTTTCCTTCTTTATTGTGTGTGTTTTGTAAAAAAAAAAAAATCTTAAATGTAGGATCGCTGGTTGATTGACGTGAGTGGCTAATTTTTAATTATGTGGAATGCTATACGTTTTAATAAAATAACATAATTTACACATAAAAACGTTATCGCTATATACACAATGGCGAACCGACTGGTCTTTTCATTTTTTAACTTGGGTACAGCCGTGCGGGTACCGCTAAAATAAAACCATACGAAGAATCTTTAATTTTGTGCAAGAAATTGTGCAAATGATAATACCCTAGTTAAGTGTTATCATTTACAAATTCCTCCTCTTTTTAATTCTTTCATGAATCTCTTATTATTTAAATGTAATAATAAAATCTTCATATAAGTATGTTGTAATATAACGTATGGTTTAAAGTATTTTCAAAACTAGAGTATAAAATATTATTAAATTGTCTACCAAAAAAAAATTGTTTTACACCCATAATTTTTAACCCTTTAACTACCGGAATATATTCACAAATCTGTTTGTGTGAACGACAAAAAAAAGTATCCAAAAATTGCATAAATGGCGATACATTTATTTCTATGTACATGTGTCATGAGTTTCTTGCATGAACTTTCGCCACAGCAAATTTTGTTATTGGCTAACCAATAAAGAAATTAAATTACGTCAATAAATCGCTTATTGACGTTACCCGTACCACAAAAAAGGTTCGCCAAATCGTCTATTAACGTTACCCGTTGTTAAAGGGTTAAAAAGGGTTTTGATTAGGAATTACTGCAACATTTTTTCTGTCCACAACTAGTTAAAATAATGAACAATCGCTAGCTTTTTCATTTAAAAAAATCTTTTTCTCTTTAGTGGTAAAAAATGTTAGGTTAAAGAGTATGAAACAAAAAAAGCACCTGTGACACTGACGTAAAAACTGCTGAATTCCAAAAAGTGTCTGAGAAACAGCTGAGGCGGGCAGCCACAGCGCGTCTGCAAATTGCAAAATATACGATATAACTTGAGACGAGGACAAAAATTGAATCGTTTATTTCGAGAAGGTAACATCTCTATTTTGAACAAGAAGTTCCGTCTAGAACTATACGAGCCTACTTTCCCGTATACACCAAATTCAAATTTATAATCTAGCTATCTCTTTCTCTCTCTTTCTTATTTATCTTTAGTTCTAACTATTGAAAATATACCTTTTTCAACGGATAATACATATTCATTCACTCACTCATTCATTCTTTCATTTATTCAGCCATTCATTCATTCGTTACCTCATTCAAGTGTTTATTCATTCATTTACGCATTCATGTATTTATTCACTCATTTATTTATATTTTCATTTATTCAATAATTTATTCATTCATTCTTTTCCTCATTCATTTATTCATTGATTTATTCTTTTACTCTTTCATTTATTCATTCATTCATTATTTCACTCATTGAGTCACTGAGAAATATCCTTGAAAATCCCGATCAAAAAATTTCATAGCAAAATAGGCTCGTAAGTTCTGGATAAACTTTCTATTTCTACATGTTCTACGTTATAAGAGCTTTCCGATAAAGTTTGTTCCAAGCAAATCGGTCCGTTGGATCAGGATTTATATAGGGTTGAAATTTCCCCGTAAGCTCTGTGTTAATTTTTTGAACTGTTCAAAAATGTACAAAAACTGTTCAAATCAATATTTCACGCCGAGAACTCCTTTCAATAAGCTTGCAATAGGAACTTGGCTCTTGTGCCCAGAGTTTACAGAATTTGCTTCAATTTTGTCCATAGGCGATAATGTTAAAATTTTTTGAACTGTTCAAAATTGAACAAAAAATTGTCCAAATCAAAAAGTAAAATATAGAAATGAGATGTCCTCGCCGAGATCTTTCGAATGCAAAAAGAATTTTTCCAATCGGACAATTCGTTCAAAAGTTATTAGGGGGGGGGACAGACCGACAGACCGACAAACCGACAGACAGACCGACAGACAGACAGACAGACACACTTTTTCCCCATCTCAATACCATACTTTCAAATTTTTTATTTTTCAATCTTTATTTAATTACTTCACTTATTTTTGACTTTTCTTGATTTTTAACGATATTTTCACGATACATTAAGCCTTCTTTCATGCTTTATTATTATTTTTTTTTACTTTTACGGGAAAGTAGGCTAAAAAGAAACGTCTCTCAGTATTAATTTTTACGGCAAAATTTATCAAAAATAGTTTTTATTTACCAATATTGCATTGCTATTATCTGCTAAAATAAAATAGTAAAAGATCAGGACACGTAAAGTTTTCCAAATGTTCATAAGCCCTTTTTTTGTCGCCTGTAAAAAGTTTTGTTTTTAAAAGAGTTGTTACTCTTTCAAAATGCACGATTCAATTAAGCCATTAAGGAGCCATTCATAAATGATGTCACATGATCCCTGACGTACTAAAAACTGGGAACAGCACGAACGCAGACCCGTCACCCAAAAATTTGGCGAACCAACCTAGCCCAATTTGAGGCAGTAGATCGCCCGATTACACCCAGTATTATTTTTTGTTGTACCAAATACTGGTAGTTAAAATAATTTCTCCTAATATTGCAGGCAAGAATAGCAATTAGCCATCATTTTCGCCCAGGATCCCCAGCAGAGCAGATAATAGAAGCGGCTAACTATTTGCACCCAAAAAATGAATGACCATCTTTTATTTTCTCAAAATGTTATTACAGTAAAACTTCTGAATGAGGGACACTAAGAGGACTGGAAATTTTGTCCGTTAAATAGAGGTGTCCCTTTCTCGGAGGTTCATTAATTGATGCATACATGAGTGTATTCATTTGGTTTAACTTAATAATGAGCGTGTATTATCATTTCAGTTTAAATACTGAAAATATTTCATGCATATAAAATATAAGCTGAAATTTATTAAGATTTAAATTTTTTTCTTTGAATAACTAAAATTTTAGAAAGAATGTCGCATTGTCAAAGTTTTGTGACTTATTTGAAGTTATCTATTTGATGGGTTTGCTATAAAGTATGCAATTTGCAACACAGTATAAAGTACGTTTGGTGTACTTCTGCAATCCTTGCATAAAAAACTTGTTGGTAGACGGGTACTGTCTGTAAATGCTGAGCCCACATGTATTCCATCGTTCGAAAGAGGGAAAAGTCTGCACAAGTAGCTTTTAGCAAGCACTTTAAAGTACACTTGTTTCTTTGTTCATGCTTCTAGGACTCATACCAACTTCCAGAAATTAATTTTTAGAAAGAAAAAGACAAACTTCAGCTTCCTGTAAATTTTTCTGATGCATATAACTTGAATTTTGGGAATTGTTCTCTGTGAATGCGCCTTAATTAGAGGTGTCCTTTAAAGGAGGTACTACTGTATATTCAGTTTTCCCCTTACGTCATAAACATTTACATATACATATGCATTTCTTTAAAATGCAATATACCAGACAATTTTTTAAAAAATTTTCGACGAAACCAATAGAAATTCTTTTTTTTTAAAAATAAGTAAGAGACTTTTTGATACATTTGATTTACAAATGAAATTTTAGTTTCCAGTTCTAAAGTGGCTAACGTTTTCAAAATATTTTGCTTTAAATTATCTTGTTAAAAGCTCAGAACATGTGTACTTAAGATTGTTTTAATGTGTTTTTTTACCAAGTTACTGTTTTTGTTTTTTTGTTTTTTTTTTGTCTTGCGATTATATATTTATGAGCTAAGTTTCATCTCAGACAGTGCATTTCTAAAGTGTATAATATAATTGTCCTCTTTCGTATTTATTTTTGTGATTTCAATCACTTTTATTTAAATTAATTGATATAATATTTATCTATCGTTTAAACTTATCAATTCTTGGTTGCTAAATTTTGACTAAATATTTATTTCATAAAGCGAGTTATCTTTTATTACGCGGATAATAATGCATTAACTCTTCTTATCACTAAAATTTAAATTAAAGAAAATTTTGAAGCAACGGAGGCAATTCACCGCTACAGGGACTTATGAGCGATCCTCGTTGTCACGTGATATCCGCTCTTTGTTTACAAAAATTTACAATTGAGTTCTACGTGGAGTTCACTATCTTAAAATTAATTAGACTATTTTCACAGCTTTTTCTGATTATAACCCAGTATTTACATTTAAAGAAATTTATTAATTATTACAATAGTTATAGTGTTGTATTTAGTGTTAATTTTATATAATGTAGATGAACCTTATTTAGGCCTAGTTTTTAATTAGATTTGTCGAGCTCGATGTAAAGCGATGCTACGGTTTCCTTTGTTTACACTGCTTTCATCGGTGCCACGTGACCAATGACGGTGCTTGAATTACCTCCATTGATATATTTAGTGAAAATTGAAACAAAACCTTAAAGTATTTTCTAGTTCATGTGCTCTCGAAGATATAATAAGAATACTTTCGATTTCAAATCAGGTGAAAACAAGCTATTTCTGGAAAAAATTGACCTAACCACGCTGATTCAAAAAGTTCGTTAAAATCCGCTGCTTTCTCCATTTGGAACCAGTAAACATGTATTACTCTTTCACAATAAGTGAAAGATTACTAAATGTTCTGGAAGGAAATTGAAGGTGATATTTATAAAAGCTTTAATTTTAAAATTAAAATATTGAATGCTAGAAAAAAAAAGCTTTATCTGAAACTGGTGGTGAATTATGGTGATAAAAATAGCACTTTTGATGTTAAAAAGACCTTCAAATGAATCAAAGATTTTGTAGAATTCTGTAGAATTTTTTTATACAAAACCATCATGAATAATTTTGAAGTGCCAACTTTAACAATATCTACGGAGGGAAAACCACACACATCCACTTTCTTTCTTTAATTTACTTTTCATTTATTCATTACTTTTCTCTCTATCGGTATTAGTGCACTCTATAAAGATAAAGGATAGAAATATTGAAGTTCAGACCCTTCGTTAGTTGGTTCATTTTTTTATTTATTAATTTATTCCAACGGGGCTGCATATGGTTGCTAACCATTTTGCAGAAATAGAGCATTCCCCGGAAATCGGCATGCATTTTTTCAAGTAGCACCACTGTCGGCGGATGCCATTAGCACTCTGAGAATTTAGACGCTCAGTTCCGCCTAGATGGCATCACCTGAGCTCTAATTGATGCAGATTGCACTAGGAATCTAATTTAGCCGAGAACATCCAAGACAAATGTCTACTCAAGGGATCTTTTACATACCGCATAATCATACGGCATGGGGGCAGACGATTTTCTGCATCTTGAAAATCTACCGACTTGGGCCTGGTTTGAACCTGCGATCTTGGGAGTACGAGGCCTGCGCCTTACCATTACGCCACCCTGTCGACGTTAATTGAATATGAATGTGTGGGTAATACAAGAAACTGTGACATTAGTTTTTCTCCACTTAAAAGGTGATTTCTGGTCAAAATGAGGGGTCTCGAAAAATTTACTTGCTGTCAACAAAAACTTTTCTCAGTCAAATCCATTGTCGAAATATCTTGTCACTTTGAAGCGTATTTAGCAAGTACAGTGTGTGCAGCATCTCTGAAAAATTCATTTCAATCATCAAAAACCACAGTCCATTTTCTGTTAATTCCATCCGACATTCACTGTGTCAAGTGCAATTGGAGATTTTAGACCCACGTAAACTGTTCTTGAGTATGCAATTGACACATTGCCGACGTTATCGCGTAGATGGTTATGCAATTAAATTGGTGTGAAGGACCGCTTCTCCCTCTCTCATTTCCTTTTTTAATGGATAACAGACCTCTCAACCTTGACTTGTCGTTGCAAAAGTAACTCTCTAGCAGGCGTCGCAGAAAAAATAAACCTTTCATCCGATAAAGAAGCTTTGCAAACCTCAAAAGTAATTATTTTTGCTCCCGTAACTGCTATATCGTATTTTGATTTCTTCCAAAAATAAAATGTTTTTTCAAATAGAATAGACTACTACATTTCCCTCAGTTAAATATCATACCTGAGGTGCCGCTTTTGACAGATCATACCAGAGATGTAGTTTTTTACATATCCTACCAGAGGTGCAACTCTTTACAGTGCATACCAGAAGTGCAGTTTTTTTCCCTGATCACACCAGAGGTGCAGTTTTTATTTTTCAGATCATACCAGAGGCGCATTTTTTGAGCTATCATACTAGAGGTGCAGTTTTTGAGAGAGCATACTGGTGGTGCAGTTTTTGACAGATCATACCAGAGCGGCAGTTTCATACAGATCATACCAGAGGTGTAGTTTTAAGGATTGATTACACAACTCTGCTAGAAACGATACCGGATGTAACGAAGTATCTATTGATTTTTGCGTTAAGTCTTTTCATCAGCTGGATATTCATTCAATGGCTGAAAACTGGAAATTATCCACCTGGACCTCTTGGACTTCCTGTTCTCGGGCATGGAATGTTCTTGGGGAAGAATCCACTCCTCAGATTAGCGAAATTGGGAAGAAAATATGGAGATATATACAGGTAATTTCATAGCATCTTTGAAATACTTCAGATTTTACACTTATTAACATGTATGATACATAATTACTAATGCATTAAACTTATTTGTTGAAACAAGACTAGAAATTTTTCTGAAAGAAAGTTAACCTACCATTTCTCTGTTATATATTTTTGTATATATATATATATACACATATGTAATGTAAAACCTGGTGAGATGGCGGACTTGAATTTTAGGGGGAAGAGGAGGTGTGAGTACAGCCCCAGCAGCGCAGTGTCTATTTGAATTCATAAGCTTTTTCTCAGAAAACGTATGACACAACATCGTTTTTGTTGTTTGCTTTAAAAATGTAAGGGCTTGAACGTTCATTACTGTTCCTCTGATTTTCATTGTGATGTAAGTACTGCAAGATACGTTTTAGGCAAACGCTTTTTCAGCTATTTTTAAAAATTTATTTGCAGTTATTATTAATATAATCTACTTATTATTTAAAGTATCCCCCATATTGCGCGAACCACCCGCCGTATAAAGAGTGAAACGAAAATTAGCTGTCTTCGCTTTATGTCTGCTGTCGCTTTAAATAACATCATAACAAGGAAATAGTGATGGAAATGCATACATAAAATTCTTTTTATAGTATTCCCCAAAGTTTGGAAAACAATCACCGTTTTCATTATTTTTTATCATGTTTTCAAATCGCGTTCAAAAAATTAGTTTATACTTAGTTACGGGATATCCCATTGCTACTGAGCATATCTTTATATTCAAAGATCATTTTTAACGTTTTAGCTTATATTGCTACAAATTTCTATTTATTTTTAAACGAAAATTTGGTTTATGTTTTTTTTTTTACCGACATCACGAAAAACAACAATTCAAAATTAATTCATGGGCGATTAAAATAGAAATTTGGGTTAAAATTTTAGTGGGGAATTTTTTGAGAAAACCATATTTCGTACAAGAAAGTAAAAAGCGCAAATTATTGTATTGGACTGAGGAAAGCTTTAAAAAAATACTTCACGAGAAACAAAGATCCTTTTTATCCCATCTGTTCATAAGGAGTTGAGAAAAAGTGTTGAATAATTATTTGGGTTAAGAAAAGCCTAAGAGAACCTAACTAAAAATTCTGTAACTCGTGTTCTAATTAAGTTGCAAACTTCGAACTAGTTCTTTCGTCTAAAGAAAAATCAAAGCTCTCGATTGAGATATGATGTTTATATATGCAAGAGGTTTTTCGCCTCCATATTGGGGAATTTATGTCAAAATTGCACCTAAAATTGGAATAAGAAAATAAGTCTTTGCACCGGACAAGAAATGTTTAAAGCATGTTGTTTTATTTTAACCTGCAATAAATTTTTCTACCACTAACATTAACAATAAAAATTTCATGTATGAAAAAGTGCATGGATCGTTCAAAGATTCTCCTTGAAATTTATCAAAGCAATGATATACCCGTAGGGGGAGAACTAACGTACTTTTAGTTATTTCTAAACACAAATGCAGATCAATAGTTCAGACGTTTCCCGATTATTCCAAAAATGTCTTGCGTCGGAAAAGAAATGCTTAAAACCTGTTGGTTGTATGTATACCTATATATATATATATATAAAAGATAGATAGATAGATAGATGGATAGATAGATACAGCTAAATACAAAACGTGCATTCAATACACATGTGTTCAATTATCTTTCGGATTTTCTCCTTACAACGCTATATATATGCTTAAGTGAGTGAGTTAAATAACCTTCTGTTGAATAGATAGCAAGACACTTAGCCTTGAAGCGATATCAGACATCGAAATCACAATTTTTTTGCGATTAAAAACATTATCGCAGATATTTTCGTGTTTCAAACCGTAAAAGCAACAGCTATTTTTTCTTCGTAAGAGTGCAATTCTATTGCAATATCTCCTCAATAAAAGTTAAATATCAATGCTCATGCTTTAACCTGTAGTCGCTCATCAACAGCTTTCAAGAAAACGCTACAATGTTAAACACAGTACCGGATACTACGAAATATCTTTTAATTTTAGCACTGAGTCTTGTGATTTACTGGATAATCTCACGATGGTATAAAACGAGAAATATTCCTCCTGGACCAGTCGGGCTGCCTGTTCTTGGCTATGGACTGTTCTTAGGGAAAAGACCAAATGTCGTATTGGGGAAACTTGGAAGAAAGTATGGAGACATATTCAGGTAAATTTACTGAAGCTTTTTAATAAATTTATACAAATATTCAATGTACTCAATACCTTTCGGAAAATAATGCTGATTTGACACCAATGTTGAGAATAACGAAATCTTTGTACTCATATTTGCACATGATACTTATCGCCACAGAAGAGAGAAGCGTTTAATCATCTTATGATAGAGACAATAAAAGCTACTGGAGCATTAGACTTCTTATCTTTTGTTTACTTCATAATTTGACATTTCAATGCAGTATCGCGTCACGTTTCCTCTGAAAAAGTTCTTTCTTTATATTATCAAAAAATATTCAACAAACAAGAAGTTCCTCCACAACTTACTTTCCTATGTAACACAAATTCTGTAGAATCAGCTAAATCTATCTTTTAATAGGCTTATCCTGTAAACTATTTCATGAACAGTAAAACCTGTAAAGTTGACTACCTGTCTAAGTTGACCACCTTTGTAAGTTGACCACGTGTCTAAGTTGACCACTAAAGTGCTGCACCGCAAGTGGTCAACTTGCACATGTTTCACTGTATACCGTTTTAAAAATTTAACTTATTTTCTTAAATAAAAACACGTTTCTTTGATGTTAAAAAGTAGTCAATGTAAAAAAGATGTAAAATTCCAAGTGTTGGACGTTATTTTTCATTATATTCCAACCATTAATGAGTTTTTAATTCGAAAAACTTTAACCCTTTCTAAGGCCATGGTAATTATACTTACCACCAAATTCGTCAACTTATAAATATTTACAGTAAGCTATTTCACCCCCTTTGGTTGGCAGCAATTTGTAGTAAAGACTGTATGAAGTATATTTGCCACCAAACGTAAAAATTTTAAACGTGTAAGGCATACCAACCCACCATACTGCATATACCATCGAGGGTTTCGCAGACTACCCCATACCGGGTGCGACCGCAACGCAATTCCATCCGTTATTCCTCCCACAAGCTGTCAGACAGCTTAACAACCAGACCGGACACAGGGACCGGACTGGCGAGCATTGCCTCCCTTCTCTACCGTCCCGGTGTCGCAGTCACACTACAAAGTGAGACTAACATCAGCCGGGAGCGAATCGGTGGTGATTTAGCGTGACCCAGTCAGCGCCACGGGGAGGCCACCACCGTTACGGACCCCAAGGGGTGGGGTAAAAATCATGGTAATTTTATTGAATGAGCTATATGAATTTCTGTTTTGAAACTAATCTAAAGCCTAAAAATATTTTTTTTAAAATATATATATATAGATAAGCGATTTTGTAAAAGATCCCTTGAGTACACATTTGGCTTGGATGCTCTAGGCTAAATTAAATTCTAGAGCAATCTGCATCAATTAGAGCTCAAGTGTTGCCATCTATGGGAAACTGAGCGTCAAAATTCTCAGAGTGGTAATGGCATCCGCCGACAGTGGTACTACTTAGAGGAATGTATGCCGATTTCCGGGGAATGCATAGGTCTGCAAAAAGGTTAGTAACCATATGCAGCACTGTTGGAGAAAAAAAATGACCCGTTAAAGGGTTAAGTTCAAGCATTTTGTTTTCCAACCTTTAATTACTCAACAACTCGAATTTATTATTTTATGTGTTTAAAATGCACGCATTTCAAGATTTTAAATTTATTTATTTATTATCACCATACATCACTTATCACATTAAAAAATAGATTAAATAAAAATGGAACAATAAAAACTAGAAATCATTTCCGTTAAAAAATTAAATCGTTTGCGACTCTTTATTCTACGTCAGCGGTCGATAAACCGCTACCATATTGGGGGCTGTGTGGATGCTTGAATACGGCTTTTACATAGTATATAAATATGATGCTTTATTGATTATTTAATAAATGTCATTAAAAATGTTTATTAAACTCTAACTATAGCTTTTTACAAAAATGTCCCGTCTTCTTCAACGGTTTTAATCTCTTTAGCTTTAAAAGTTTGCAGACGGTGAAAAATAAAGATATTTCACTTTTCTGAATCAATCAATGAATCACATACCTACGTCAATGTCGACGTATAAACATATGGTATTTTTTGTTAATGCCTAATTTTCTATTTTTTGAAACTTAAAAGAAAAAAAAACCTACAGGAAGCCGCTATATTTTTTAAAACTTTTGTTCGATATAGAATATTTTACAGAATATAATTAGTAGCTCTTTTTTAATGAGAGGGTTTGAATTTCTCTGGTGGACGCTAAAGCAAAAAAAAAAAAAAATCAATTTCTCAAAAATTACGACTAAAAACAGCAAATCAAAAGTTCGTCATCGTTTGCACGTTCTACGTCAACAGCTCTTTCCAATAAAAAGTGTTCGAAGAAAATCAAAGTCTGGATCAAAGCGAGGGTGACGCTGGGTGCAAAAGTTGTCTTTTAAACATACTAGTATATATGCAAAATTATTTCGATTTCAGATAAATTCGTCCAGTGCCCCCCAAAGCACTTAAATACGCACTAAAAACTGATTTTTATGAAAATTCGAACATAAAAATGGATTAAACTAGGTTTTACAGGGAAAAACTATAGACATTATTAATCTTCAAAAGGTATGAAGATTTGAAATTAATTTAGAACTTCAACACATTTCCATAAATAGGAATTATTCACATGCTTGTTGAGCTTGAGACAGCAGAAGATATGAATATATTTCAATTTTTTAAAATGTGTAAATTATTATACTTTTCTCACAACTCTAGTTTTGGTACAAAGCGACAAAACTAATTTCAAAAGAAAGAAAAAAAGCATAAATTTACATCAAATTATAGCCGACAGGGTGGCGTAGTGGTAAGGCAGCAGGCCTCGTACGCCCAAGATCGCGGATTCAAACCTGGCCCGAGTCGGTGGATTTTCAAGATGCAGAATATCGTCTGCGCCCATGTCGTATGATTATGCGGCATGTAAAAGATCCCTTGAGTAGACATTTGGCTTGGATGCTCTCGACTAGATTAAATTCCTAGTGCATATTGCATCAATGAGAGCTCAGGTACCGCCATCTAGTGGTAACAGAACGTCAAAATTCTCATGCGGCGAAGCTACCACACTCATTGGGGTGCCGCTGAAAGAGATGGTACCACTACTGGGGAACGCACAAGGTCTGCAATGGTTGTAGGACCTAATACCTATACCGCAGCCGCATTGGAAAGAAAGAAAAAACATCAAATTATAACTTTTAACTGGAACGCTGGGTGATGTGTATGAATTTCAATTAAAAAAATGGTGTAAAATTACATGCGAAAACACAACTTTCCCAACCTGCGCCGTAAGTCGTTTCGAAAGAAAGGTTTCTTTTGTACAGTTTCCCTCCACTCTATTATAGCACATCCTTCAAAACTAATGTATGTAGCACCATCTTCTCACAATTCTTGTAACGCAAATTTGAGTCACTCTTGTTAATTAGCGCAAAAAAAGAAAATACGTTTGAATGAGACACGTAATTCTGTTTACCATTAAACCACCAAAACGCTTTTTAAACTGTTTTTTCGTTTTATGTACTCACAGAGATTCTAGTATTTATGAAGGATAAATTAATTTATAATCAGAGCTACCAGTCATATATATATATCGTTTTTATAAATAAATACTGTAAACACTTTCCGCACATTCGAGGACTGGTCGGTGGAGGGTGCGGGCGAGCGGAGATTTTTTCAATTGAATAAGAGTTCGAAAAAAGGAAGAAGTTCCAAGCAACGATGTCGAAAACGAAGAAACTAAAGAAGGAAGCCCCGAGTCCAGTGGACAGAAGTGCCGAGGCCCTTCTCAGGGCCGGCGAGGTAACACCCGTCAACGCGGCCTCAGCACCGGCGAGGAGAACGACTCCTACGCCACCTGTGCATTTGGAAGAAAACTGGTTGATACCAAGTTACATGATTGGCCTCGTCTGCAAAGTCGAATCGAAAAAGAGAGTAGTGATACAGCCTTATTGATGCTCAAAGCGGTAATCACAGTCAAGTTAGCTTGGTTCCGAGACAACGCACATGAAGGGAATGAAACCAACCTGTACGATTTCCAAATCTACTGCAGCCTCGCCAACGCCCTGGTCAAAGTCAGCACTAAGCTTGCTACCTATGAAGCGGAAGACGATTATAAGGATCAAATTTCCCACCTTAAAGACCAACTTGAAAAGGAATGCGTTAAGCTACGTTCCGAGGTACACAAACTCACCGAAGCACTCAACGAAAAGGATAAGAAGCCTCCCCCAAAAAATTTGAAGAGAAGACCAGTAGTCATCTTAAACGAAGGTAATCCAGCTTACGCATTAACTAAGATAAAGGGAAAACACAATGAAAACTATGAAATTAAGCTTGTTAAAGACGAAGTAAAAGTGTACCCCTCTACTGAAGACGGACACCTAGCGGTCATCCGCTATGCCGAAGAGTGCAATAAGGAGTACTACGCTCCAAGGTTTGATCAATGCCCGCCCATCAAAGCTATTTTAAAGGGACTCCCAACCAACTTTGATCCCAAAACCCTGGAAAAAGAATTAGCAGCACAAGACAGAAAGCCTCTCCAGATGAAGCAATTCCGCGGGAAAAATGGACCTTTGCCCATATTCTGCGTGCAATTGCCGCACACTGAAGAAAACTTGAAAATATTCAGAGAACCCCTCACTATAGACGGTTTCGTCGTCAAGACGGAAAAAATGAGACGCAGAAATGGCCCCACCCAATGCTTCAGGTGTCAGCGGTGGGGTCACAACTCCTACGCATGCAACATCAGAGAGCGATGCAAATACTGCGCAGGCAGCCACCGATCCAAGGACTGTCAGCAAAAAGAAGGCCCATCGCAGTGCGCAAATTGCCACGCAACGCACCCGGCGACGAGTTTAGACTGCCCAAGACACCCCCAGAACCGAGCTGCCAAGAAAACGGCGCCAGCCAGAAAATGCCCCACTCAGATGCAAGCCCCCAACCACAAACGACCAAATGACTTACTGACTCTCCTGAAGAAAGCCCTTCAAGAGTACGAAAACGAGAGGAATTGACGATCTTTGTTTCACCGAGCCCCGGCTCATCTTTTTTCTCCTACCTTTCCCTTCTCTGCCCTTCGGGGACCAAGATGTATGCCTTCGGGCACTTGATGACCATACCATTGACTCCTCCCAAAGGATATCCGGGTAAAAGGCCCCTTCAGGGCCTGATCGCCCATCTGCAAATCTAGGTGATGATGATGATGATTCCGCACATTCGAGTTGCCCTTCAATTGACTTCCATTTTCATAAAAACTTCCTCACTTGGAGGGAAAGTCACTGCAGTAATTTTTCCGTGTTTTCATTTTACCGTTGTTGTTTAGGGGTTCTAAGATATTTTTGGCTTATCTCATGAGAAAAACATGATCGTCGCTCTGAATAAAGTATAAGCATCCAATCTGGTTTATTCTTCAAATGTTAGGGTGGAATTATTTCGAAAGAATGCAGTAGTTTCTCATTCACTTTAGAAGCTGATTTTTAAAACTTTTCAGAATGTATAGAATAAACCCTATTACTAACAAAACTTGATAACAATTAGACAATCTGAAGTACAATTACATTGTTCGCAATGGTATAGTAAAACTATACAGTTTTGACACTTGGACGTTTCTGCGCATGGTTGAAAAGGGCGAATCCATTCGTGTTTAAGGGAAGTTCGTTTTGCGGGTACGTATCACGAGAATCAGAATGTTGTTTTCTCTATCAAATTTACGCATTGGTATTAAGCTAAGTGTCCACTTGAGAGAAAATCTCGAGATTAGTTCCGAAGTGTTGTCCATTTGAGATCACTTACGCTCTCGAGACAGCTGTTGGAGACTCGACAGACACTGCAATCTCGAGATCAGGAAATTTTGTGTACACTTGAGAGTTTACTCTCAAGTCTCAGTCAATTCTGTGACTTGGTTGATAGAGTTTAGATTTATTTTTCTCACTTTTTTTCAAAATGAATTCACGCCAAATCCTAGCCTTTCTAATTGTGCATAAAATTATGAAAAAAACGGGAAGTGAAAAAAAAGGCTTGCTGGGTAAGAAAATGGGTGGCTCGACGAAATGTAATGGGAGCTTCTTCAACACTTGTGAACGAGTTGCGGTTGGAAGATGCACAACAGTCTTTCGTTGAATTTCATTACCATCGCAATTTTCGAATTTCGAAGCAAATTCTTCGTACATTGCCATTTTTTTTTTCGCGATTTTTGTACAATTTGTGTTTCACGTTCCATAAAAACTCTTTCTCCTCATAAAGTTCTATTAATTTAAAAACTTCCTCGTCGGTCCACTCGCGCTTATATTCCTTTATTTTATTATTCATGCTAGAGTATTTAAATTTAATAATGAAAACTAGATTGATTGAATAAAAAGTCTCAAGTCGGGGTCTCAGCTCTTCAGACAATGGCGGAAGACTGGTGACTAAGTCTCGAGAGCAACAATGAACATGTCCACTTGTGACTCATGCAGTGTCTGATATTCGCATCGGTTTGTCTCTGAGAGTGCTCTCAGCCGCATGTCCATTTGTGAGCCTGGTCTCGCGACTGCTCTCGAGACCATTTTCTCTCAAGTGGACACTTAGCTTAAGACATGAACTCGGAGGAAATAAAGCGCGCTAAACAAACTAAACCGAGATCAGAATGCGACATATTCCTTATATACCAACACTTTCTTCCTAGAACAGCGGTTCCCAAGCTGTGGTACGCGTACCACTGGTAAGCGTGCAGGCAAAACAAATCTATCTATAATCTATTAGTGACCCTATTCTCTATAATAAAATTATATTCTATATAATAAAGTTATATTAGCAGTGGTACGCAAAATGGTTTGCAAGGAAACTGGTGGTACGCAAAACAAAAAGATTGGGAACCGCTGGCCTAGAACATGCATGGATTCTTCTTGGCACTCTTGCTGGGCAGAGCTTTTTGTTTGCCGGTAGGACTATACACTCGTAATGCTGTAGAAATGATTAAAAATGCAGTTTTCATTTGAAAATGAAATTTTATTCAAAACTTTTTTCATAAATCAGTCGTGAATATTCACAGAAAAATGTTTGAGAGATTAGAAAAAAGAACAATGTTCAGTAAATTAAAACTTAATAGCAAAAAAATCAGATAAGGTACAATAAAAGCTTGATAGCTAGGTATAAAGCAGTTTCATACAGCAATTCATACTCCGTGAAGAGGAATATAAATCACAACTAACGTGCTATAAATATTTAAATATTCAGTTTATTTAGTAGTAATTGTGTTCCCCAAAAGCACGTTACATTACGTTTATGCTGATAGTTAAACTTGAATCAAAATACCACTTTAAATGTTTAAACAAATGCACTCTAAATTGAAAACGAAAGGCATTAGCATTTCTAAGACGAAGTTTTAAAAAACTCAAGACAGTACTATACAACGGAATGCATCAGAAAATGATGGTAAAATCTTCAGAAATTATTGTAAAGGTGCTCTAATAGAGGGAGAGAAGAGAAAATTCCTTAAAAGTTATCTGAAGAGACAAACCGTATGTCTAATTTTCTTTTAGATTTAGTATACAAGCCGAGTACATATAACTTACTTAGTACGGTAAGCAAATGCTAGGTTTGGGGGGGGGGATGCATTTATTATAATTGCCTCTCCTAGTGGACCACTAAGTGTTTTCTAAGGACCACTGGCTGACAAACACTGATCTGCAAAGAGGCTTGTGAAAGTAACTGCAATAGAGTTATTTAACTTTCTGCAACACAACAATTATTACTTTCTTTTTTCTTTCAGTTTTTACACAGGGCCACAACTTTTCATTTGCATTTCTGAATACCATTTGGCAAAAGAAATTTTGAACCATCCTCTGACCTTGTCTCGTCCCCCTCAAGCATTCGCATTCTTAAGAGGATGCGGAGGTATGAAATAAATTTCAGCTTATTTATTTTTCCTTATTTGTTATATGAAATTATTTGTTTTTGAATATAATTATGTATATGACTTTCTGATGATTAGAATTCACTGCTTCGCCATTGATTAATCTCAGTGGATGAATTGAGTTTGTGAGGATGGATAGAATTTTAGTCATACAAGATTGTACCAGCCACTCTAGGTTAAGTCCACCGAACTTAGATGAAGCTAGTCTTTGTATTACAAATGACCGGGAAACGTTATATCAGTTGACAAGGGATTCAACTTCGACCAACTGGCTATGGAAAGAAAGACCTAGGAGAGCTAGTCATCAGCTTTAATATCTTGTCACAGAGAGACTGGTTTCCCCTGGTCTTGCTCATGTGATCTATGTGTCTACCATCGATTCCTACAATCATTTGACAAGGGTTTCAACTTCGACCAACTGGCTGTGGAAAGAAAGAGCTTCCGGAGAGCTAGTAATCATCTTTGAAACCTTTTCATACAGAGATTCGCTTCGCCTGGTCTTGCTCATGTGATCTATGCGTCTACCATCGATTCCTACTTGTGGTATCTAGTTCTTTAAGTTCTTTAGGCTATAACCAAGTCAAACGTAACGTGTGTACATATGATGCTCGCTCTTGAACAACCCATAGATCTTTCTGTTCTCAAACTAAAATACTCCTGATGCCACTTCACAAAATTGCTTAGAATCTAGTGAAAATGTTCCAGCATAAACCCCAAAGACTTCTGGTTTCAAAAGATTTTGCTGAAACTAATACTTTTCAGGTTGTTTATTGTCTGCTATAAAAATAACTAGCATCGCAATTTGACGCATTTTCAAGCATACTTGTATCATGTGGTGACAGATGACACTTTGAGTTCATGTACTTAGTAAGCCTGTCAAATTTTTGCAGAATTATGTGTGTAGCTAGCTTAAACTGGTGCAACAGTCATTTGGAATATAATTCCATATTACAAAATTACAAATGACTAATGTGCCACAGAATGCATGCACTCTTTCTTACTTGCATTCAACCACATGACGCCTGCCTCTAACGCCGGTTATTTATTTAAAAAAAAAGCTTTAACATTCGAAATGTCTCTGGTGCGCTCATTGTTTTATAATATCGTGGAAACGTTTATGCAATAATTTGGTCATTCATCTTTTCCTCTACAATTTCTCACAATTCCCACACACACACACAACCGTAGGACTTGAGCACAGAAGTCACCAGGAGTACCACGACACCTCCCCATCAGCTCAGACGATGAGCACTAATGCAAAACGAAGCAAATTTTTGCGTTTAGCTTCATTAGTTCCATGCGTAAGCTGTTTAATAGTAGTAGCTATATTATAGTAAGCTGCCGTGGGGGCTTTTTTAAGGTTAATTTTTCAAAATTGTCCGTGGGAGAACATCTGGAACCCCCGATCTTCTGCGCGTAATCCAAAACCGCACACCCTCCTGTAAAATGGTGCCTCCCAATTCTAATGCTATACGTTCGCTTGTGCCAGAGTGCACACATTCACTCACACAGACGTACCCACGCAAACACACAGTCACATG
The DNA here is from genome assembly GCA_038502835.1 of Octonoba sinensis. Classification (NCBI taxonomy): domain Eukaryota; kingdom Metazoa; phylum Arthropoda; class Arachnida; order Araneae; family Uloboridae; genus Octonoba; species Octonoba sinensis. The sequence continues at coordinate 49,614,739 of CM076601.1, read as the reverse complement.
CATACAGATACCTACACTGTTGAAATTTGATCACAAAATTACGGTTAAATAGCTGGCAGCAGTCTGTCTATCTAATTAACTGTTAAACTTACGGTTTGGAACATTTTTGTATCTTTACAGTTTCTAAACCATTTAAAATCAGCTTGGTTAAAAAGTCGTAAATACAAAATGTTACGGTTTCATAACCATTTATAGCTAGTATGGTTCCAAAACTGTAAATGTAAGTTTTCACGGTTTTTGAACAATTTACAAATAATACGTTTAAAAGCGGTAACCAAAAAATTTTACAGTTTTTGAACTGTTAGCATAAGTAGCATAATCGATCAGTAGAACTTATGATAACATACTGTAGGACATGGTGGTTAACTATATGCGTAGGATCATCGAGGCGTAGAGATTAGACTCTGGCGACGAGGTGCGAGGACACGGTGGTGCTGGTGGTCTGCCGGAGCCGGGGATAGAACCCAGGACTTCCACGGTGGAAAGCCAGTACTTCCATGCTTTGCAAAATGGTACCTAATGGCCAGGACAGAAGTCGGCTTATGAAGACGTCGAATCGTGCAGCCACAATATGTAAAAAAATGAATTTTTGAATTTATTAGATTGAAACACTGAATGCGCTAAGCATTTTCAGGGTTATAGTTGATATCCAAGATTTTGAGGAGAAGTTATTCTATTTTGAGAGAGATAAAAATGCAATATCAAAAAATAATTAAATGGGTTATGTTTCCACAACCAGTTTATGAATATTACTAACTTCATCTTCTCTTCATTATTCGACTGTTGTAATTAAATGTGGTAAAATAACAATCAAATAAATTGTTATATTACTATTTTTTTACGGAAATTTTTAACAATGTACAGCCAAACATACGCATACAGATAGATCAATTGATGTAATAAGAAGAAACACGTTTCCAAAATGATTTTCGTCGCAAATTCTTTAAACTCCTCTTGCAGGTTTTCCCGGAAAAAATGGAGAAGAATGGACAGAACAGCGACGTTTTGCAGTTCAAACAATGAGAAATTTAGGACTAGGAAAAGGATTATGGGAAACTATGATTCAAGTAAGGATAACTTTTATGTGCGTAAGAGTATTTTTAGATGCTCAGACAAAAAGGTTTGAAACCATTCATAAAGATCGAAACTGAAATTAGCGTAAGGACAAAATAAATCTTTGTAAGCCATAATACAGTGCAATATTAAATGAAAACCGATAAGTTTTAATGCGAAAAACTGTTCAAAAATTTATTTCAACAAGGTAACATGCTTTGATTTGGACAGGACAAAAATTATTTTTGCTTCTTTTGAATATTAATATTTAATTTTAGTTTCAATTATTCATTTATTTTGCTTAGTTTTTCTGCTTAAAGTGGAATTTTTGGATAAAATTTCACCTGCTTTGATTTTGACATTAATATTTTACTTTTTTTAGCTTATTGTTAAAAAGCGGACTTTTTGAACAAAACAGCAGATTTTTCTTTTAATTCCCACCTAAATAATTGAATGTTTTAAATCAATAGTGATCAAAACTCAAACTTTGAAAATTAAAACCATAATACCAAGCATGAAAATTAATAAACTTACTTACAATATCAAAACAATTAAAACAGAAATTCAAAAAATCAGTTCAAAAACATGTAATTGTAAAATAACGATGTCTTAAAATAACAAAATAATCAAAAATTTTTCCCTTCTATTTGAAAATATAATCTAAAACTCAAAAAGTCATTTTAATCTTTAAAAATATAATCTGACATTTCACATATGATATTTGAAAATATATTCTTTAAAAACAAAATGTTATGCTACGTGATCATTATTAATGTGACTTTTCTTGCGTATTTCATTTAAATATTTCATTAAAATAATGCGCTCAAATTTAAAATGAATGAACAATATTCAACGTATTTATGAATTCTGCTGTATTTTGGATTCATGCTATTTCTAAAATTCTATGTATGATATCATTTCTATTACAGGAGTCTACAAATGATTTTATAGCAGAAATAAAAAGTTGGAACGGACGACCTCACAACATTGAAGGCCCTCTCCAAACAAATCAATCGATCAATAATATCGCTTTGTTGTTTGGACGACATTTGGATAAAGAAGATGATAAAACAGACATAGAAGTACGTTAAGAAAATGAAGTTTTGGAACAAAACGTAATACTAATCCCGATTTAACAAGTTATATAAGTAGGATGCGCTAAGCATTTTCAGTAGTTAACTCCTAAAAACATGGAGTCTTCCCATTTCTTTCATTTTCTGGTATAATTGTAGTTAATTATACCAGAAAAAAAATCTGATTTGAATTCAAAACGTCTCGAAATTCGCGGCTATCATAACGAAAATACAGTGTGGTCATAAAATAACCTTTCTTGTCTACTGTTCTAGACATTTACAGTTAAAACTAATTAACGGAATGAAACTAAATGTCGTATGAATGTGCGTAAAATGTGGGGAGTAGATTTTCGCATAAAAGAAGTACTTACGATCGCCGATTGTCGTTGCTGTCAGGTACTTACTATCAGGAGACGGTCCAGAGGAAATTCAGGTGTGATTTTGAGCCTACGTAAAATTCCAGTCAATCAAAATGGACCCCTCACAAAATTTCGAGCTTCAAATCGTAATTTTTACAAAATTGTTCATTAAATAAGCAGCAAAAACTAATAATGATTTTTGTCACTATATGTATAAGTTTCGAATCTTCACAAAATTATTTGATTTTTAGCAAAAAAAAATTTTTTTAAATTTACCAAAACTGGATAAAATCCTTTTTCTTTTTTAACTTAAAACTTAACTATCCTTCTAAAATTTCTGTTGAAAATGCTGGATCGACCCCTGACTATGTAATGTCCAAAAGTTGATTGCGAATTTCCGACTGCTCACGTGATAGCAGCACGACTCATCCCCTTTCGAAATGGGGAGAGCAGTCAGTAGGCTTTAGAATGGTCTGTCAATTCCATGCTGAAAATACGTCCTACCTTTTACTAATTATTATTACTATTTTTTTTTTTTTTTTTTTTTTTTTCAATTTTCATATCACGCATATGTCAAGTTTATCAAAGATTTTCCACTGAAAGAATTTATTTGTTTCGAAGCCAATACCCGAAACAGATGATTCTTTAAATATGCCGTTAGTTGAGGAAAAAAATAGGTCGTACGTACCATTTAAAAGATAACAGTAAAGTTTTTTTGTTTTTTCTTCTTCTTCTCAAGAACTACAGCCGGTTCCCATCCAAGGCTGTCTAAGTCATCTTCAACCATCTAGATTCTAGATCTACTTGCTGCTATAGTCTTCCATCGGTTAACGCTCAAGTCCTTTAACCATTTTTCCAATTTATCTATCCACCCTGTTCTCGCTCTTCCTCAAAGTTTTTTTGTAAGTATACTAATGTTCACACACCCAGGGCCTTATTTACCATTAGGCCTGTGAGGCCCTGGTCAAGGCCCCCACTTTAAGGGAGCCCCCTAATTTTAGTTTTTTTATTATTATTATTATTATTATTATTTTTGTAATTTAAATTTTTTTAGAAAATTATTTAAAAATAGCATCTTTCAAAAACAAACAGTTAGTGTTCTGTTGCTTCACAGAAATTTTGTATTATTAAATTAATTTTTAAAAACCCAAAAAGGGAAATTTTTACTTTGGGGGCCCCCAAATTTTGGTCTGACAATATGAAATTTGAAAAACAAAATCAATTTTGCACTTTGGGGGCCCCCAGATTTTATTCAAACATTTTGTAATTTAAAAACAAAATCATTTTGCACGTTGGGGGCCCCAAAAGTTAGTCTGACTCTTTGACCTTTAAAAAACAAATTAGTTTTTGCGCTTTGGGGGCCCCCAAGTTTTACAAACACATACTGAACGTTACGTTTAAAAATTTTTTGTTGCGTGAGGGGCCCCCAAGCATTTGTGCCTATAGGGATTCCAAATGTAAATCGGGCCCTGCACACACCTATGCATTACACATATGCAGCATTACAATTGTGATATGTGAGTTCAGAATCTTCTCAGACAACGATAATATTTTCATGAAGTTGAAGTGTGGAGAGAAAAAAGAAAAAAAAAAGATGCTTCCTCGTAGATTCTAAAAGGAATTTAGACCCACTCTTCTGACTGATAATGGTTACATGGACCGTGGCTTTAGAGGATGATAAGGGAGAAGATGTGAACCTTTATACATCGAGATGAGCTTGAACCAAGCTTTTTCTGTTACAAGTTTAAAATCTCATTACACGAGAATTATTATTATTGAAAAAGATTACTAAAATAAATTCTAAGGTAAATGGACGTTTAAAATCTTATGATTTGTCTTCTATTGCAACTATGATATTGGTGGGGTGCGTGTGTGTGGTGTGTCTTATTATAATTTCTTATTTTTAAATAAAAGTTCCATTTTACTATAATATCTTAATGTGTTTCCTGCTCTGTGATTTTCCCCCTATATTTCTGTATCTTTTTGTAATACAAACTTTGTTTTACAAGCAACTACGTTTTATAAAATATTATAAAGATAAACAGATTCTTTGTTTATAATTAGCTTTTTTAAATTATAGTAGGAAAATGCGTGTTTTCAGATTGATCACGACTTCAATAAATAACATACACTGTTGAGTTTTGAGATGAATTTTAACCAAGTTTATCACATTACCTGTTATCGACCTTCCAAAAGATTTATTTACTTTATCGGTTTTATCAAACATATTATCCATTGCTTTATCCCCAGGACTCAAGGGGATAAAATCAAGTTTGCTTTTAAAAACCTTCGTCACTATAAATTGTCATCGTTCCGTGTTCATATGTTCTCCTGTTCTCCTCCAAATATATATATACATGTATATATATACATATATACGTATATGTATACCTATTATGTAGGATCCAATGAGTATTACTGGATCTACTGTAGCGTCATCCGGCGATAAAGCGAAGCAAGTAAGGAGATTGAGATGAGATGTAGCCCTCTGATGAGTGCACTGGTGTGTGCTTTGCTATTGCTAGTTATCGTGATCCTTGGAACACGTGATATCGACCGAAGTAGTGTAAATTATTGCGAGTTACCTGCACATAGACATTGTTAATAATGAATAGTTAGTTCAGGTTCTATTAGTGTGTGTGTTATTGAGAAAAGTAATTAAGTTAATGATTATTGAAATCCCCTAGGGCATCCGAAAGGAACACCATATATCTATCTATAAACATTTATATATATATATATATATATATATATGCATATAATTTCCACCCAATATTTCTCAGAATTTGGCATCACTGGTTAAACTACGTCACTTTTTCTTATGTGAAGAACAGAAATATGCTCAACTAATGACAATTTAAGCTCATCATCTAAAAGGATAGTTAATTGATTTCAGTACATATATATATATATAAGTATATTACGGGAAAAATGCTTAAAAGTTGAAAAATATCACTTAAAAGGATTTACCATTTACTCGGAGCTCAAGCTCTTACAATCTTGCATAAATTTACACCGAATTCGCTTCTACTAACGCCATCTATCGTCGACTTTGGAGTTAGCAGCAAAAATCTATTTTATTTCGAAAGGGAGTCGATTTTATGAAATTTTCGAGTTTTTACGAAATTTTCCTCCGGGTAGAAAACACATATACATACATATATATATATATATGTGTGTGTGTGTGTGTGTGTATGTGTGTCTGAGACTATTTCGGCATGAAAAACTCTAAAATCGTGATATTTCAGACTAAAATTGATTTTTAAATCTATACTACGATGTTATGTGTAATGAATATTATACAAATGCTTACTATGTACACATATATATAATGTTTTAATACTAATATTTTTTATGCAATTTGAAATTCTTATTCCCAACTTTAGATAATCAAAAACTCTTCAAGAACTCTGATGGAATTTTTTTCTTCTGTAAGTGTTAACATCGCTCTTCCATGGCTTGCATATATTTTTAGAGTACTTAGAATAGCTGGATATCATGAATTCATGACTCTTTTAAGAGAGTTTGAAGCAATTTTCAGGTAAGACTCTTTTCTTATCATAGACGTACTTATACTCTCACGCCTCTTCCATTCTCTGGGTTTATTTCTGACTTTAAAATTATAACTTTTTCTTTATTCATTCTATGAGCCTGAGGTTTCGACTTTAATCATTTTGTTTTCCGTCCCAAAATAAAGATGGTTGGCTTTTTTTTTTCTTGTTTAAAAGCTCTATGATGAATACATAGTTTCTCAGGGTTAATTTTTAAATTAAACACAAGGTATTTTTCGAGATTTTCTTAAAATTTTTATCTTTCCATTAAGTCTTTCCGAGTATATCGTGATCAAAATATTTTACAAATTAAAATGTTATTTATTTACCGTAATTATCGGTAAATAGCCCGCATCGTTGTATAGTCCGCAGGAAGAAAAATTCATCCTAAAAAAATCATGTTCATAACCCGCATCGTTGTATATCTCGCACCCAAATCAAAAACAGTGAACAAATCACTCTGTAAGGTACACTGTTAATAAGGAAACAATTTCAAGTTACAGCACACTTTTAACATTTAAAATTATATTGTAAAAAGTTTACATTTTACCATATTTTGTTTATAAGGGAGCTCTTCTCCGGTCCTACTCTCCTATAGTGATTTAATTGGTGTGGAAACAAAGGCTTGCATGGGGAAATTAAGAGGGATGGGGGAAATTGAATCATCGTTTCGAAACTTGTCATTTATTGCTTTCAATTTAATTTTCTTTTAATTAATAATTATTACTTTTTAAATTCCGTGTATTGCCCGCATCGTTATATTGCCCGCAGATAGTAAAAAAAAAAGAGTTTTTTCGTAGATAGCCCGCGGGGTATACAGAGATAATTACGGTATTTATTTATTGGATGCTTAGTATATGAATCAAAATATGTTGTTATTTAGCCGGTGAAATTTAATGAGAAAGATTAGCAATAAAAAGCCAAATTTGACAATATTTCTTCAGTTTATCTGTTGACACATACATACTGCTTTACGCCATTTTTAAAGATGCAAGATTCCATATGAAATCATACATACAGGTTATGCTCGATTCTTATGCTACAAATCGTTTTCTTTCACACATAACATTTTTAAAATGTTAAAATCTCCCATTTATTTATCTATATATATTATTCCTCTAGCCTGTTTTTCTGTCGATCCGTGAAATCTTCCTTATTCCTTTATCAAATTCCATGATTTACCCCTTATTTTAAAGCTTATCGTGCCGGCTAATGACAAAAAGTAAACCCACGGTCAAAAAAGGCACCGCTTCTGTTGGATTTGAGATTTAAAGTCATCTTAGAAGAGGTTTTTTTAATGGATGCCAAATTGGTGTTGTCTATGCTGGCGCCATTTGTTATCAAGTAAACAAACAAGAAACTCTTCTATTTTGTTTGAACAAATGGGACAGTTTTAGCTGTGCCTGTGTGTTAAACTTATTCAATCATTAGGCTCAGTCATTTATATTATGAATGTGTAGAGCCTAACCAACCAGCAGTAACTATATTTTAAGTAGTGGAACTGTTTCGTTATTGTATTTTAATGCTATGTATACTATTAATAAAAATAATAATTATTATTAATGTGAATATTTTATTATTTTCTATATCTAATTAATAGTAGAAAAAAGTTGTAACAGCTATTTGTACTGATGGCTTCAATTACATGTCTTTAATTGTACCAACAGCCGCTTACTTTTTCTATTCTTCTTCATAATTTCCTTTTTCCCAACTTTTTAAAGAATAGAATGGCACACTAAGCAATTTGGTGCTCAGTGTGGAATTCCACACGGGTCGACTAGTTATCTATATTTCTTTTAATCTAATAATCATCGAATTTAGTATTTAGCATAAAATTGACCATTTTTCCTATGTTATAGCCGAGAAGTAGAAGTTAGAATGCGAGCAAAAGATTCTCTCTCCAAGGAAGATTTCATTGGCTGCTACCTGAGAGAAATGGAAAGGAGAAAGAATGATGCAAAACCGCATTCTTTTAACAGTTCGTAATTTTTTAAACCACCTTTTAAAATGCCAACATTTAAATTAATTCATTCTCAACTGTTCAATGATGCTTCTCATTAAAATAACATAAATGCATCACGATCTAAAATGCATTGATTTATATTGCGTATTGAATTATAATGTGTATTCTATGAGCTGTATAACTGAGTGGAGTGCTACCTGAGTGAGTTACCGTGGTCTGCTCGAATCTAATGTCAACCTGTAGAGAGACCTCGCTTACAGATTCAAATTTACAGCTGAAGTTATATTGACCTTGTGCAATACAAGAATTAATATCCCGGAGTGCGCACGCTCTTAAGCATTTTGTAAGGACTTTACTACCAGTTTCAAATACTTATTGAAATTCATGATTCATTGTACCAGGTAGGTTATAATTAAGCTGTCCCTATTCGGGGCCTCCTACAGCTGAAACCGTTCAACGGATTGACACCAAAATTGGTATGAGGACTATATATGAGATGCGCTCAAGGAATCATGGCGAAAAAAAAAGCTCTAAAAATGGCCGCTAGGGGCGCTGTTTAGCATTATAACAGAGCTTTAATGTAGGAAATGACCAGTAAGGAATAAAAATAATAATATCAACATTTATTGTACACTTTTTCGGCCAGATCTATCATTTTGCCATTTAAAATGAAAGTAAAGAAAGCTGAAACAGTTTCTCAGTGTGGAAAAAAATCAAGTTTAGGTTGTCATGAGATAAATATTTTTCACCTTTCATAAATACTGATATCATTAATTTTATGACGTAATGGTCATTTTCTACGTTAAAACCTTGTTATAAGGCTAAACAGCGCCCCTAGCGGCCACTTTTAGAACTATTTTATTTTTTCATGATTCCTTGAGCACATCTCGTAGTTCACATACCAATATTGGTGTCAATCCGTAGAACGGTTTTAGCTGTAGGATGCCCTGAATAGGGGAAGTTTAATTATAACCACCCAGTATATAAGATTGTTTTATAAAATTACTGATGGAAGGGTCCTTACAAAATGGGGTGTTAGCCAAAAAATGTGCGAACCCTGTATCCTTAATTAAATAACGTATTTCATGGGAAAGTACTTTAACATTATGGCCTGTGATTAACGGATGAGTAATTTTTTCCAGCAAATTACTTCATCACAATTATTTTCAATTTGAAAAAAAATAGAAATAATTCATTTTAAACTGAAGATCAACATTGAGAAGCGGGATAATATGCCCACTGGAAACGAAACTAGTGAACGAAATGAGCAAAATATCCACCATCGGCTCTATCGTTTATTATTCCATTAGACTCCTCTTCCGCCATCTCGCAATTTCCTATATCTAATGGAATAATAAACGATAGACCCCCCCCCCCCCAAAGCAAGAAAAGGCCCGCTTGTAAAATAGATAGCTCCCCTGTAAAGGGCACAAAAAAAAAACCCCCTACGTGAAAACCTCTCGAGTACCAGAGCGGCGAGAAAAATAAAACCCTCACCCCCATCGCCTTTGTAGATATAGAAAACCCAAACCCTGCGCTTAAAGAGCTCAGCGATCTCATTGGTACTAAAATAGTCGGCACGTACAAGAGAAATAAAGAACTGGTAGTAGAAACGAAAAACCTGCTGTATTACCGAAAAATTAAAAATTACGCCGACAATCAAAATTATAAATCTCATACTAAGCAATTGCATCAGGATAAAGCCATTCAGGTAGTAATCAGAGGCCTACCTATCAATTACGATGCCGATGCGATCGAAAACGAAATAAAAGAAAAGGGTCTCACCATCTCTAATATAAACCAGATGACCAAAGGTAAACTTAAAGATAAGATCCCACTTTTTGTCCTACACCTCCCCAAAAACAACGAACAAAACAAAAATTTACATCCAAGAAAGCCTCTCATACTTCAAAGTTCGTGTAGGGCACTTAAGGAAAACCCAGCACATCTCGCAGTGTTACCGGTGTCAACGTTTTGGGCACAGTTCCCGCATCTGTTCACTAGACCCAGTCTGCCTGATCTGTGCCAAAGCCCATTGGACAAGAGAATACGATCGCCCAAAAGATGAAAAGCCAACTTGTGCAAACTGCAAAGGGGATCACTTACCTAACAGCGTCGAATGCGTAAAAAGACCGAACCGGGAAGTAAAGCTGGAAAAATATTTCAAAACTCTAACTTGAATATCCCGCCCACCTGCGCTTCAACAGCTAGCAAAGGTTTATCCGAACCCCCAAATAAACTACCCAAAAATCAATTGAAGCTATTGCAACCCTCCCCCTAACAATTGCAAGCATTATGAGCGACCTTCAAATTTTAGTTAAAAAATGAATATCTACCTCGAAAAGGATAATGATGGGCAGAATTAGTTCCCTTAATATTGTTAAATGGGACGCAAACGGGCTCTCCCCTGCCAAAATTGACGAGCTGGAGAACTTTATTGTAAGCATTCTCCAGACCTTGTTCTTATTCAAGGAACCAACCTAAAACCTGGTCTTAGACTCCGAAGTATCCCTAACTTCATTTCTTATAGAAACGACAGAAGTATAGGCCGCTATGGCGGCACTGCGATTTTTGACAGACGTGGACTCGAAACTAGCAAGGTTAAATTCCACACGAGCAGTTTTGAAAATACGACTATCACCCTCAAAATCAGCGAAAATGACCGTATAACGATTTCCTCTATCTATGCCCCTCCCAGCTCGGCTAGCATTGACGCTAACGAGCTCCAACAGATTGGTTGTATTAACTATTCGACTATACTTTTCGGAGACTTCAATGGCAAAACATCCCGACTGGAGTTTCGGCAGAAGAAACCGCCGATTTTCTAATCTAAGGAAATTTAGCGTAGATTTCGAGTACCAAATTCAAGCCCCAAACACCCCCTCTCATTTCGGACCCGGAGAACCCACTACTCTAGACATAGCTCTCGCAAAAACCAGAAATTGGCCCTATGCAATTAATGCGCACCCCGAGCTATCTTCGAGCCATAATCCGGTAATTCTAACGTACAACCTAAACTATCAGATCCCCGAGAAAGAGAAAAATTGCCTTACCACTATCTGGAGCAAGTGTACCAATCTAATTTACGAAAAAATCGAAGGCAATCACCAGCTAAACATTTGCTCAGATATTGATAACTACGTTAAAAAGTTCCCTGAAGCCCTAGTCAGTTCTTTCAATGAGGCCACTGTCCCCCAGAATATCAACAGCCCCCCCCCCCCCCTATGCGCGCATTCTCATAAATCGAAAAAAAAACGGTGACTGACGTTACAATTTGACTAAGTTTTTTAACTTTTAAAATCCACACAGTCTTGAAATTTAATTTAATTTTTCTAAAATTGATCTAAAATACCATGATAGAGTACAACAATGCTACCCATACCTGTTTTTAGACATAAAAAGCTTTTTTGTGTGGAATTAAGGTAAATTAAAAATTGTGACTGATGTTACACAGAAGAGACATTAGGAAAAACAACTTTTATATTAATTGAAATTCACCTCAAACTAAGAACATGAAGATTAAAATTATTTTTTCCTAGTCAAGTAGAGATTTCAAACTTTATGGATACACTTTGTTTCATTTAAAAGAACTTTAAAATTTACAGTGGAGGAAATTTTTAACTACCATGAATGATGTTACAAACATTTTGTGACTGATGTTACACCAACATTAATTGGTTCAAATTATAATTTATTTCTCCTTAAAAGTTTAAAAGTCAAATTAGCAATTTTTTTTTTTACAAAATTACACAAATCTATTTAAATGATAAAAAATAAACAATAGTAAATGCTGAAATACAAGTGATATGAATAATTATACAAGCGATGTTTTTAGTGCAATTCAGGAAATGAAAAGTGTCCTCGTGCATTTACTACATCTGGTGTACTAAGTTTTCTTATTATTTTTTCTTGTGAATAATAAATTTTATCCACATTGTCAGACCATTTCCAATGTTTCCATGTTGGAATCATAACACTGACCAAGTATTCATAGTTTTCAATGGCTCTAACTTCACCTGAATAGAGCTGTCCATCATATGCTACAAGAACCCACTCTCCAATTGTGGCGACCAATTCTGGAGCTTGTTCTCTTGGTTTTGAATTGACAAATGATGGTTTTAAACTGGCAAATGATGTTTTAGATAATTTGAAGCTTTTGGTGATTTTGTCTACCACCTCCAAACACTGCGTGATACCAGCTATAGCTTCTGAATCAGAAAATATTTTATTCAAATTTAACTCTTCATAACGCAACTGTAAATCGTATGTTGAGATCTCAAAGATTTCCACACTCCTTGAAGCTGCGGCATTTACAAAATCTTTTGCAATATATACGAAATATGCTTTCTTTTTTTTTACAGCTTCTCATACCTGCCTCTTTACAGAGCCGCCAATGCCGTCCACTGGGCCTTTCCCATGCGAATTAGCAAAATAATTCAATTTAATGAACAATTTATATTTTTCTGTAACATGGGTTTTGTGGCTGCAATAAACTTGTTTTTGAATTGAGCCATCATGAAAATCATGATCGTCTGAAACATAACAAGTCGTTAAAAACAATGCGATTTGCGATTCTGCAACGCAGAATGTGATTAATTAATGACTCACACCTGTTTGTTTATAATTTCCTCTTCATTGCTATTTTTTTCTTAAAGCCTAAAGAAAATACTCGAGGGTGTGTTTTAGTTCATTAAATTTATCGGTGAAATCTGTTTTCTAAGATAAGCGGATAGATCCTTTTTTTATAAAAATTACTACTCAGCTTTTTAGTTAAAAATAAAGTTTTTAAAATAGCTAAGGCTGAATAAAATAGGAGTACCAGAACTAAAACACGGCTTATATAACCTAAGATTTACCTGCAAACCAATCAGAATGAGAATAAAGGCAGCGTGAAGTGGAAGTAGAAGTAAGACGGAAGGCACCAATAAGAAAACACCAAACGAACCCAGTTGTACGCAAAATAAAAAGCATAATTAAACAACAGCGTAAAAAAACAAAACAAGATGATAAAAATGAGAAAACAGATGAAAATTGCAAGAACAATGAATAAAATACAATGAATGAAAATGGAAATAGAAATAAGTACAGAAAGAACCAAAACAAAGGACACATGTAAAGAAGGGGAGGGGAGGGGAGACCAAAAAGAGAAAAATAGACGCGAAATTAAAGCAAATCCGCCAACCGACCAACAAGAAACCAAGAAAGAACAACAAATTAAAGGAACTTATGCCCGACCTGTAAAAAATATGGAGTTGAGGAAGAATCATGCCGGTATATCTTAAGCTATATAAGTTTTTGTTGTTTTGTCTCTTCATTTGGATGTTTCTGCATCTAGAAGCTCAATTTTCGCATCGAAAAAGGGATTCCAAGCAATCCCGAAGCATATGTCTGTATTTAGATGCTTATTTGTGATTTCTTAACGTGGGGAAAAAATATTATTACTGTAAAATTGTATGTTTTTCTTTTTAGTGGACAATTTACTCGGCAACTTGTTCCTTCTGTTTGTCGCTGGTCTCGATTCCACTATGGCTTCAATTGGCTGGCTGGTACTTTTGATGGCAGAGCATCAGGATGTTCAGAAAAAGATTCACGAAGAAATCGACTCTGCTTTGGGAAGAGATGGAACTGTCTACTTCGATGATAAATCAAAGCTGCCCTTTACCATGGCAACTATATTAGAAATGCACAGATGGGTGTCCATCAGTTCACTTTATCCTCCAAGATAGTGAGTAAACAACTTAACATAGTAGAGTATTCCGTCATAAAATTTACCAGATTAATCTGTTGAATTTGACTGATGAATGCGGGGGAACAGTAAAATAAATTGTAAAATACATTAGGGGCTACAGTGTGTCCTCGCGTCATTCTAAGTATAAGCTTCAGTATTTACGCTTATATGAGGGTAAAACAAAAATCCCAGGGGACGGTCTCTCATCTGGGATCTGGTTCAAAATTAAGAGACCACAAAAAATTTGAGGTCAAGTCAGTCTTCAGCCCTCGAGGTTTATCGATCTAAAATGAAGCTGCATGTCACCCTAAGCCTGCGGATTATTGATCTTCTGGACCTGGTAGTACGCTTTCCTATGCCAGGGGGATTAGTAACAACAACAACAAAAAAAACAAAAGAGGTTAAATAAACACTTAAATAGGATCATACTAGGAAAAGTCCAAAAGTTACAACGTACTCAGTCAATTATTTTCGAAATTACTGAAAATCAAATGTCGAGAAGAGCCACACAGGCTCTTTTAACAAAGTTTTTTAGACAAATATTTAATAATTTATTTCCCTTTTTTTGCAGCCCTTTAGAAACATTCGAATTTCATGGCTACACCATACCTAAAGGTTCGAACGTCATTTGCAATAGCTGGGCAATTATGCATGACCCAAGATATTTCGAAAGCCCCATGGAATTTCAACCAGAAAGATTCTTAAGTGATAACGGAACAAAAGCAGGGAAATATGATGGATATTTGCCATTCTCAACAGGTAAGAAGTACATTGAAAACCCACTCACCCTACAGATCATGTTGTAATAAAAATGCAGATTTTTGAATTTTCAAATCATTTATTACCATTATTCACGGTTAACTTTTTAATGACAAACTTTCTTTATGACCTAAAAAACGGTGAGAATAAGAAAGTAAAGAGAAAAAATATCAAAATAGAAACAATTTTATTTGTTATAAAAAAATTCCAGAAAACTAATCATTCTTAAAGATTTATCTTAAAAACAGTATACCGGTGAAGCGTTTATTAAAATGAATAACAATAACCGTGCTAGAACAATAACCCGAAGCTAGCTGTTGGTTAAGGCAAAGGGAGACCAAACTCTAGTGGAAATTAGTGTCTAAGTAAAACTTCATATATTTTCAAGTAACAAAACAACGACATAGATGATGTAAAGCCCCGTCAATTAGGTGGCGTATGTCTTGAAGCAACATTGCTAGTGTAAACTTTATATAAAATTTATACTCGGTCAACATCAGCATGAGAAAACTTTAATTAATGAAACAGCGCATTTTGTTGCAGATGTACAATGAACAGTCGAAGATTGATTGGTTAAAACCTTTTCTGGGAGACGATTTCCGACTAGCTGTGATAAGTGTAAACTATAACACAACCGTCTTCATATGGGTGGTCCACTGTAATCGTGTTCATAACTAATTTGCAATGATCAGTTTCAAGTAATAGCCTATTGTAAACAACCCGCACTATAGATAAACAAATAAATCTCAACTCTTCAGCCCTGTCTGTAGAATGTTTGGTTGTGTCTTAACGCTAGTAATACTGATGCCTCTAAAAAAACTTAAGGCATATTCTTCAATTTCTGCCTTAGTTAGTAACTACAGGAGGTAGAAGAGAAATCTTCACCTACATAATTTATTATGAGCAGTAGGATTTACGCTTCTGTTTTATGAAACATGGCAGGTAAAAGTAGCGTAAAAAAAAAGAAAGTTGCATTTTTCTACTTGCACTTCACTAGAACAAAGTAAAATATTTAAAAGGATTTAGTGTTCAAACTATTTCTTATTATATACCATAGTATCCTCTCAATGATTTATATACTTCTGCGCAAAAACTATTTAATACAAAATTATTCTTGGCAGAGTTAATTACAAAAATAACTTTATTTTGTTTTTTTTTAGGAAAACGGAATTGCCCTGGTGAAGGAATAGCAATGATGACCACATATTTATATTTCGTATCCCTTATGCAAAAATTCAAAGTGACTCCAAAAGCTGGTGAAAAAATAGATTTGGACTACATATTTGGTGGAGTATTGCTTCCTATACCTCAAGAACTGTGCTTTTTAGAAAGATGAATTCATGTATTTTTTTGGATGAAAATATTCATTACTGTCTTAGTCTCAATTTTTAAACACATTGTACATTATTGTAAATAATAAGTCAATACTGAAACATTAGGAGGAGTGTTGTTTATGCACATTAAACGAAAATATTAAAAACATTTCCATAAATGCCTTATTTGCTTGTTTTGGGGGAAAAAACTAATAAACAATGCAATAATTTTCAGGTGACACACGGACCAATGACAACCCTTACCCCATATTGCCCTCCTCTGACTTGAATGATGGCTACGCTTATGATGACATATACATTAATAAAAGAAAAATGCCGCATAGGATATAGAAAGATAAAGACAGGTTCAGAAATTCAAAAATTGGCAATAAATTTTGAACATAAAAAAGTATTATGAACTATAAAGTAGGTCCAGAAGCTGTAAGATAGAATAAATGTGAGAAGCAAGAAATATAAGGAAAAACTATTTTAAAACTGGTGCAATTTATGACGATAGAATTGAAAAAAACTAACGTAAATTTGCTTAATTATGTTCATTACTTCTGCATTTCAAGTGAATGACATCCTATTCGTGTGTTGACTGTAAATCTGATTTATTTTTTATTTTATTTTTTTATTTATTTATTTTGGTACGACAATTCATTTTTATCTCTTTACTTATTTTGTTTCACTTTTTAAATACCTTCCGGCTTTCATTCCACTTTTTAAAAGTCGAAATTTATAAAAGAAAAATCAAAATATGTGTAGTATCTAGATCTTCTGACGATATTGTAGTAATGCATTGAATAGGCCATAACAGTTACTACGAACATAATTCTTCAGTTTATATTTAGTCATGAATTTTACCTTCACTGTTCCGCCATTTGAAAATAATTCATAAAACACACGTCTTGCTTAGAAAAGAAATGACTGTATTATACAATAGCCCCAACGAAAATGCGGAATAAAAAATTATGTGTTGTAATATTGATGAAACAGAAACTTGTGAACTTAACTTAAGTACTATATATGAGAGCAATATTAAGCGTTAAAACTCATTTCAACAAATGCAGATTACTGTTACGGTGAATAAAAACTTTCTTGAGTACGAAAAAAGTGAATTGATAACAATATATTAGCTCTTGAATAACCGAAGAGAAATGGAAATACAGTAAAACCCCGTTATACCGCGCCCCAGCATACCGCGGAATCGGATATACCGTGGTGGCTATCATGTCCCCCGACGTTTAACCCTTTATCATTGCCATTTGAAGGTGATTCCTTATTTACCACTGTAAATGAAGCCAGCCCGAGCGCACAAATATTCTAGCCTAAGAGCTCCCATTCTTCCACCACAGCGCTATCAACCTTTGTATTCCAGCTTCTTTAGCATTCCGTAAAAGTAAACATATTCTGCTGTGTATGCAGGCTGAAAACATGGTTTCTTTGAGAAGTGCGTTCCTCCCCTTCAAAATCTAATTTTTTATTAGAACCTCTTCACAATCCCATATGGATAACATAAAGAGAATTTGAAGTCCCTTTTTTCTCGAAAAACAATTAGACTGATTGCGCAGTTGAGATGTGTGCTTTTGCACAGCAAATAAAATTAATAAAATGGCAGCAAAGAAGAAAAGAAAAAAATATACTATAGCAGAAAAATTACGAGTCATTGATAAAGTTAAAAATGATGCAACAAAAGGGAGTAGTATTTCATGAATATGGTTCCGTAGTATAGTTTCACTATACCGCGGTTATGATATAACCCGGGTGACAAACATGCCCCCCGACACCCACGTTTCCATGGGGTTTTACTGTACATCAATTCATACGCAAAATGATTTGAAAACAGCATATTCACACGCAGCTATTTCTATCAATGCAACGTCTGTCTTGACAGTTTTTGGAAGCGAAAACACAAGAGATTTAAATTAGTAAATCTTTTAGAGCAAAGAAATAAACAGTTGTTCTTCTATTTGTAGTAGAATTTATAAATACATTTTTATCTGCGCAGTTTCTTCATAATTTTCAACTAATATAAAATTTGAGAAACAAATTTTTAAAAAGCAGTAATTATTGAAAATGTTTCAGCCGTTTGTTATAAGAACTTTAAAAGTATTCCACTCTTAGACTCGAACAAAGTTCTGCTTAAAAATAGAGTTTTTTGCATTAAATGACGGTGTAATGACCAATATTCAAACATATGTTTCAAGCAGGATTAAGGATTACGCTTAATGGTTTGAAGTTCAAGACTATTCAGTTTGCACTTCGCAAAAAAAAGCAAAGTAAATTAAAAAGAAAGAAAAAGCGAAGTAAATTAAAAAGAAAGAAAAAGCAAAAGAAAATAAAAATGAGAGAAAAACAAAAAAAAAAATAATTAAGTTAAACAGGTGAGAACTTAAACAATAATTCTTGAAGAATTTCAGAAAAGATGTCTGAAAAAGTTCATGATCTTCTCGAGAAAAGTTTCTGCAGCAGGGGTTTCATTCCCTGAAATTATAAAATAGGAAATAGTAAATATCACAAAGTACTCGCGGATACTTTCATTAACAATAATCAACATTAATTATTTGCCATAAGGTTAAGCATTTTTTCAAGTCCAGAAAAGTACCCTATTTCCAAAATGTTTGAAGTGTACTATCAATTTATTTGGAATCAGAGCATTCCCCCTTTCGAAAAATGATGAACATTTAGAATGGCACTACTTTTACTTACTAATTAAGCGAAGAGTTCCTGTAAAAAAAAATACATGCATAAAGCGGGAGGGGGGTCTGATTTAAATTTTTATGGCCATAAGTAATATGTGGTTATAAAGTGCTCCGAAAAAGCCTTAACTCAGTTAAGGCTTATTTCCTGTTCTTAAAAAAATTTTTAGAGAACAAAATGAATAATATAAAAGCAAAATATATAATGACAAATTATATATTTCTTCAAAAACATGTAACTTATTTAAGGGATTAGCGATAATATTTTTACATTAGATGCCTTTAAAGATAATCGTACCATCATTTGTCTTGGTAAAATATGTATTCCAAAATCGAATGAGGTACCTTGATGCTTTACAGCTTGGATTGAATGTATGCTCAATCCAGGATGTTTGTAACAGCAATTTCTCGTGTACTTTTTTTTCATATATGTGACCTAGTAAATTAACAGAAGATAATAATCAAAATCTGTAATTAAATATTTTTCAAAATTCAAAATATTTTTTAAAATATCGTGCCATTTGGTAAAATTTATTTTTTTATGGGTTCTAAAATCGGAAAATTAGCAGAAATTGTAACAGTGTAATCGCACGTTCTTCCTAAATTTAGTTATTACACTCCCTCAACTAAACTAAAATTTCATATCTTATTAATTGTTTGAAGCAAAGAATTTTTCAGATTCATAGGAAACCATGAATAATGTTAACTCAGTATACAATGGCGACAAAATTACCCCTTTTCATAGTTTTCTGCAGCCAGATTTTACTGACTTCATTCATGCTAGAACTACAGACACATCTTGCAAATTCATGTACTAGGTCCAGCAGAAAAACTTCCATAATCTCAAACAAGTGAAATAACACTAATAATTTTATGAACAATTACAATTACGTTGGATGCGATACTTCATGTTGTAAACTGAGTTTGCATCGTATGAATATTGCTTACTATGACTGGTTCTCAACTTCACGTGATCTTTGGGATTATTTGCTGTCTATAAGACGCATTGCTGTGTACGTGTGTATTTTCCTAACTGTCATAATTAAAATGTCCTCTTAAAAATATTGCCACACTTTCAAAACAAATAGTGTAAAATTTGAAGTAATAACACAAAGTGAGATTCCTTCCAAAAAAAATAAAACTAATGTGAGTCACATATATCCTCTACTTTGAGTCATAATATTTTTTTCTTCACCACTGTTAAAGAAATGCATTTTAATACATTTTTCAGCTTCATATAAGTTTTGATCATTCAAGATCCATTAAGTAATTACATTTGTGTACATTGTTAAACATATACAAAAGAAAAAAAAATACGTATTCGAAAGTTATATAAAATTAACTTCCAAAAAACTTATTTAGGAGTAAAATTATAATTGTAATAAAAAGTAATAATAGATCTTCAGGTTCTTATAATATCAGGCCAAAAATTTCGATTTTTTACTGCATAAATCTATGGTATATTCGCCGTATTTGTGCGAAGAATTAACAAATTACCCGTTTTCTGACATTATTTGTTGCTATGATTTTCTACGTAATATCTACTTTGTATTACAAATGTATAGTATTACAGCAATATCTCATCTATTATATAGAATTCATAGTCATTTAAGGTGTTTCTTAATTTTAAGCAAACGAAACTGCCCGGGTGAAGGAATAACAATGATGACTTCGTATTTGTATTTCGTGTCTATTATGCAGAAATTCAAAGTGACTCCAAAATCAAGGGAAAAAATGGATATGAATTGAATATTTGGTGCAGCTTTTGCTTCCAAAACCACAAGAACTTTGCCTTTTAGAAAGATGAAAAACCTCTTTTTTCCCTCTGTGTGATGATATTAATTATTTTGAAGGAGGAATACACCTTATCCACCTTATCTTCCATTCTTGTTTTATGTTATAAAAATGTATGTATACTTTATCTTGCATTATTTTAAAAAACATTTCTGGTTGTTTGTTTTCAATATATAGATTTGTCCGTTATTCATATTATAATGGTCTTTCACACCAATGGCGACAAAGACAATATTCCTGTCTTTTCTGATCTACGCAAGCGCAGAAGGTGTTTTTGTCTTCAAAAACATGCTGCGCAAATGACAAAAGACAGGAATATTGTCTTTGTCGCCATTAGTGTGAAAGCACCCTAAACGTTTCACAGAACCACTGTGACACACATATGACATCATTTTTCTTCCTGTAATATGAACAGTAAAAATTTTGTGTATGGAAAAGTGATCGTTCGTATGTATGGAAATCGAAGTATGGAAAGATCGTCCAACGATTCTCTTTGAAAGTCATAAAAGCAATGATATACCGATGGTGGAGCACTAATGTACACTTTTAGTTACTTCCAAACAAACACAAACGAAGATCAATAGTTCAGACATTTCACGATTGTTCCAAAAAAGTCTTGAGTCGGACAAGACATGCTTAAAACTTATCGTTTTATTTTAACCTGTAATACATTTTTCTACCTGTAATATTAAGAATAAAAAATTCATGTATGAAAAAGGGCATGGATCGTTCGAAGATTCCGCTTTAAATTTCTCAAAACAATGATATACCCATGGTGGAACACTAACGTTCTTTTAGTTATTTCTAGGCACAAATGACGATCAATAATCCACGATTATTCCAAAAAATGTCTTGGGTCGGATAAGAAATGCTTAAAACATTTTGTTTTATGTATACCTATATATATGTATAGATAGATACAGCTAAATACAACACGTGCACCCAATACACACGTATTCAATTATCTTTCGGATTTTCTCCACACAACGCTATCTATATGCTTAACACTAAAAGAGTAAGTTAAATAACCTTGTAGTGAATAGATAGCAAAACACTTAGCCTTGAAGTGATATCAGACATCGAAATCAGTATTTTTTTGTGCTTGAAAAGAATTTCTCGCCGATATTTTCGAGTTTCAAAGCGAAAAAGCAACAGCTATTTTTTCTTCGTAAGAGTGAAATTCTACTGCAATATCTCCTCAATAAAAAATATCAGTGCTCATGCTTTAGCCTGTAGTAGTCGCTCATCAACAGCTTTCAAGAAAACGCTACAATGTTAGACACAGTACCGGATGCTACGAAATATCTTTCCATTTTTGCACTGAGTCTTGTGATTTATTGGATAATCTCGCGATGGTATAAAACGAGAAATATTCCTCCTGGACCTGTCGGGCTTCCTGTTCTTGGCTATGGACTGTTCTTAGGGAACAGACCAAATGTCGTATTGGGGAAACTTGGAAGAAAGTATGGAGACATATTCAGGTAAATTTAATGAGGCTTTTCAATCAATTTATACAACACTTCAATGTACTCAATATCTTTCGGAAAATAATATTGATTTGACACCAATATTGAGAACAACGAAATCTTTGCACTCATATTTGCACATGATACTTATCGCCACAGAAGGGATTTAACAGAAGCGTTTAATCATCTTATGATAGAGACAATAAACTGTACTCGAGCATTAAACTTCCTATCTTTTGTTTACTTTATAATTTGACATTTCAATGCAGTATCTCGTCACGTTTCCTCCGAAAAAGTTTTTTCTTCATATTATAAAAAAAAAAAAAAATGTTCAACAAACAAGAAATTCCTCCAAAACTTAATGAACTTACTTTATCATGTAACAACACAGATTCTGTAGCATCAGCTAAATCTCTCTTTTAATTGTCTTATCCTGTAAACTATTTCATGAACAGTAAAACCTGTAAAGTTGACCATCTTTGAAAGTTGACCAGCTGTCTAAGCTGACCACCTTTGTAAGTTGACCACCTGTCTAAGTTAACCACCTGTCTGAATTGACCACCTTTATAAGTTGACCACTTGTCTGAGTTGTCCACCTTTGTAAGTTGACGTCTAAGTTGACCACTAAAGTGCTGCTCCACAAGTGGTCAACTTACACATGTTTCACTGCATACCGTTTTAACATTTTAACTTATTCTCAAATCAAAACACGTTTCTTTTATGTTAAAAAATAGTCAATATAAAAAAGATGTAAAATTCCAAGTGTTGGACGTTATGTTTCGGTGTATTCCAACTATTAATGATTTTTTGATTAGAAAAACTTTAACCCTTTCTAAGTCCATGGTAATTAGACTTACCTCCAAATTCGTCAACTTATAAACATTTAAAATAAGCTATTTCACCCCTTTTGGTTGGCAGAAATTCCCAGTAAAGGCTGCAGGAAGTATATTTATCACCAAATGTAAAAATTTCAAACGTGTGAGGCATATCCACCCCACCAAGGGGTGGGGTTCCCAAAGCTAACTACGGCCATACTGCATATACCATCGAGGGTTTCGCAGACTACCCCATACACCGGGATGCGACCGCAACGCAAATTCATCCGTTATTCTTCACAAACTCTCAGACAGCTTAACAAACAGAACCGGCCATAGGGACCGGACTGGCGAGCGTTGCCTACCTGCTCTACCGTCCCGGTGCCGTAGTCACACTACAAAGTGAGACTAACATCCGCCGGGAGGAGCGGATCGGTGGCCACCACCATTACGGACTCTAAGGGGTGTGGTAAAAATCATAGCAATTCTATTGAATGAGCTATATGAATTTCTGTTTTGAAACTAATCTAAATCCTAAAAATAGTTTTCAAATACTATATATATATATATATATGCGACATGTGAAAGATCCCTTGAGTAGACATTTGGCTTGAATGCTCTCGGCTAAATTAAATTCAAGTGCAAACTGCATCAATTAGAATTCAGGTGCCGCAATCTAGGTTAAACAAAGCGTCAAAATTCTCAGCTACCTGAAAGAATGTATGCCTATTTCCGGGGAATGCACTAGGTCTGCAAAACGGTTAGTTACCATATGCAGCCATGTTGGAGAAAAAAAAGAAAAAATGACTCGTTAAAGGGTAAAGTTCAAGCATTTTCTTTTTCAACCGTTAATTACTCAACAACTCGAATTTATTATTTTCTGTGATTGTAATGCACGCACATCAAGATTTGAAATTTATTCATTTATTTATTTATTATCACCATGCCACCACCATTATTATCGCTCATCAACTCGGACTTATTTGATTTTTTTAGATTCAAGACAATGACAAAAAAATAATGTACACATATTTCATGAAATTCTTTACTTATTTATAGAGAAAGTTAGAAAAGCAGCGAAGTGCATAGTGTAGCCTACACTATGATACAGAGGCACGAAAACGTAAAATAAATATAATATCGATATACTATATCATTTCTCTAGCCTGTTTTTCTGTCGCCCCGCGATATCTTCCTTATTCTTTTACCAAATTCCATAATTTACCCCTCAATTCAAAGCTTCTCGTGCCGGCTAATGACGACAAATAGCCCACGGTCTAAAAATGTACCGCCTCTCTTAAATTTGAGATTTTAAATCATCTAGGAAGAGGTCTTTTATTGGATAATAGATGCCATCTTGGTATGGTGTATGATGGCGCCATTTGTTATCAAGTAAACAAACAAGAAATTTTTTTGTTCTTATTGTGTAGAAAATTGGACAGTTTCAGCTGCGTCTGTGCGTTATAACTTAACTCATTCAATCGTTATGCTCCACACATTCATTTATATTATGAATAGCCTAACCAACCCACAGTAACTATATTTTAAGTAATGGAACGCTTTCATTATTGTATTTTAATGTTATGTATACTAATAATCTTCATTATTATTGTGATTATTTTATTATTTTTAATATCTAAATAATAGTGGGGGGGGGGGGAATTGTAACAGCTGTTTGCACTGATGTGTTTAATTATATGCCTTTTTTTGTACCAACACCCATTTCTTTTTCTTTCTATTCTTCTTCATAATGTCCTTGCTCCCAAATTAGTGCGGAATTTCGAACGGGTCGACAAGTACAGTTGAATTACGGCAACAATATCCCCAAATATTAAACTCAGCAATCAAGTAAATATGTACACTGATAAGAAAAAATACACAAATAACAAATTCTTACAATGCTCTACAAAAGCAATTAATTTAAGGAAACTCCGAAAAAAAACTAGTTTTTAATCGTTGACAAACAAAAAATGAAATGAAAAAATTAATTAAATTAAAATGGAATAATAAAAACTAGAAATTAGTTCCCGATAAAAAATTAAATAGTTTGTGAATATTTATTCTACGTCAGCGGTTGATAAACCGCTACCATATGTGGTGGCTGTGTGGATGCTTGAATACGGCTCTACATAGTATATACATATGATGCTTTATTGATTATTTAATAAATGGCATTAAAAATGTTTATTAAACTGTAATAATAGCTCTTTAAAAAAATTTCCTGTCTTCTTTAACGGTTTTAGGCTCTTTAGCTTTTAAAGTTTGCAGACGGTGAAAAATGAAGATATTTCACTTTTCTGAATAAACCAATCAATCACATACCTACGTCAATGTCTACGTATAAACGTATTGTGTTTTTTATTAGCAACTAATTTTCTATTTTTTGAAACTTTAAAAAAAAAAAAAAACCTACAGGAAGCCTCTAGATTTTTTTTCGTATATAATATTTCGATATCAAAATATTTCTAACTTTAATAATATTTCTAACTTTTTTTCGATATATAATATTTTACAGAGTATAATTAGTAGCTCTTTTTCAATGAGAGGATAGGAATTTCTCGGGTAGACGCTAAAGCAAAAAAAAAAATCAATTCTTAAAAAATTACGACTAAAAACATCAAATTAAAAGTTCGTCTTCGTTTGCACTTACTACGCCAACAGCTCTTTCCAGTGGCGTACGCAAGGGGGGTTTAGGGGTTTAACCCCCCCCCCCCCTTGAGCCCTAAATAATAGTGCTTTATTACATACTCGAATTTCTTTTAGTAGTTTCAGAACATTATGACCCCCCCACCCTTGAAAAAATTCTGCGTACGCCACTGGCTCTTTCCAATAAAGAGTGTTCGAAGAAAATCAAAGTCTGGAGAAAGCGGGGGTGACGCGAGGTGCAAAAGTTGTCTTTTAAACATACTAGTATATATGCAAAATTATTTCGATTTCATATAAATTCTTCCAGTGCCCTTCAAAGCCACTTAAATACGCACTAAAACTGATTTTTATGAAAATTCAAACATAAAAACTGGATTAAACTAGGTTTTTTAGGTAAAAAGTATAGACATTATTAAATTTGAAATGTATGAAGATTTGAAATTAATTTACAACTTCAATACATTTCCATAAATATGAATTATTCACACGCTTGTTGAGCTTGAGACAGCAGAAGATATAAATAGATTTTGATTTTTAAAAATGTGTAAATTATTATACTTCTCTCACAACATTCCCACAAGGCGCCAATAATTTAAAAAGGGGGAAAAAAGCATAAATTTACATCAAATTATAACTTTTCACTGGGATGCTGGGTGATGTGAATGAACTTCTATTTAAAAAATGGTGTAAAATTATATGCTAAAACACAACATTCCCAACCTGCGTCATAAGTCGTTTCGAAAGAAAGGTTTCGTATGTACAGTTTCGCCTCCACTGTATTATAGTACATCCTTCAAAATGTATGTAGCGCCATCTTCTGACAATTCTGGTAACGAACATTTGAGTCACTCTTGTTAATTGGCGCAATAAAAGAAAATACGTTTGAATGAGACACGTAATTCTGTTTACCAGTAAACCACCAAAATGCTTTTTAAACTTTGTTTTTTCGTTTTATGTACTCGCAGAGATTCTAGTATTTATGAAGGATAAGTTAAATATATATTAAAAATAATCAGAGCTACCAGTTATATATATACATTTTTATAAATTAATACTCTTACTTTACACATTGGTACACTTTCCGTGCATTTGTATTGAGCTCGATTTGTTTTTCACTTACATGAAAACTTCCTCACTTGGAGGTTAAGAAAATCACTGTAATAATTTTTAGGTGTTTTAATTTTACCGTTGTTGTTTAGGGGTTCTAAGATATTTTTGGCTTATCTCATGAGAAAAACATGATCGTCGCTCTGAATAAAGTATAAGCATCAAATCTGTTTTATTCCTCAAATGTTAGGGGGGAAATATTTCGAAAGAATGCATTAGTTTCTCATTCACTTTTGAAGCTGGTTCTTAAAAGTTTCCAGAATGTAAATAAATAAACCCTACTACTAACAAAACTTGAGAGCAATTAGACAATCTGATGTGCGATTACATTGTTCGCAATGGTATAGTAAAACCATTCAGTTTTGACACTTGGGCGCTTCCATTCGTGTTTAAGGGAAGTTCGTGGAACGTCGTCGTGGAAGTTCGTTTTTCACGAAATTGCTTCGTGAAAAAGGCTCCGAGTAAACCTTTCGTCAAATTGACGAAATTTGTGTAGTAACTTTTTTAAGTCTCGTGATCGTACGAGGAAAGAATCGTTTTAAATAACGAAATTTTCTTGACGATTGAAGAATCGTCGAAAGTGAGGATTCTATTTTTGAGAGTGTAAAGTAGACTAAATATTACTTCAAAAATTGTAAAACTATGCAATAAATGTAAAGAAGTTTTCGGACCACTAAGTGTTTTCTACGGACCACTGGCTGACAAACACTGATCTGCAAAGAGGCTTGTGAAAGTAACTGCAATAGAGTTGTTTAACTTTCTGCAACACAACAATTATTACTTTCTTTTTTCTTTCAGTTTTTACACAGGGCCACAGCTTTTCATTTGCATTTCTGATTACCATTTGGCAAAAGAAATTTTGAACCATCCTCTGACTTTGTCTCGTCCCCCTCAAGCATTCGCATTCTTAAGAGGATGCGGAGGTATGAAATAAATTTCAGCTTATTTATTTTCCTTATTTGTTATGTGAAATTATTTATTTTTGAATATAACTATGCATATGACTTTCTGATGATTAGAATTCACTGATTCACCGTTGATTAATCTCAGTGGATGAATTGAGTTTTCGAGGATGGATTGAATTTTAGTTATACAAGATTGTACCAGCCACTCTAGGTTAAGTACACCGAACTTAGATGAAGCTAGTCTTTGTACCACAAATGACCGGGAAACATTATATCAGTTGAGAAGGGTTTCAACTTCGACCAATTGGCTGGGGGAATAAAGAGCTTCCGGAGAGCTAATCATCAGCTACCTCTTCATACAAAGATTGGTTTCGCCTGGTCTTGCTCACGTGATCTATGTGTCTACCATCCATTCCAATAATCAGTTGACAAGGGTTTCAACTTCGACCAACTGGCTGTGGAAATAAAGAGCTTCCGGCATCCATCTACTCATTCATCTTTTCCTCTACAACTTCTTCTCACAATGCCCCCCCCCCCCCAAACACACACACACAAAAACCGTAGGACTTGAGCACGGAAGTCACCAGGAGTACCACGACACCTCGCCATCACCTCAGACAATAAGCATTAATGCAAAACGAATCAAATTTTTGCGTTTAGCTTCATGAGTTACATGCCTTAAAGGGCTTCCTAAAGGTTAATTTTTCAAAATTCTCCGTAGGAGAACATCTGGAACACCCTATCTTCTACGCGTAATCCAAAACCGCACACCCTCCTGTAGAATGTTACCTCCCAATTCTAAAGCTCTACGTTCGCTTGTGCCTGTTTGCACACATTCATTCACACAGACGTACCTACGCAAACACACACATATCTGCAGCCAAACATACGCATACAGATACATAAATTGATGTTACAAGCAGAAATATGTTTCCAAAATGATTTTCCTCGCAAAATCTTTAACTACCTCTTGCAGGTTTTTCCGGGAAAAATGGAGAAGAATGGACAGAACAGCGACGTTTTGCAGTTCAAACAATGAGAAACTTAGGACTAGGAAAAGGATTATGGGAGACTATGATTCAAGTAAGGATAACTTTTATGTGCGTAAGAATATTTTTAGATGGTCAGACAAAACGTTTGAAACCATTCATAAAGATCCAAACTGAAATTAGCATAAGGACAAAATAAATCTTTGTAACCCATAATACAGTGCAATATGTAAATGAACACTGATACGTTTTAATGCGAAAAACCGAGTTCAAAAATTGATTTCAACATGGTAACATGCTTTTGACATTACACAACTTTGATTTGGACACGACAAAAAATATTTTCGCTTCTTTTAAACATTAATATTTCATTTTAGTTTCAACTATTCATTTATTTTGCTTAGTCCTTATGCTTCATGTGATTTTTGGCTAAAATTTCACCTACTTCGATTTTGACATTGATATTTTACTTTTTTTAGCTTATTGTTACTAAAAACTATCCCAAATGCGACTTTTTGAACAAAACATCACTTTTTTTTCTTTTAATTCTCACCTAAATAATTGAATGTGTTTAATCAATACCGACAAGTGCACCAACTTTGTGAGAGCAAGTCAGCTTTGTGCCACAAATCTTTTCAGACACTAGGGCTACCAACTGGATGCCGAGGTGTAGATAGAGCTTCGAAACTTTTTTACAACTCTTAAAATTTTTCCGAAGCTCTAGTTACACCTCAGCAGCCGTTAGGCCGTCCTGGGTCCTAGTGTCTAAAAGGACGTTGTGACACAAAGTTTACGCACGTGGCACAAAGTTGGCGCACTTGACGGTAGTGATCAAAACTGAAAATTTGAAATTTAAAATCATAATACCGAGTATGAAAATTAATAAACTTACTTACAATGTCTAAAAATAAAAACTAAAATTTAAAAATTTTGTTGAAAAACATGTAATTGTAAAAAAACGATGTCTTAAAATAATAAGCTAATCAAAAATTATTCCTCTGTTTGAAAATATAATCTAAAACACAAAAAGTCATTTTAATCTTTAAAAATATAATTTGACATTTCACATATGATATTTGAAAATATATTCTTTAAAAACGTTATGCTAGGTGAGCATTATTAATGTGACTTTACTGGCGTATTTCATTTAAATATTTCATTAAAAGAATGCTTTCAAACTTGAAATGAATGAACAATATTCAACGTATTTATGAATTCTGCTGTATTTTGGATTCATAATATTTCTAAAATTCTATGCATGATATCATTTTTATTACAGGAATCTACAAATGATTTTATAGAAGAAATAAAAAGTTGGAACGGACGACCTCACAACATTGAAGGCCCTCTCCAGACAAATCAATCGATCAATAATATCGCTTTGTTGTTTGGACGACATTTGGATAAAGAAGATGATAAAACAGACATAGAAGTACGTAAAGGAAATTACATTTTGGAACAAAACGTAATAGTAATCATGATTTATCAAGTTATATAAGTAGGATGCGCTAAGCATTTTCTGCAGTTAACTCCTAAAAGCATGCATGGAGTCTTCCAATTTCTTTCTTTTTGGAGTTAATTATACCAGAAAAAAAATCTGATTTGAAGTCAAAATGACTCGAAATTCGCATTGTTTGTAGCAAAGCTATCATAACGAAAATACAGTGTGGTCAAAAAATGTATGTATATATATATATATATATATATAGAGAGAGAGAGAGAGAGAGAGAAATACATACATTTTACATACAGATGTAGCCCTCTGAGTGCGTTGTGTGTGCTTTGCTAGTTATTGTAATCCTCGGAACTTTAATTACACAAGGTCAATATTACTTCAATGTCAATATTACAATAACAAGTGATTCCGACCGAAGTAGTGTAAATTGCTGCAAGTTACCTGCACATAGACATTGTAAATAATGTATAGTTAGTTTAGTTTCTATTACTGTGTGTATTATTTAGAAAAGTCATTACGTTTATGATTATGGAAATCCCCTGGACCAGCGTTTCCCAACCGGTAGTTCGCGAACACCCAGGGGTTCGCGGGCTGTAGGAAGGGGGTTCGCTGAAATAATATTGGAATGGCGAAACTTTTAATTGCTAATTTTAAAGAAAAAATTAAACAATAAACTTACATACGTGTTAGGATGGAGTGTAAAAATGATTTTTTTTAATAACTTGTTTCTCCGATAATGCATAAAAGTTGTGGACTGGCATAGGAAGCATGCATACAAAATTAGAAATGCGCCTATTTCTGTTACTTAATTTCAAAAGGTTGAATCTCAAAGTGGTATCAAATTGATTTATTTTAGATTTTGAAGGTATTTTTCTCCTGCCATTCCCCTCTTTTTCCTCGCTAACATGGAAAAAAAAGAGACGGAAATACGAATCTTTAATAAAATGTTAAATTTTTCATTATTTTCGGCTACTTTCTCATTAACAAACTCTAAAGTGGAACCGGAAGATTATTTATTCGTTAATTTTAAATTTTGTACTCATATTTATCACACTTTATTCCAAGTTTTCTGCATAAATGCGATGAGAAATTTATAAATTTCCACACCTTTTTAGAAAATTGTATATTTTAACCCGAAAGTGGAACCGAAAGATATTTATTGATTGATTCAAAAGTTTGTACTTATATTTTTCATGCCATTCCACAATTTTTTCGCACTATCGTAAAAATAATTGTTTAGCATATTTTTTCCGAATACATATGTTTACTGCTCTCTAAATAATTCAAAAAGTACAAATAATAAAAAAGTAGTTTTAGTTTTTATTCAAACCTAGATGTTTTGCAATTATATTTTTATTTCTTGTAGTGAACAATTGCGTAACATGGAAAATTCCCGTTACACACGACTAGGGGGGTTCGCAAGGGAAAAAAGATTGGGAACCACTGCCCTAGACATCCGAAAGAAACCGCATGTATCCATATACACTGCTTGACAATTGCTAAGGAATAGTTACATTTTTCGGAATAATTAATAATATACATTGATTGAAGAAATGAAACTGAGTACATATTTAGTAAAGACGGTGTGCACTTATTATTATGCAAAATGGTACGGATATTGCCACATCGAAAAATAAGAAAATTGAAAACAAAAAAGATGGCTCTTGGATGCTTTCCAAACATCCACGAAAAATGGATCT
Organism: Octonoba sinensis; assembly: GCA_038502835.1. Classification (NCBI taxonomy): domain Eukaryota; kingdom Metazoa; phylum Arthropoda; class Arachnida; order Araneae; family Uloboridae; genus Octonoba; species Octonoba sinensis. The sequence continues at coordinate 49,583,360 of CM076601.1, read as the reverse complement.
CCTTGCCAAAATGGAATAGATAAGTGTACCTCAGTACGATGTGTGATCACCTCGGACACTAATACACATTTTGCATCTGTTATGCATGCTTTCCATTAAACTGTCAAGGAGTACTTGGGGGATATTGTACCACTCTTCTTTCAAGGCGGTTTTCAGTTCTTGCACATTTCGGGGAGGGGTCGTTCTTTGCAAAACACGCCTGCCAAGGGCACCCCAAGCATGCTCCATAGGATTTAGGTCCGGGGAGTTAGCAGGCCATTGCATACGGGCAATATCTTCACTCTCTAGTGTGTCCGATACTTCAGCACTTCTGTGAGGTCTCGCGTTGTCGTCCATAAACAGAAAGTCTGGACCTACCGCACCCCTAAAAAGACGAACATAATCCAGAATAATCTCTGTGCAATACCTCTGCGATGTTACGCTGCCTCGCTCAAAGATGTGAAGAGTTGTTCTGCCATTGTGCATGATGCCAGCCCACACCTGGGCCATAACGATCACGTTCATGAACATACTGTTGTGCATGACGTGTTCCACCCTCTCTCCACACTAATTAGTGGCCAGAATCGCTTATCACAGTGAAACGGGATTCGTCGGAGAACATCACTCTGGACCACTGTTGGTGACTCCAACCAATATGTTCCTTACACCAACGTAATCTTTCTCAACGATGACGTGGTTGTAGCGTGATGCATCGAACAGGCTTCCGTGCATACAGACCAACTGCATTTAATCGTCGTGAGATGGTTCTGGCAGAAACATGTGTACCTGTAGCGGCTGCAAGGTCTGCAGCTATCTGGCTTGGAGTGGCATTTCTGTTTCTTTTCGCCACTAGGGATACAAATCGATCCTCTTGAGGTGTGGTGTTCCTACCACGGTCACCGGCATGCTTTCGCATAGCATTTCCACTCTCAGCGGCCTTTTTTAATCACGAGATGACACTTTTTGACACTCCCATTGCTGTGGCTACAGTGGTGACACTTTGACCTGCTTCCAGCCGTCCAACTGCTGGTCCACGACCGTAAGCACTCAAATGATGTCTTGCAGACATGTTGTACTTGATTATTGCAACACCACACTGAATTTCATAGAAATAACTTCAACAACATACGGTGCTCTTTTGGTCAAACACGTAACAACATGAATTTTCGCATGAATGAAGAGCTTGTGTGCACTGCTTTTTATACAGATACTAAGTTCTACTTTGCCACGGCGTCTAAACTTCATGTTACTGTTATTGGTCAACTGTCGGGAACGCTATTTTGCACGAAACAGTTGTTCCTTAGCAATTGTCAAGCAGTGTATATATGAATAAGGTAAATGACCCGGTAGTAGACACAGTTAAAAAATTTTTTTACTCTTTTAAGTGGCAAAATTTTTTCAAAGAACTTACATCAATATTTGCATATTTAGCTCAAACGCCAACTATTTCTCTAAAAATTAATTACCTATAAAATGTCATTTGATGAAAAATTAGGATTTTTACGTCAAATTTACTAAACGCTTAATTTGTATCTTTAGTGGACATTTATAAGACACGTATTTGCATTGGTAGTGGACAGAAATAATTATCATCTACTTTATGCTGTTAACTTGGAGAAATAATTTTAAAAATGACTAAGAGACCATTCATAAATGATGTCACGCTCTTTTCCCATATATTTTCCCCAAATCCCTAACCTTCTTATTGATCGGCATTAGTAAATGTGACTGTTGTGGAGGCAGCTATTAAATATTATGGTCCATGTACTTGCATAGATGCTCCACGCCAACTTTAGTTCTATTAACCAGCACTAGGAATCGTTCGCTATAGGTTATGATAATTTCATTCAAGTTTAATGTTACATTCGCTTATTTCAGGAGCTTAAAGATCTAAGTGTCCATTACTAGAGCAGTGTCACTCCGGGTGGGCCGTGGGTAGCCTAGTGGTTAGCACGTCGGACTTCCACCTGGAAGCTCGCGCGTTCGATACCCACTGAAGACCACCATGTATACTTGGGGATATGTGCATGTAAAATCCGTAGACCCCACTACCTCCCCCGTGCGTAAGCAATCCTAAGGCCTCGGCTAACAGGTAGGGGTCTGGTGGAGAAAAGTGTCCACTCCGGGTCATTTACCTTATATACATAATTTCATCCAAAAATGTTTTGAGCATACCCAATATTTCTCAGAAATTGGCACAACTGGTTAAACTGCGTTATTTTTTCTTATTTGAAAAACAGAAGAATCAATGCAACTAATGACAATTTAAGCTCATCATTTAAAAGAATAGTTACTTGATTTCAAAATAATCTACTTATATTACGGGGAAAACGCCTAAAAGTTGAAAAATATTACTTAAAAGGATTTACCATTTACTCCATACTCTTAGAATCAATTCGGTTCTACTAACGCCATCTATCGTCGACTTTGGAGTTAGCAGCAAAAACCTATTTTATTTCGAGGGGGGAAGGGTCGATTTTATGAAGTTTTCAAGTTTTTAAGAACTTTTCCTCCGTCTAGAAAAACATATGTACATGTGTGTGTGTGTGTCTGCGACCATTTCGGCATGAACTCTGGAATCGTGATATTTCTTACTGAAATTGATTTTTAAATCTATACTATGATATTATGTGTAATAAATATTATGCAAATGTTTAATATATACATTCATATGTAATGTTTTAATTCTAATATTTTTAGAAATTTAAAATTCTTATTCCCAACTTTAGATAATTAAAAATTCTTCAAGAACTCTGATGGAATTTTTTTCTTCTGTAAGTGTCAACATCGCTCTTCCATGGCTTGCAAATATTTTTAGATTACTTAGAATATCTGGGTATCATGAATTCAGGACTCTTTTAAGAGAGTTTGAAGCAATTTTCAGGTAAGACCTTATTACACTGAACTAAACTTGACTTTAAAATTATAACTTTTTCTTTGCTTATTCCATGAGCCTGAAGTTTCGAATTTAATCATTTCGTTTTCCGTCCCAAAATAAAGATTGCTGGCATTTTTTTCAAAATATTTTTAAAGCTTTTCTTAAAATTTTTATCCTTACATTAAGTCTTTCGAGTATGTTGTGATTAATTAATTTTACAAATTAAAATGTTATTTATTTATTCATTTATTGGATGCTTAGTATATAAATCAAAACATGTTGTTATTTAGCACGTAAAATTAAATGAGAAAGATTAGCAATAAAAATCCAAAATTGACAGCATATTTCTTCAGCTTATCCATAGGCGTAACCGGGGGGGGGGGGTTTGGGGGTCCAACCCCCCCCCCCCCCCCATTGGGTATGTACTTATTTAGGCACATTTAGGCACACAAAAAAATTGCTGGCTACGGCCTTGCAAAGCACAATTTTTTTCCCCTAAGAAAATTAAACACATATGCATATGATTTTTTTTCCTTTTTCTCTGAAGGGTTGCGATCATGGCCAAAGTATGCAGCTCATAATAAAGAAGCCTTTTCATCTGGTTATAAGGTTATAATCAACCCCCTTATCACCTTGGGGGGGGGGGGGCAACAGCGCGAAAGGTAGCTTCAATCACCGTACCACACACAGACAGAGATCCTTTCAATCACTCCAGAGGGTTTTCTTTCCTTCTTGATGTCTTTTTTACCCAAAGGCAGCAATCTGGGAATACAATTGCACAAGTAATAAATTTCCTGGAAAATATTCTCTACTGTGATGGAGTCCTAAAGTCCAATTGTCCTAATGGGTTAAACCCTCAAGCCAGGAAGGGATGCTCATTAAGAAACTTAAAGAGCAGTTTGTATTTATTTATGACTTCCTGTCCAAACACCCATTTTGGTAAAATCTTTTTTGTAGATGAGCCGATTGGAAAACTGATGAACTGTATTTGCATTGCATTCTCATTTACAGATGTTCTCTCATCTCTTATATTTTAAATGTTTTTTTTTCTTATTATGGTCCATCACTGATTGCATTACGACTCTGGAAATCATCCGTTCAACGTTTCCTATCTCACTGCTACGGTTTAATGCTGCATTTTAATTTACAATCAAGTATTATTTATATTTTAGCTAAATTTTTAATTATTTTCGATACATAATAATGTTTGCACTCCAGCGATGGACACGTTCGTCATCCAAAAAGAAAAGAAAATTTGATTTAGATGCTTCCACTTCGGAGGTATGTTTTGCTACAAATTTTTTAGAAATTTATTGTGGGGATGAGCATTTTTGTAGGGGAATTTGGATTTTTTTCTCTAAAATTCGACTATTTCCCGGTTTTAATATTATGAATGCCTGGACATAGAAGATTGCTTAGCGCTAAATATTGAATTTTCTATTGCGTTTGAATTAAAAAATAAACTAATAGATCTAGTAAGGAATGTTTAATGTTTTTGTGAATCAAGGCCGTATCCAGAGGGGAAGGGGGACCCACGGCCCCCCCCCCCCAAAATTTTTTGCAATGTATTATATATTCCTCCCTAAAACTTTTCTTTACATAAGTGTGTCGAAGTCTGGGCCCCCCCCCCCCCCCCGAAAAAAAATTCTGGATACTGCCTTGGCTCCGGAGCAGGGGAGCATGTTAATAATTAGGAAGGGCAGTGTATGCTTTAAAATCATACCCTTTATATATACATATATATAGATATATATGATTAGAAATGATGTTAATATGAATTTTTTTACATATATGATAGCTTTTTGATGTATATATAGTAGATGTATGTTTAGATCTTTGGTGAAGTTAGAGGAGTGGGTGTTTGGGGCTTCTGCAACTTAAATTTTTGTAACTGGTCTTACATCTATAATGCTTAGGATAACTCTGGAGGCAAGGGTTCGAGGGCTCTCCCGAGGAAACTTTTTGAAATCTTCCTAGCAATGCAATTTCGGAATACTTTGGTGATGTTAGAGGAAACAGAAAGGAGTTTGATTACTCTCCCCCCCCCCCCTGCAATTTTTTTCAAAATAAAGTCTTATATCTTTTAAGTTATTTTTGGTGTCGCTCGTGATAGTGTTCAATGTCCTTTCCCTGAAAGTGTTTATGAAAGTAAAGTGTCTTAAAAGCGTAATTTCTCTTTTCTTTCTTTTTTTAAAGCTTGTGATCTGATTTTTTTTGGGAGGGAGGAGTTGACTTGCTCCAAGGCTGTAATTCCCCCCCCCCCCCCGGGAGATGCCTGAAATAAACACGGAGTATATCTTTAGAGACAAGTATTTATGACTAGTAAATTTTCAACTCTTTTACACTTCTTATTGGTGTTTAGTCTGTACATTTTTAGGGTGACCCCCCCCCCTTCCACAAACTCTAGTTACGCCTATGAGCTTATCTGCTGACACACACGTGCTGCTTTACGCCATTTTTTTGAGATGCAAGATTCCGTATGAAATCATACATACAGGTTATGTTGGATTCTTGTGCTAGAAATTGTTTTCTTACACACATAACATTTTTAAAATGTTAAAATCTAATTTATCTATCTATATATATATTATTGCTCTAGCCTGTTTTTCTGTCGATCCGTGAAATTTTCCTTATTCCTTTATCAAATTCCATGATTTACCGCTCATTTTAAAGCTTATCGTGCCGGCTAATGACGAAAAATAAACCCACTGTATAAAAAGGTACCGCTTTTGTTAGAGTTGAGATTGAAAATCATCTAAGAAGAGGTTCTTGAATGAAAGTCAAATTGGTCTTTCCTATGCTGGCGCCATCTGTTATCAAGAAAATAAACAAGAAACTCTTCTATTTTGTTTGAACAAATTGGACAGTTTTAGCTGCGTCTGTGTGTTAAATTTATTCAATCATTAGGCTCATTCATTTATATTATGAATGTGTAGGGCCTAACCAACCAACAGTAACTACATTTTAAGTAATGGAACTGTTTGGTTATTGTATTTTAATGCT